>CM069907.1:112612450-112672753 GCA_036172215.1 Camellia granthamiana
TTGATGAAAAAAAATGAAAATAAATAAATAAATAATTATCGAGCCAGACCCAAACCCAGGCTCGGGCTCAGGCTCAGGCTCAGGCTCGAATCTACCTAAGGCTTGGGCTTGAGCTTGGGCCTAGGTTGAGATTTCGCAAGATTGGCACAACCCGACCTGATTTTTGGCGAGAGCTTGCGAGGCCCGAGGGCAGGGCCAAAATTACACGCTATATGTGTGGAACTAGTTTCTCTTCTCCACGCTAGTTGGGCCAGTGAAGTTCATCACAGTAGTTATTTATTTTGTAGGTTTATATGTGTGTATATATATAGGAGGTCTATGTGTGTGTGTATATATAGGGTCAGGCTAGAATATGTACATATAGGTTATGACATTTGTGAATTTTTTTTTTTTATTACCACAAATGTCATCAATAAATCCTTTCAGTTATAGCTAAAAAGGAATGATGAGTCATACCAAAACACCACACAAGAAATAATGCTTAATTACAGTTTTCCAAAAATACTTTTCAGAAAATTCTACTTTCTTATTTTTCGTGTTTTTTTGTTTTTACTGAATTTTTTTAATATTTTAAGCAATTTTTTTTTTTTTTTTACTTTTATAGACATACCTAACATAAATATACCTAAAAAGTAAAAAATTTGTAAAAAAAACCTTTTAAAAATTCACTAAATGCCAAAAAAAAAAAAAAAAAACGAGAATTCAATACATTTTTTTGTATTTTTATGTATTTATTAATTTTTTAAAATATTTTTTCACAAATTTTTTACTTTTTAGATACATATAAGTAAGGTGCGTCTAAAAAAGTAAAAAAAATGTTTAAAATTTTAAAAATATTCACTAAAAACAAAAAAACACGAAAACCAGAAAATTCAATTTTTAAAAAACTTAATTCAAAAAACTCAAACCAAACATACTAAATTTTTTTTGGGAAAATGCTATGGTGTGCACTCCTTTAGGTGTGCATACCATATGCATCGTACTACTAAATTTGTAATTTTATCATAAAATTTTGTAACATCAATCCTAAAATGCTAAGTTTGCCACAAATTGACGTAACAAAAAATGTTGCAACTAAATTATAAACTTTTGCAACATTAACCACAAAATTTTGAACATTTTGTCAAGTCAGTTTGTGGTGAGGTTACATATTCTGTGATTGATGTTAGAAATTTTGTGATAAAATTACATATTTTGTGGTAGGGTGCATTATGGGAGAAGCATAACCAAATAATAAATTATATACGAATATTTTGATTTAGTATAAAAGATAGCTTAGAAATATTTTGATTTGAGGTTCGAAATGTGAAAATTTTGCTATGCAAAACACTAGTGCAAAAAAACCAGTTGGACTAGATAAAACTAGTAGTCCTGATTTTGTCAACTGGAAAGAAATTCTTAAGAGGAAAATCATTGAACACGAGGGCCCTTGGAAGTAGCAGTAGCACTGTGATCAGTTTTAAACGGAATGGATATGGGAATTGGACTCACTTGAATTTCGAGCTGTGGATGATGATGATGATGATGATGATGATGATGATGATCCATGTCTCATTGGTTCTTCAACTAGGGTGCTGCTGCTGCTGCTATGGTTCTCTGACAGCATTGAGCAAACGTGAGCCATGGTGGGTCGTAGTTGTGGATTACATTTGGTGCACATTACCCCAATCTGTACACACAATTGTACTTGATCAGGGTCAGCCGATGGTATCAATTTCTGGTCCATAAACTCTGACACCTTTCTTTCCTTGTAGAGCTCCTCTGCCTTCGTCAACAACAAATAATCATGTCACAACTCAGCAACAAGCTTAGTCAGAGACACCTCCCTTGTATGATAATGGTTAATTGCAAATCAAACTCGGTCCAAATTAAAAATGTGAATCAGGTGCGCTTACCCTATCCAGTAGACCTTGAGCATTGGAAGACGAAGCATGGCAACGCCAATTCTTCTGACCGCTTATCAGCTCCAAAACCACTACCCCAAAGCTGTATGTGTCCGCCTTCGGAGAGACGTGTCCATATTTGTACTCGGGAGCGATATACCCACTGATTCCATGTACAAGCATATATTAACAACAAATCAAGTTTCAAAAAGTTTGGTTTGGTTTAAAAAACAGAAAAAGGTTTTTGAAAACTCAACAAAACACTAATCGGATGGATTTGATTTTTTTTTCTTTGAAAAAAGAGTAGGATTCAGTGACAACATAAATCAAATTGCTAAAAAAAATTCCAAGGAAAAATAAGAAAAATTATATGCTTAACACGTACGGGGTACCGGCAACTTCATTGATACTAACATGCGTTTGATCTTGAGGGAAGAGTCTGGCCATGCCAAAATCAGCAATTTTGGGGACCCAATTTTCATCTATTAGGATGTTGGCGGGTTTGATGTCACAGTGGATAATTACACTGTGTGCTTGTTCATGAAGGTAAAGCAAGCCCCGGGCAACACCTACGAATATGTCATAAGTTCGCTTCCAGTCAAGCGCACCTGCTCTACCAGTCTCTGAATCTAGAGCATCAAAAATAGTACAAAAGTTTGAGATTAGTTGCCCCATTGAAAATGTTGACTTAATTAAAAAATTGTAGTATTATTATACAATTTTTTTTGAACGAAGTATTATTATACAATCAATTTATATTATGCTCAATGCGAATTAGAAGAGAACAGATGTATGAATCTATGAGTATATCCTTCCCAGAAAGGAAGGTGTCTTGACTTTATGTGTAATTTTTATTCTTTGATCAAATGAATAATTGTTATTGTTCCTCATGTTTTGATTGCACATCTACTAACCTTTATCGTTTTAGATTAAAACAATTATTTATTTATTATTTTAATAATTTTAGATTATTTAAAATTGCAAGTCTTTTATTGGTTCTCATTAATTGCAATCTTGCAAGATAATATCAAATGGTGGTCAAACATTAATCAATCATTAGTGACAACATCATCATCACTCAAGAAACTATCCGTACCTTTAGCCATAAGAAAGGGAAAGTTGGGGGCATGATCCTAAAAATTGACCTGGAAAAAGCCTATGATAACATTTCATGGAATTTCTAGGAGCAAACTTTACGGGCGCTGAATTTTAAAACTAATTTTATTAGCTTGTGATGTATTATGTTACTTCTGTTACGACTGTTATTCTTTGGAATGGTGAACCTCTTCAAGAGTTTAAGCTTGGAAGAGGGCGGAGACAGGGAGATCCCCTCTATCCTTATTTGTTTTGTGCTTGGAAAGGCTCTTCAATATGATCAGAACTAAGGCTGAGAATAAGAAGTGGAAGGGCATACATGTTGCTAGAGGTGGACCACGCCTAACCGACTTATTCTTTGTTGATTATGTGATGCTCTTTGCTAAGGCTGACATAATTAATTGTGATATAATCATGACTGTTATGAATGAATTTTGTGATGTCTCTGGATTGAAGATTAATGCCCACAAGTCCAAATTGTATGTTTCTCCTAATATTGACAGGAGAAAGGCTAGAGAGTTGAGTTCTAAATGCGGTATTCCCTTGACTTCTGAGTTAGGGAAGTATCTTGGAGTTACCCTTATTCATGGTAGAGTGAATAGAGGGCACTTCAACACAATCCTGGAAAAGATGCAAAGAAAGTTAGCTAGTAGGAAAACTAGTGTGCTTTCTCTATTTGGAAGGACAACTCTCATTCAGTCAGTGAGTTCTGCATTACCTACATACACAATGCAGACTATGGAAATGCCCATTAAAGTGTGCAATGAGATTGATAGAATCAACAGGAATTTTCTGTGGGGTGATACCCTGGAAAAGAAAAGAATTTATTTAGTAAATTGGGATGATGTTTGCAAATTGAAGAAAGTTGGTCTTGGAGTCAGAAAAGCAAGGAATCAGAATTTAGCTCTTCTTACAAGTTGAGCTGGAAACTGATTTGTGAGGAGGAAGCCCTGTGGAAGGATGTTCTTATGAAGAAATATCTTAAGTCATCTAACTTGTATGATTGGCCTAGAAATAGGCCTACTTCTCATGTGTGGAGGGGCATTTTGAAAACCAGAAACACCTTGAGGAAAGGTGTGAAATGGGAGATTGGTAGTGGCAGGGATGTGGGTCTCTGGAAAGATTAGTGGTGTGGAAACAAGCCTCTTGTGGAGCTTGTTCCCAACATACTTCAAACTCAAGTCACTGAGACAAATGGTGTTAAAGTTCATAATTTTATCAATGAACAGGGCTACTGGGGTGTGGTGAAGTTAAATGAACTCCCATCTTGTGTTTCAACACTTATCCTCAATTTACCTTCACATCAGCTCTCTAATAATGACTTACCTACTTGGAAGGGTTCTTCAGATGGCAAATTTTCTACCTCAAGTGCCTATGATATCCTGTCTGGGAATATGGGCCTCGAGGAGGACTAGAATTGGCTGTGGAAAATGAGACTTCCACAGAAACTGAAAATCTTTCTGTGGACTGCTCTTCATGGCAAACTCTTAACTAACCAAATGAGAGAAAAAAAGGGGCTTCACTGCTGATCCCAGATGCTCTAGTTGCAGTGAGGTGGAAGACATGAATCATTTATTCAGAACCTGTTACAAAGCCAAAGCTGTTTGGTTTGCTATGTTTGGAAGGAAATGGTATCTGGAAATGCTTCAAAAATTTTGGCTAGATTGGCTCATCTCTAATTCCAGAAATAAGAAACATTTTAGTGATCTTATCAGTTGGTGTACTGTGTTTGTTGTTTGTCTTTGGAAAATTTGGAATAATAGAAATTCAAAATTTTTTGATCAATTGCTAATTAGTAGCCATGACAGTGTGAAGTTTATCTTGACCTACACTAAAGAAATCAACCAGGCTTTCAATATGTACATTATAAATACTAGACCAGCTTTCAAAATAATTAAGTGGTGTCTTCCCCCTGCAGGCAGAATTAAATTGAACACAGATGGCTGCAGGAAGCTAGGAAGAGATGGAGGCTTTGGAGGACTATTTAGAGATGAAGCTGGAGCATGACTCTGCGGATACTATGGCAGATTATACAATGGGACAAGCCTTGAAGCTGAACTTTGGGCTATTTATAAAGGCCTTACAGTGCTTTTACAAAGAGGATGGAACAAAGTCATCATTGACACTGATGCTATGCGAGCTGTGAAGCTACTGGAGGAGGAGACTGAGGCACTCTCTCCATACAAAGGCCTCATAGAAGATGCCAAGATCATTATGCGAGGCTGTGAGTGCACTGTGCAACATGTGTTCAAGGAGGGTAATCTCTGTGCAGATGCACTTGCAAAGTTTGGAGCTGAGCAACCAGAGGATATTCTGGTGGTAAATGAGCCACCAGCTGAGAGATTAGGAGTCTGCTAGTTGCAGACATCATTAGCAGATCTAGGGACGGCTTAGACCTTTGTTTTTTTGTTGTTTTTCCGATGTATGTAAAAAAAATAATTAATCAATCATATTGGTTATTTAATATTTTTATTAACTAATTAGATAAAATTTAGACAAAAGAATAAATAAATAAATAACAGATGAAAAACTTGTCGAAAAGCTATAAGGCTCGTTTGATAACAAGTTTTTTAGTAATTTTTTAACTTTTGACTAAAATATGATGTAAAAAAAAAAATTAGTATGTTTAGAATGACTTTTTAATTTTTTATGAAAAGATGTGCAAAAAATAAAGAGAAAATAAAATCTATCACTTTTTGGTATAAATTGTCGACTTTTTGGCTTTTAAACTAAAAAGTGATGATCCTTAATGTAAGAATTTGAATAGAAATTTCTCAATTACAGATGAAAATTTTCATAAAATTGAATTTAAAGTAAAACTTCCCTAGTCGTAGAGTTGAGAAAATAACATTGAGAATTTGTGTCACAGTAAGGCATACGTGTAATTTTAAAATAATAAATTTATAATGAATCTTTTTGATTTTCGAACACTTGTAACTCAACTTATAATTAAAAATACAGTAGGTGATATTACTTACTAAAAACAAGGTTATCGAGGCTGCCATTACTTGCAAACTCAAATACAAGCAGCGTCTCTTCATCGTGTGAACAAAAACCCAGAAACTTCACAATATTTCGATGGTGTGCAGACCCTAGCAGCAGTTTCATCTCGTTCAGGACAAGTTCTTTTCTCTTGTCTGAGATCAGCAATGGTTTCTTCACCGCGATCTCTCTCCCGTCATTCTTCAACTTTCCCTACAAAACATTTTCAGTAAAGAACGGATCCAACATTCAAATTTTGAGGGAGGGCAAAAACACATATATTTTGAAATTATTTTACTAATTACTCCTCTAATAAACGTACTTTTACAATTTTTAGAGATAGGACCACCCAGCTCCCAGATCCATCCTTGTTTTCCATCAATTTTTTTTTTTTAAAAAAAAAAGAAAAAGAAAAGGTAAGCCATATATTTTATACCTAAAAATCAGATGTTAAAATGAAATTCATTACTAACTCACAACATAATCTACTAAATAGATTTAAGGCTAAAACAGTAACAAAACAATGTTAATGCGTGTACATCCTTTCTCTTTGTTGATGTATGTTTATATTTTGCTGATCAAAAAATATTTTCTTTTTTGGGTCTAATTCAGTACACTAAGGTTGAGTTTTGATTATCAAATGATTAACCTTGTACACATTAGCAAAGCCGCCTTTGCCAAGCTTGTTTTTGGCATGGAAACCTTCTGTTGCCGAAGAAAGGGTTTCGAAACTGAATCGCTTCGGTCCTTGTTCTGCCAAGATCTCCTCTATACCTTCAATTACAACACAGCCACGAGTTGACCACAAGAAGATGGAAATAGCTATAAACATATATTTGGGGACTCAGACATATATATTTAAAAAAAAAAAAAAATATTCATTTACCTATCTTTTCTGTGGGTTTGAAGATTTTTTGAAGCAAGTTGCTTTTTTTAGCCATGGTTTAAGGAGGAATGAATACAGGTTTAATGGCAAAGTTCAGATGGATAGAGTAGAGAGAGAGAGAGAGAGAGAGAGAGAGAACGGGATTTAGATAGTAGTTAAGAAAAATGGAGGGAATTCCAGAAAGTAAAATAGAGAGAATTGTTACCGAAAAGACGGTTAATAAAAGGATTAAAAAAAAATTGTGTTTGTTTAATACCTAATGAACTAATAATAGTTTAGATTTGTTTTGAGAAATAAGAGTGGGGTTAACTATGTAAAATTTCATAAATTTTCTTTGTATTATTATCAAATTTTAGCTTCAAAAATTTCTGGCATTATTATGCAAACCTTAGAACAGGAATTACACAGGTGACTTCCAGGAATTGTAGTCTTCATTTTATTTGAAAGATTTGAAGGGGTTGGAAAGTTAGTTAAAAGTTAGTTTTTTAATTTTTTTATCTTTTGTGTAAAAAATATAAGAAATAATAATATGATTCAAAATAGATTAAAAACCAAAAGTTAGCTTTTCAAATTGTCCATAAGTAAAAGACTTGCTCCACAGGACCACATATATTGTTATTTTTAAATATACAGTGATAGTGCACAAAGAAAATAAATTTATTGATGAGATTAAGAAAAATAGTGTTTGTTTTACAACTACCGGGATTATTAATAAATGTTGAAGGTGAATATTATATTAACAAATTTAGCAATAAATACAAGGATAAACTAGTCAATTAACCTATAGTCTCAACGGATTCATTTTTTAATACCACCTCTACTAAACCACTACTTGTCCCCTCATTCAAGGCCATTGTCGTGAGGAACTATGAATCTCAAGGCCCATTTTAAAAACAAATATGATAATTGTTATCCCCTCCTCACTATTAGTCCAGTCCTGACACCTATCTCTCAAAACAAGCAAGCCCAGAGAGTGTATCTACTTATTTAACCTCCCAGCCATGAAGCATGGGTACTTTGACAAACATGTCGTATCTATATCGTGTACTTACTGGTCACAAAACATATCCTCAAATATTTTTTTTTTTAATTTTTAACGTATCCAGACGTACCCAGTATATACTTAAGCCATACCATACCTCAATCGAAACAATATTTTCTTAAACTATAAAGATAAAATTTCTTTCACTGGAATTCTTTGTTATTTTTAGTTTTATACTTAGTGTGATTTTTAAATTAAATTATGATTTGTAAGTTATTTAATATAATAACATTTAATTTTGGTTTATACCTTTATTTTTGGTATTAAATGTTAATTAAGGTTGGATCTTAACAAATTAATCCATTTAATCAATTTTTACATTACTAAAAATTAAAAATAAATATTTTTTTTACAAACGTGCCAAAGTCGTATATGTATCCTATTTTTTTTGAATTTTACTGTATTGACGTACCCGTATCGTACCATTACCAGTACTTGTACCCGTACTTGTACTTCATAGCCTCCTAGAGTCTTGATAGTTCAACCAGTCTTATAAACATCGGACTATACGCAATAGATATGTATGATGAACCCGTATCGTATTTGGTTTTATTTTAATAGTTAGGTAACACCATTTTATAAGGGTGTTTGGGAAGTGGGTTAAGGGACTTGACAACTCAATATTTTAGCTTAAAAATTAAAATGTTATTAAAAAAATTAAAAAGCTAACAACATATATCAAAAAATTAAAAATTCTCTTTTTTTATATTTTTTATACATCTTTTTATAAAAAATTAAAAAATCATTTTAAATATACTAATTTTTTTTTACCTCATATTTTATCTAAAAAAATTAAAAATTTATTAAAATAATATGTTTACAAGCGACATCTCAAAAAAGAAAGAAAAAAGAAAAAAGAAAAAAGAAAAAAGACAAAAAAGAAAAAAGCCAAAAAGTATATGCAAACAAGAAAAAGTGCAACCTATCTGCACCAGGTCCACCACATGGGTTGTGGCATGGCTGCCAGGTACGTAAAAAGATGCTTTTGCCCTTGAAAATTTTTCAAAACCACACCAACCATTCAACCATTAAGGATAATTTTGTCATTTTCCTTCTCATATTATTTTAAACATATTTTTCAATATAATAATTAAATAAAAAAATTAACCATTCATTTTCAAATACAAAAATTAGAATAATTTACTAAAATAACTAAATAGTTAAAAAATTCCAAAAAAGTAGCCACTGTATAAGAGTATCTCCAACGCAAGAGGCAAATGGAAAGAATTAGGCATTTTGCCTATTGAAGCTGCATTTTTAGGGCTCCAATGCATGAGGCAAATGGTGAGGTATTTTGCCCATTCTCGTTTTGGCTCTCCACAAGTAGCCAGTGTCCATTGCTAGGCAAAGCACTCTTCCCGCCATCTGTTCTAGCCCATTGATCACAGTATGCTCTCTTTCTCTCTGATATGCAACCTCAGAACAGGGCCAAGAACATCACCGATCCCCCTTACTTTATTCTTTCCTTCTTGCTCAATCTTGAGATTGAATTTTGTGAGTGAAATTCTACAAAATTAAGGAACCTTCGGTTCTCGATTGTGTAATCAACCGATTGCTCGAGGTTCGGGGCTGACCAGGGAAACAAGTGCAGCTTTCAGAGTCTCTGTTTGGGTTTCACTTTTGAGGGTTCTGTTTGGGTCAAATTTAATTATATTGAACTGGGTTTGGCTTGATATTGATTGTGTTTTGAAGTGGGTTTCACTTTTGAGGGTTCTGTTTGGTTTATTTTTTATTTATTTATTTTTTGTCCACTTGGAAATCTATTGATTTCTAAAAATGTACTGCATTTAAACATGTTTTCTAAAAATAAGTTAGGGATTTATTAATGTTTATTTATTTATTTATTTATGTCAATGAGCATGTCATAAAAAGATTATTTATTTATTTATTTATTAATGTTTATAATAATTTTCTTTTAAAAATTAGTTAAGTTAGTTTGATTGGTTAGCTAAAATAAAGAGTATGGTTGGAGTATATACTAGCTAAACTAGTTAGGCAAGATAAAGAAGGTAGTTTTCTGTGTACTTTGAATAGGCATTTTAGAGAGTATGGTTGGAGATGCTCTAATGTGAGATTACCCGTTCAAAGCCTATTACGCTTTGCTTCGTGTCGTTTCCTTTCGTTTCTGTATCATGCAATTTCATATTGTATATATTATATAATTAAGGGTAAATTATGCAAATAATTCTCGTAATTTACATAAAGTGTTAATTTAGTCTAAATTATTTTAATTTGTTTAATTTTGTTCCTTAAATTAACGAATTGTGTCATATTGGTCCAATAAATAATAATCATTAGGTTTGGTAGACAAAAACTCAAACGATATGTCAATTTGGTTCCTATTAAAATCAAGCAAATTAAAATAATAGAGATTAAATTAACACATCGTTTGAGCACGTGATAACTCCCTGTCCACCAAACTTAGCCGCCCAATCTGGTAAATTAAATAACAAAATTGATCAAATTAAAATAACAAAGACCAAATTATCATTTCATATAAATTACATGGACCATTTATATAATATACCCTACAATTAATTAATCTTTAACTTATCCTTATAATATATTTATATTTATATTTCATTTCATTCTATAAAGCACGAATACCTGCTGACGAAAATTTCGGCCTCGCCGAAACTACAGCATTGCCCCTTTGCTCATATATCATAATCACCATCCCTCATCACAATCATCATTCCATATGCAATGGTCTCATTATTTATTTATTTATTTATTTTTTTTATTTGGTTACAGAGAAATGCTCCCACTCTCCTATAGGTCCAAGACAACGCTCCTTGCAGAGATTACCAGGATATCCTGTTGTCCATTCTGAGTTAAGAGACTATAACCTAAGAACTTACCTTGAACTTTCAAGACAAGTTCTGCTTAAGTCAGGACTCGCACAGCGGGGGAATATTGAACCCATACGAAGTGCGATGAAACTACTTGAGGTGATCAGGGTGTCCTGTTGTTCGTTCTAAGTTAGGAGATTATAACCTAAGAATTTGCTCCGACCTCCCAAAACAAGCTCCGCTTAAGCCAGGACTCGCACAGTAGAGGAGCATTGAACCCACTCTTAAGTCAGGACTCGCACAGCGGGGGAGTATCGAACCCACACAAAGTGCGATGAAGCTACTTGAGGCGACCAGGGTGTCCTGTTGTCCGTTATAAGTTATGAGATTATAACCTAGGAATTTGCTCCGACCTCCCAAGACAAGCTCCGCTTAAGTCAGGACTCGCACAGTAGAGGAGCATTGAACCCATACCAAGTGCAATGAAACTGCTTAAGGTTAACCTCCTAACCAATTGTGTTACGTTCAGGAGATTGGCCCAAAGGAGTTTTGGACCTAGGACCTGAGGGCTTAATCCCCGAACCTTTGCCAAGTTGCCAACCACCTTTGGTCTCATTATATGTCATACATCATCATACATTAGTTTTATCAAAATTACTCAGCCACCTTTTATATTATATTTTTTTTTATTGATAAATTAAAAATTCAAAAAATGTACAATTAATCGGATACTTTTGACATAATTATATTAATATCTTTTAAAATTTTAACTTGCATAATACTTAGGCCATTTTTTATCATCTCATCATCAATAATTTGTTATCATCAATTATTAATAATTTGTTAATTGTATAAATAAAGAAAATAATTTTATCATATAAATAAAAAAAATAATTTTATCATATTATTTTTGTTTATTTTATTATCTACCTTCTATTGACATTATTTTTGATTGCTTTAATTATAAAAAAGGAAAAATTAATATAATTATTTAAAAAATGTGAGGCTAATTATAGTCGTGGGTGGTAAAAAATGCGGAGGTAGTGAACGGCAACATCCTCGTCCTCTGTGAAATTACATATTTATCCTTTCTTTGAATTGTTAATCTCATTTGTTTTGGGCTTAGGGATTGTTTGGGATGTCCTAAATAAATGTACTTTTTGACCTTTTAGACTAAAAAGTTAAGGAAAGAAATATAGTTATTTGGGTTAACTTTTTGATTTTTTATGAAAAAATATATATTAAAAAATTGTATAAATTAGTGTGTAAAAAAAAATTAAGATTGAAAATTATGCAACTGTACTTTTTGATTTTTAATAAATAGTGATAACTTTTTAATTTTTTGAATAACTTTTTAACTTTTTAAACATAGGTCAAACTTGACCTTATAAATGAAAAAACAAAAAAGTGAGGGCATAAATGAAATTTGAGTGTGCTGACAAACCAGTACTTTGTATACGTGGCTGCATGATGTTCACAATTTGAAGGGTAGTTCTGGAAGAAAATTATCGGCTGCATCATCTCATCATTACGTTGTATTTATTCCATGAGCCTTGTTACGTCCCCTAATTTTTGGCCCCCTAATCCTCTTAAATTTCAAACCAAGGCAAAAAAAAAAAAAAAAAAGAGCCCAAAACGACGTCGTTTTGGGCATTAGGGAGATTAGGGAGGGCATTTTTAAGGGGATAAATCATTTTCCTTATTCTATTATCTTATGTTGTCTTATAAAAATGCTTGCAACTTTTTTTTTATTTTTTATTTTAAGACTCTCACAATTTTCTTTAGATCTCAATCATTAATATATGTGTACGATTTATTCATAAATGTGTGGGACTTGAGTGGACCCCATACCATCAATGGTTGAGTTTCAAAAGAAATTATGGGAGTCTCTAAATAAAAGAGGTCTCAATCATATTGCTTTTCTTATCATCATCATTATTATTATCAATAATGTTTAAAAGTTCTAATTTGAGATCTTTAATGGAGTTCTACCGATATAAAGAGTGCCTATGTAATGTGAGGGTCTACGCTCCTCTCTTTATCTCTCTCTTTCGTCTTATTAAGGAGTACTTTGAGAAGTTAGTAAAAAATTAACTTTTTAACTTTTTTAATCTATTTTTTCTTTTTGTGTTTTTGTGAGTTAAAAATATAAGAGATGATATGACTCAAAATAAATAAAAAAATTAAAACCTGACTTTTTATTCTCTTCCCAAAAGATCCTAAATCTTCCATTATGACATACAATAACAAACTGTCAACACAACACACTATTTCTGAGTGTTTCTTTCCTTTGCCCTCACTGCTCTCTCTCAAGTCTCTTCAATATTTTCCGGTCATTCAATCGGAGCAACGACTAAACTTCATTTTTGCTTCCTACCAACACTACTGGGTTTGAAATCCGATCACAATTGCTGGGATAATTTGAAAAAATACAAATAAAAGAAAAAAAATAGATTGTTAAAAAATATCGAAACAGAACACATGATAAACCCTACAACTTAAATAGTACTCTCCAATTATGGACTAGAGACGATCTAATTACAAAAAATTATGATAATCATCATATATATATATATAGTATTAAAAGTAATTTTGATCTATCTCTCCCTCCTATGTGGTGTTTACTCGACACTGCATATCGTGTTGGATTTTGATCCTTACCATTTAATATATGTAATGGAAGATTTCATTAAATATTTAATGATTATAATTATTTTAAATTAAAAAAAAATTATTACACTTACCATTAAATAATGTAATAAAACAACGTTATGAGAAAAGTTAGGGATCATAAAAATTCTTTCATGAAAATGATCATGAAAGAGTTATGATCCTTAGATTACCTTAATTAGTGTGTGGTGCTTTATTCTAAATGTAATCCAAAGGTTACAAAGCTTTCATGATTATTTTCATGAAAAAATTTTCATGATACCTAGCATTGCTGCAACGTTATACTTTTAAAATGGCACATTGGGGTATTAAAGTTGGCCAATTCTATTTACTTATCAATAAGTTTTCTATTTATTTAAATATAGCCAATTTTAAAGAATCTTGCAATTTTTCTAATGTAACCATACTGAAGCTTTTTTTTCGTATATTTAATTTTTGTTTAAACATTAATTTCATGAACTAATCAATTGCAAGTTAATAAAACTTACAATGTTATAATTTAATATCATATAAAGTTATCATACATATTCATTTTAGTTATGTTTTCTATAGCATAATGTTTAAGATTTTTCTTTTGAACTATATAAATGTCACAATATATTTTGTATTCAACTTGTTAAATTATTTAATTTTTATATAGTTTCATTTTTTTTATAGATCCTTAATTGAAAAATTAAATTAAGTAATTATAATTACTATTGAATTTTAAGTTATTAATTCTCCGACTAACTTAAATATCATATTTATTATCAAAGTGAGTATTCACTTTGAAAATAATTTTAAATTTAACATCTTGTGTAGTTGTTTAAATTACACTTTCATAGCACAATAGATTAAAAAAAAATATTCTATTGCATTGTCTACATCGCAACATAAATTTTAAATCATTTTAATTAAAATTATTAATATATTCATTTAATTTAGACTTTTATAGTATAATACAGTTAAAATTAATTTAATGGTTTATCCACACAATTGTCTCCCCAAATCCTCCCACAATGTGTTTCTGACCTATAAAAAAATTTCATATTCGGAAGAGATTGAGAAGGAATAATTGTGTGAACATCACATTGCTATTAAAATTATTCTTCTATGTTGCCATATTAAACAAAATATTAAATACTATAAAAGATCATTGTCACTTTCCTCATAATAATGAACCCAGCCCAATACAGCCCTTCATCACCAAGATGTCAAAATGACAGTGTATATGTGATGAAAGCTTATTTTGTCACATATTTATATGCATTATTGCATATTTTTATTGTTAACTTGCTTTTTCATGCATTGTGTGGGCGTTGATTTCCGATCACATAACCAAATAAAGAATTTAGCTGGAGAGCACGCGACAGAATAGATTAAGCTAACTACCTGCCAATAAAAAGATGAGAATACTACGGTGATTCATCTACTCGGGGGCACTCTGACGATTAAGTCAGTCAACCTTATCTCTCAAGATATCAACACAAGTACACAATTCACAATCAAAAGCATACCAAATGAAAGTATACCTTAAACCTATGGGGGTGCCTCACTTTTATAATGATCAGTATCCAACTTTCCCTAGAAGTCTTACTTCATAGGACTCTATCCTTTACAAGGTTAGCATCTATCACAACTCACACTATTCAGATTAAGATGAACTTCCTCAAGAGTCCCATCTCTATCCAAATAGGTAGCTTGATGTCATCTAGAACTCTTGCTCTCTATCCGAATATCTCGGATTCCAGCATTACCGCACCGAACATCGACAACACCACAATTACCTCGGCAAACGTAACTCACCCATGTGGCACCTCGGCCGACATCTTGAAGGCACCTTGGCCACGTGGCATCATTCTCAAAATACTTTTCCACAACTGTCCCCTAGGTTCTATTACCTCTACAACCTGAGGTGATGGAACCTATATCGTTTGATCTTCCAATATGTTAGCTAAACAACATGCTAGAAATACTCCTCCGACCGAGGTCATGACTCGTCGGTTTCAAGAAACAAGGACTCAAGTGTCCACTTTTCAAGAATCAAGAACCAACATGTTCTTTCATCCAAGATTAACATCTCAATCGAGATCGCACTACTAGCTGAGATCGCAACTCGCTAGTTCAAAAACATTAAGATTCGAAATTTGTCGTCTCAACCGCCATACCAACATCATGACGTGTCACCTCTTCACTGGTTCCTAATACGTCCTGTAATTGACACACGCCGTCCCATTAGACGTTACCTAATATCAACCATCACACATCTCTCAAGAAATTTGAATCATTACAATCTGTCACTTCTTTCCATTCCAACAAAACTGTTTCATTTCCCATTTCGTCTTTCTTTGTGTCTCCAAACTCTCTCTCCCTCTCTCTCTCTCTTGGCCTCTGCAAACCATCATCGTTGTTCTTAAAGCATTCATTGCTATGAATACTCCATTCATGCCCAAGGTTCAAACTCTACCAGCTGAACCAGACTAACAGCCAAGTACTTCATCAGCTGCTCCACGCATCAACCCACCATCTTAATGGTAGTGCAAATGCTAACATAGTGACAATCTTGTAGCCAGAACTAGGAGCAGGAAACACTGACGTCCTAAGCTCCCAGCCTTAGACCTTGACAATCCTCCAATCGCCCTATCAGCGAAGAACCATCGAAGTAACCAATGACGATATGTTTTGCTGATCTCTTGTTGTAGAAGACCTTCTTGCTAACATCCCTGATGTCATAACTGTGCGATCCACTCCATCTCCTTATAGTCAATCCAACATGCTTATGTCTCCAGCAACTCAATATCTCGGGAGAGAAGCACATGAAGCAAAAGGACCAAGTTACTGCTGCCAAAGCTGAGGCATGGAAAGCCGAGGCCATTACTAAGGCCGCCGAAAAGAAACCTTTTGAAGTTGAGAAGAAACTAGCAGAGGCATTAACCAGTAAGGAGCAGACGCCAAGGCCTATCAAAAAGCCCAAGACTCTATCTGAGATCAATATAAGGAGCAAGTCAACATCTCGGATAAAACCATCAGATCATGTTTTCTTGTGTATAAGTGTTATCTCGGATACTTTCATCTCACCAAACTTTTTTGAAAATTTTCACCAAGTATCACTTTCAAATCACTGACTCAGTCTTCATTAACTCATCTTTGCTCTCTGCCCCTAATATGAATATAAATACAACTTAAGTTCATATTAGAAATACATCATCTGAATCTTGTCTAAGTCTGACTTAGACATCCATGACCAGAGTCATCGTGTTTAGCTCGTCTAAACAGAACACTTAAGGCTTAACCTTAGTGCATCGAGAGTACTATCTACCTTGGCTTTTCATACAAATTAGCCAGATCATGGCCGGTTTCGTCTTGTTTCTCATTGAAACATCACTTTAACTTAGTTCAGCTCTGCCTTCCTGACAAGCCTAAGTTAAATGCATAATTCCTCTTTGGAACATCCCTTAGTTTCAACTCTACCTTCTTGGCAAGCCTAAGATAACTCGCTTAGGGGTCGTTCCTTCGCTTTTATTTCAATGGTCATTTCCTCTGATTTATTCTTAATTTCGGCTGAGGTTATTGACATCATTAGAGCTAAGCTCCAAATTTCATTAAGCCACAGTTCATGGCCTCAACAATCCCACACCGTCAAGACCTTCTAATCTCGGGTAAGCTTTGTTTTATCTCATCTCTGCTTTTCTTCAGTAAGTTCTGATCATTTCAAAATTGTTCACCTAGGTGAAACTCCTTTCATATTAGATTTGCCAACATAGGCTGAGGCTTTCTCCTCTTGAATCTGTACACTTAAGTTGAGCACTTGTCTTCTCGGACCTACTTATCTAGGCCGAGAACTTGTCTTCTGGGATTTGGGATCTGCTCATTTAAGCTGAACTCTTGTATCTAGGATTTGCTTCACCTAGGCCATGCTCTTTCATCTTGGATCTGCGCCACCTAGGCCATGTTCTTCTATCTTGGATCTGCTTCACCTAAGCCAATGTCTTTCCTTATCTTTCTTCTAAGTGTTATATGTTTGTCTTTCATAACTGTTTTGTGTATGCTTTGCTATCTTCTCTGTCTTATATGTTTCCATACTTAGACTTTTTCTTAGCCTTCGAAGTCTGACAACCTGGTTACTTACCTCGGATCAAAATACCTCAGGTATAGCACTGGTAAATTATCTCAAACTAATTATCTCGGATTTAGCTTTGTGATCAGCCATCTCGAATAGTATCTCTATCAATCATCTCGGATAACTTCAACTTATAAACTTTTTCTATAAGTTTTTTTTACAAGTGTTATACTTATTCATGCTTCTTGCCCCTTAATGTGAACCTAAGTATCACTTATGTTCACATTAAAATGCATCATCTAATTCTTACCTAAGTTTAACTTAGACGTCCATGACCGAGATCATTGCGTTTTGCTCGCAAAAAACTAAACACTTGAGGCTTGACCTCAGTGTACAGAGAGTACTTTATATCTTGGCTTTTCGCACAAATTGACCAAAACGTGGCTAGTTTCGCTTTGTTTCACATTGAAACATCACCTTGTACTTAGTTCAACTCTACCATTACAACAAGTCTAAGTTAATCGCCTTGTTTCACATTGAGACATCGCCTTGTACTTAGTTCAACTCTATCATCACGGCAAGTCTAAGTTAATCACTTTGTTTCACATTGAAACATCGCCTTGTATTTAGTTCAACTCTACCATCAAGGCAAGTCTAAGTTAATCGCCTTGTTTCGCATTGAAACATTGCCTTATACTTAGTTCAACTCTACCATCATGGCAAGTTTAAGTTAATCGCCTTGTTTTACATTGAAACATCGCCTTGTACTTAGTTCAACTCTACCATCACGGTAAGTCCAATCGCCTTGTTCACCATGGGAACATTGCCTTAAGACTTTCTCAGTCCTGGCATATTTTTCAATCCGCACCATTAGTTCTTCCATATTATTCGGGAGAGTCTTTGTAAATGATTGCGGGAGTGGCAATCATCATCCAAGCCATTCTTAAAAGATATGACTACAAGTTTCTGGTTACAAGCCGGAATCCGGTTTTAAACCTCATAGTACCTCTTGGCATAGGCCCTAAGACCTTTGCCATCGCTGATCTTTAATGCTAGTAGGGAGTCTACCCTCAGTGGCTACAATATGTTTGTAACAAACCTGGCCACAAACATCTTAGCCAGGTCTTCCCAACTCTTCACACATCCTTTCGGCAGTTTGTGGAACCAATCTGATGTTATTTCTCCAAATGACGATGGGAACACCTTGCACAATAGCTGTTCATTCCCACTCCACAAAGTCATTGAATTTAAGTATAATCCGACATGAAAGTCTGGGTCAGACTTACCATCATAGACTTGAAACTTTGGCATGCTAAAACTTTTTGGTGCTTTGAACACATCCAACTCCACCGAGAATGGCATCTTCGGTTGGGCATTGGATGTGATCCCGACATTGTGTCTCTTCCTTTGGAGGTAATTTCTCAGGCCCTCTTTCGTTTGTCTGAGAGCTCAGTTGTCCTTCGACTTCAGCCTTTTCGGCGCACTGTTTCCTATGTTAGAGTGCGTTCTCTTGGACTTCTCTATGTCCATTGCATCATCAAAACAGAGGCCATGTCTTTGGATTTGCCGAGATCCCCTGACGTAGGTACCCTCGGTTTATGGTGCCCTTTGGGACTCCCTTCGCACTGACTTTGTCCGCCCGGCATCTCGTGATTGTTGATGTGAATTTTCCTGTCCCTTTACATGCTGTGGAACAGTTGGTGCTGTCTTCTGTCCTCCCTCTTGGACACTGGCCTTGGTTGTTGGTGTCGGTGTGTTTTGCAAGGAAAACGCTGGTTGCATCACATTGTTTTGCATTATGAAGTTGACCACTGTCTGCAAGTCTGTCAACTTGTTCGCCATATCCTTCAGTTCCTCATCCCTTCTCAAACATCTATCATTCCATACCTGAAGATCACCTTTGTGGTAGTACTCATCTCGACTACCTTTTTGGTTCTTGTTTTGGCCCTAAGCGACATTGTTCGCCTTGGGGTTGACCTCCTGTACTTCTTCGTTATTGTTCAATCCTCCAATATTAAGACCCATGTGCTCCTTCTCCTCACTGTAAATGTCATTCTTGATTCTCACTTCATGTCCGTTGTTGGCCATCTATTCTATACAAAGTTCCCACGGGCGGCGCCAAATTATGGGTGTTGATTTCCGACCACATAACCAAACAGGGAACTTAGCTGAAGAGCACGCGGCATAATAGAGTAAGTTAACCACCTGCCAACAAGAAGATAAGAATACCACGGTGGCTCGTCCACTCGGAGGCACTCCGACGATCAAGTCAGTCAACCTTATCTCTCAAGATATCAACACAAGTACACAATTCACAATCAAAAGCATACCAAATAAAAGCATACCTTAGACCTACGGCGGTACCTCACTTTTATAATGATCAATGTCCAACTGTCTCTAGAAGTCTTACTTCATGGGACTCTATTCTTTACAAGGATAACATCTATCATAGCTCATACTATTTAGATTAAGATGAACATCCTCAAGAGTCTTATCTCTATCCAAATAGGCAGCTTGATGTCATCTAGGACTCTTGTTCTCTATTCGAATATCTCAGATTCTGGCATTACCGCACTTGTAATAACCTCGACCTGTGATTAGTCTATAATCATTAATTAAGAATGCCTATTAAGTAATTAAGAGGAAATTTTGAGTTAATTGCATGTGTATTGTGTTATTTGGGTTTATATATGTCTGTCATAGGAAGATCTATTTGAATTTCTGTTTCAGTTTGTGAATTGAGGGCCTTATCGGCATCTGATCACGAAATTGATTAAGTTTGTGTTATTTAGAATTTTTGACATTTTATGGTAGGTTTGATTGAAATTTGATTCGGAATCAAATAATTAGAATCAAATAATTATCGTTGCTTAGATTAACTTATACTTAACTAAGTTTCTCTAATTAAGCCTATATAAGGCCTATTTGACTTAAGACTTTCAAATTGCACTTTTATTTCCTCATCTTTTTGACTCAAACGTGAGAGAGGAGGAAATGTGAGAGTTGAGAGAGGAACTTCAACAATTTAGAGTGAGATTGAAGGAAATTTACAAGGAAAATAAGGAATTGCTCAACCTTAGAAGGATTAAGCTTCTACACTTGTGAATTCAAGGTTTAAGATAGGAATTCACTCCTCTAATTTGCAATTGAGATAACCAATAATTGTATTCTAGTGGATTAAGCAAGATAATGCATGAATTAAGCTTAAGGAGGTAGAAATGAAGAACATTCATGCATGCATGCGCAATTCATTACATTTTGAGCATGTTTTCTAAAGAATTCTCTCATGCATGTACCAATTCTACTTTAGTTTTGGGAAGTCATCATGTTTTCCATCATTGTACTTTATTGATCATGTTTGGGAAGGTTGAAGTTCATATCAACTCTTGCATGTTATGTCTTTAAAGTTCTAAGTTTGATTGTAAACAATTGGCAAGATTTTGAGCCTTGATTTTGCGAAATGATTTTTAATTCATCATGTTTGCAAGTCATTTCTCAAGTTTTGGGCCCAAAGGAAGTGTTTTGTAGCTTTGAAATTGAGTTTCGACCTTGAAGAGCAAATCTGGAAATTCCAGATTCTACATCATCGCTCGAGCGACCAAAGCTGCGCTCGAGCGACCACTCTTTATTTTGCACCTTAGCTTAAGCTTAGGAAGTTGAGCTCAAGCGTAAAATTTGAGCTCCCAGAAGTTTTACAGTCAATTACACGGTGGCTCGAGCGACAAAGTGTGCACTCGAGCGAACCCACTTTTACTCAGTCTTTGGCTTGAGTGACCATCGAGCATAAAAATCAAGCAACCAGTACTTTTGCAGACCGCTCAAGCGACCGAAGTTGCGCTCTAGCAAATTGCCCTATTTTTGAAAATTTGACCAAGTGTTTCGAAGTATATTTTGGCATCCTCATTGCATCTTAGGCATTCCTAAGCACTAATTAAGACATAACAATGAGGATAAAGACTAGAAACACACCAAGATAGAAAAAAAATAAGTCAAGTGTTTTCCGAGCGTATGTTTCAATATGTATCCACTGTGTGTTAGTGTAGGTCACGCGCTATGGGCTGTCTGATCGGTCTGTTCTGATTATTCTACAACTGGAGCTATCTGTGAGTAATAACTCTGCAAAGTTATGTTTGACTTTAATTATTTTCTGATGATATAAAATGATCTATGTTTTGAAATGCTATTTTCTGTATGGATGAATGATTGTCCAGATTTCTGAAATGTATCGTGGCATCCTTAGCATCATGTGATATCTGTCTATTACCTGTTACCAGAGGTTCGATTATGGAACTGGCTAAGCATAACTATATTTACTCTGTATATGGGTCTTTATGACCATCTCATGTAATCATAAGCTATCTGTTTGTTAGCACTAATGAATGTATCACGTGTAGTTATCTGCGAACTCTGAATCTGAATATGTATAAGAATCTGTTTCTGATCTGAATTCTGATTTCTGAATCTGATGTGGACATTATTCATAAAACCTTTACTCTGTTATGATTCACTGGGCTCCAGTTCATTGTATTATTATTATGTATGTAGATGATCAAGTGCGTGACCAGGCTCTGGGATGATTGATCTATTCCATCAGCCAATCATTGTGCCTTTCAAAGGAGGTTCCCGTTTTGAAGTGGTCAAGTGTTTGTGATCAATGTTGGAGACTTTTGTATTTCTTATGTTTGCCTGAACAAGTTTTTGTATATTCTGTATATGTGGGTTTTAGTGACGTAAGACTAACGTAAGTATTACGTCACTATTATATATATAAAGTTTTAAATTTTTTGTCCTATGTATGTCTGTACAGCTCTATGGACATTGTATATTTGCAATTGCTTTCGCCAGCCCCTTAATTTGTTTAAATTGTTCATAGGCCTTTGGTAATCCCAAGATTACTAGCCGGTTAAGCCGCTAAACCTATAGGGACGGGTTTGGGTCGTGACAGAGTGTATCAGAGCACTTGTTATACAGCACACATGAGTTCATATGAGCTATAAGATGTCCTAGGAAAGAATTAGGGACATTACATCTGCATGTGAGTATGTGACATCATGTGAATGTATTTGAACCAATATGAAATGATTCTGAAATGAAATGAATTAAAACTAAGCACTGTGGAAAGAATTATTTGCCTGTGTTTATTAGCATTCTATGTATATGTAGCAAACGAAAAATACAAGAAGTAATGATGAAATTGAATCCTCTGAGACCTGAATGAACCGAATGGAACAAATGCTTAAAGCTTTAATAGAAGCAATGATGTAACAACAAAGACAGCAACCTCTGCTATGACACCCTAAATATTTAATTAATACCACAACCAATCATGATGATGATAATAATAATAATAATAATAATAGTAAAAATAAAATAATTAATTTTATAATAGTATGCAATAAATGGTAATTTAATTAGGGGTTACAAAACAAAGTGATATAAAGCTAAGAAAAGCATATATATATATATTTATTTATATATTTAAGATAATTATTAATCTTAATGGATAAAAACAATTTGAGATCATGGATAAGGATTTGGGACCAATGTGTCTTAGCAGGGCAATACCACCTGACACACCTAGTAATTAAGGGAAGTGAGTCATTAGGAAGGGTAATAATGAAATAGGGTGAATCACCATTACCGTCAGCTATATAAAGAGCACATGAGTAATCATCAGAGCAACAGCAAAAACAATATATATATATATGTAACATAGGTGGCGCAGACAGTTAGGGAGGAGGGAAATCAAGAGTAAGAAAATAAAGGTTAAGGGTCAATATTAAGGTGAGTTATATTATACCTTAAGTTACCATAATATATTTTACGTATATTTTGGGCTATCATAAATTGTTTTACGCAATCTATGTTTTATAAATTATATTAATATTTTGATTACGTTAATTATTTTCTGAACCCTATTTGCTTAAATTGAAACCCATGGATATGTTTGTTTAACTTTTAGAAATTATTTGACAATGGTTTTATAAACAATTATGTTTTGTAAGTACCACCACGAGAGTCTCATGCCTTGAGGGATTTAAATAACCATTAGCCTCTGTTTGGCCACTTTGTGGTCCTCTGTTTGTCATGGATCCATTGACCTCTGTTCCGATTGTCACTCTTGTGACCTCTGTTCTGTTCTGTTCTGTACCGTGGTTATGATTATTTATTTACATAATTTCCATATTTCAGTTTCTACTACTTTGAATAATTTGTTATTTCAAATTAAGTTACATAACTATTTTAGCTTAACTAACTATCCATGGTTATTTTGTGTTTCCTATACTCTTGGCATAATATTTCTCACTTTGCTGTGTGCTAATAGTTGTTACCCTTTCAGGTGATGAGATGTAAGGAAGACTCGTAACCTCGTGTAGTAGAACCCGCACAAGAATTTGATGCTGATCCGTTATTTTATGTTTTTCTTTTCTTTTCTTCCTTTTGTTTTTACTGATGGTTGGTCATTGAATAATAAAATAATAAAAGCCTTATAGATGTTCAAATAGTATAATGAAGTTCATTTTCTATTTAATTATTTCCTACTTCCATTTTGCCTCCGCCTACGCCATTTAAATTGTTAAGCTTAGACGTATTTAGTAAGTTACGATTCTAGCCCTAAGCTCCTGGGGTTGAGTCGTGACAAAGGTGGTATCACAACAATGGTTTTAAAAAGATAAATATTTACCTCTGATGTTAGTCTTTTTTTGTAAAATCTCACGTTTATTCTAGTGATGTAGGAATGTCCGAGATTAACCTTGATGAGGCATTTTAGGAGGAGCTCAGGGCCATTAATTTAGAGGATATTTTAGCAGAACACCTCGACCTTGCCTTACCGAAAGGATGGGGAGACTCAGAGGATATAGTTTGGAGACTACACCTGTAATAACCCCGATCCACAATTAGCCACTAATCGGTAATTAAGGATGTAAATGAGAGGATTAAAATAAATTATGGTTTATTATGTAATTTGTATGATATTTGGCCTTCTATCTGTTACTTATAGAATATCTGTTTGGAATTCCACTTTAATATGTAAGTTGAAAGCCTTATCGGCATCCAAAACCGAAATTGACTACATCGTTATGTTATTTGGAATTTTTAGAATCATATGGCAAATTTTATAAAAAAAAGATTGATTAAGTCTGATTCATTAAGTCGTGTTTGGACGGACCAAATGCTCTAGTTAGTGTATTAATACATCACAGGTATATAAAGTGCCTAATAAGCTCATTTGAGCTCATTTCTTTCATCTCCCTTAGTGCACAAATCTGAGAATTCATCTTAGAGAGAGAGAGAGTGCAATTCTAGAGAGAGAAAGGTAGAGATTAAGGAGAAATTGAAGGCTTTGACTTGAGCTCACCAAGATTGTGCTAGAACAAGAGCAATTCAGGACTATAGGTACGAATTCAACCCCTAAATTATGAATCTAAGTTATCAACATGAAGATTATGTGTTCAAGGGTGTGTATTGAGCTTAGAATAAGATTTGAGTTGCAATTCATGCATGCATGTACATTTTCTTACAAATTGAGCATGATTTCCATGAATCCCTCTTGCATGTTTGACATTCATCTTCATTCGGGGAAATCATCAAGTTTCAAGTTGTTTTGTGGTGTTTGATCATGTTTTGGGAAGCTCAAGACCAAGAAAAATCCATGCATGTTGTGTTCAAGAACATTCATCATGTTTTAAGTTGAAATTGTGAGTTTTTAACAAAATCTTTGGCCATGATTTTATGAAATAATCCGTAATTTTTCATGTGTTACAAGTTTACTATGTTATCTCAAGTTTTGGGGCCCAAGAGATGTGTTTTGAAGGTTGGAATTCGAGTTTTGAGCTCGCAGGTGCAATCTGGAAATTCCAGAATTTGCATCTACGCTCGAGCGTGGGAGTTCACGCTCGAGCGACCACTCTGAGTGCGTGCACTCCGCTCGAGCGACCAAAAGTCCGCTCGAGCGTGAATTGCAAGCTCCCAGAAGTTTCATGTCTTTTATAGATCGCTTGAGCGAAGGAATGTGCGCTCGAGCGACCATTTACATTTTGCATGTTCGCTCGAGCGAGGAAAGCTACGCTCGAGTGTGGACCTTATTTTCAGAAATTTTGCCTAAGTGTTCCAAGGTATGTTTTGGCATCTTCATTGCATCTTAGGCATTCCTAAGCCTTAATTAAGCCATAGTAATGAGGTTATGGATTAGAAACACACTAAGGAACGAATGTACTAAGTCAAGGATTTGCAAATGTGTGTGTGTTTAAGCAATGTGATAAGAAAGAATAAGAACCAATGTAATGAAAGCTAAGCCTTAATGGCCACTTGAATGTGTAATGATAATACATGCTTGTGTTATGTATTTGGTGATTGTAGGTCAAGACTCGAGGATTGATTGACCGGTTATTGGAACCACTGTGAGTAACGTTATCGTAAAGATACGTTCATATGAATTATGTTCTAAATGAAATATGATAAGTTCTGATTTTTGAAATGATATCTGTTTTTGTGAACGAATATTCCATGTTTGAAATCTATTATGGCATCCATAGATAGTCCCAAGTCATGGGGGACGGCATGAAAATGCTGGTCCATGACATACATATGATTACGAGATCTCGTTAGCCACTTCATTGTGGTGACATGTGTTTAATCGGTATCCGGAATCGATTACTCTAGTCGGAAGACGTTCTGTGATGTGTTCTACGGGATGTACCATTATTATGTTCTGATATGAGGATGATTATGCTATGATTTGTTTTCCGCTTATGATATGTTCGGATTTCGTTCACTAACCCCTTTACCTTAATGTTATTTGCTGGGTTTTAGCTCATTGTTTGTATATATATATGTATAGGTGAGCATTCTGGAGTTCGAGTCTGAAGGCTTTTGCCTGGATCTGTGTTCCGTTGTCAGCCAACCATTGTGCCTCACGTGGAGGTTCCCGAAGCATCCTGTGTTTAAGTTCTGTGGTTTCTGTTTATATAAGACTTGATTTGATGTCGTTGGCTGTACTTAAAATACTATAATGTGTGTGGGTATAATGTATGGTTGACTACCGGTTATGTATATAAAGTTTTAAATATTCTGTTTCATGTAAGTCAGCACAGCTCATTGGACAACTATATTTATGTATTTGCTTCCGCTAGCCCCTTAATCTTGTTAATCTGTTTAGAGGCCTTCAGTAATCCAAGGATTACTGGCCGGTTACGATGCTAAACCTATGGGGGCGAGTTTGGGTCGTGATAGAGTGGTATCAAAGCATGAGTTATACCGCACACACGAGTCCATATGAGCTATAGGATGTCCTAGAAATGAAATAGGGGCATTGCATTATCATGTTTTAGTGTATGAACATATCTGAATTGAAAGTGAAAGGAAATGAATCTATGAGTTAAGTGAAATAACGTGTAATGTTAATTTCAATACCGAATGTGGAATCTATGTGAACATGAGCCGTACGGAAGTAAAGGATCATGTGACCGTATCTGAATTGAAATGAAAGTATAAACACGTCTGATATGAAATGAAATGTGAGAATAGTGAGAACTTTCCTTATATTAATAAGTAACCTGTTTGTGTGTAGCCAATGGAAAGGACAAGGAATGTAGACGAATTTGAATCTTCTGACGCTAGAATTAGCTGGTTAGAAAGAATGGTTGAAGCCTTAACCGAAAATCTGAAACAACAGCAACAAGGGCAAATACATGTACCTGAACCAGCTAATTATGATATGGTAACACTAACACAGAAATACAATAAGATGAAACCACCAGAATTTCAGGGGGGTATTGAACCATTAAAAGCCGAGGCTTGGGTCTTAGAAACTGAGAAAATATTTGAGGTATTTCCGTGTACTGAGGCATAGAAAGTTTTGTTGGCAACATTCACACTCAAGGAAGAAGCTAGGAGATAGTGGATGTTAGTACGGAATGATAATGAAGGTGTGACATTGGATAGATTTAAAGAAATTTTCTTCGAAAAATATTTTCCCCAATGCATCCGAGATAGAAAAGTATCTGAATTTGAACAACTAAGACAAGGCAATATGACTGTGGCTGAATATGAAACAAAATTTACTGAGTTAGCCCGTTATGCACCCCAAATGATAGACATTGACTACAAAAAGGCTAGAAAATTTGAAGGTGGGCTTGACTTAGATGTGTTTGATCGAGTTGGCATCTTAAAATTGCCAAAATACGTGGATGTTCTTGATAGGGCCTTAATGTCTGAGGCAAACATAGCAGCCTTAAAAATATCAAAATCAACATCATCAACTGAATTCGAAAGAATGAAATAGAAGAAACAAAAAGTCAAAATGACTGGTAATTCGATGACCTTTGCGAATGAAAACTCTAGGGCAATAACTGTGAACAAAGAGAGTCGGGGAAGCAATGTAAACAATGGTGTACCTATTTGTAAAGAATGTGGGAAACAACATTAGGGCATTTGTCGCCGCCTATCAGGGGCTTGTTTTAGATGTGGTTAGAGAGGGCACTTGGCTAAATCTTGCCCGCGAAGTCATCCGAACAACACTAGGCCTAATGCTAGTATGACTGGTTCTGTTCCTACACCCTAGTTCCAGAAAATGCACGGAACACTGAAACAACTGACGCAGGTATTACCTTAACTATGTGCAATTGTTTATATGGGAATTTGTGTGGGAGTGTACATTCCTTAACTTGATATAGATTGTGGACATGTTAATTGAACCAATTGAATTATGAGAATTATGAACTCCTAGTTATTGGCTGCCTCGAAAACTTGCTAATTTTATATGAGATGCCCGAAGCCCTATAATGAATTACCTGAGCTTTGGGAATTGTTGAGACTTATGGACAACGATAACTTGCTGGGTTAAATCCTTGTACCGTATTACAAAATGTAATATGAACTGTTAGGTATGACCTTTGAACTATGCTAGAACTATTGAACACGGGAATACATTATGATTGACTATAATTTGAGAAAATCTATATGACCGTGACTTGAACTGAACCGTTATATATTAACTGACATCATTGAATGGTTAGACCCTTTTGTTTAACAACTACCTATGCTATGGAGAATGTTTGGACTTATGTATATGCATACCTATGCTTGTGGATGTTATTAGACTTTGGACATACATATATATGACTGTACTTTTGCTCAGAATGATTGATATGTCATTTGTTTTGATAATTTGACCATTGGGACTACGACTCTGGGATTGTATAACTAAGTAAAGACCCCATGTGATAACCTCTAAACTGTGGATTGTGATTGTTGAACATTGACAAGATTGTTTGACTAGACCAGTGAGCCCATGCTTTAATGACTGTATGACCAATTTGAAACTTCTGTATAACAATCTGCTATTGTGTACCTTATGCTTACATGAAAAACTCATTTGGGAAATTGCTACATTGACAGTAATGCTTACCTCTCGATGTGAATAACTGCATGCCTGTGCATTTACCTGTAAAATTATTGGGAGGAAACACATTGTATATGACCTGAAACACTTTGACACGAACTACTATGATACATGACTCTGATATGACTTTGAGAATTGATGAACTTAGAACTAAGGTACCTCGATTGGAGATGATAAGGATAGAACTTTTACCTGATCTAACCTAATAGAACCGTGGTTTGATGAGACCCTTGCTTAACTGATGGAACTTCTGTTTGATGACTCACGCTTTGAACTTTTATTTAAAATGACTGGGTAGAACTTTCAGTTGATATGACCTGGTTGAACTTTCATTGATTTGATCTGAGGAGACCCTTATTGAGAGCTACTATCTGATTTGATTACATTATGAGGGATTGTGAATTACTTACGATTGAATAACAGGGCCGTGTTGCTAAAGGAACTAACCGAATGAGAACTAGAATCAATCTTGAACCCTTAGGAAGAATGTGAACCGTCAACAGCAGACTATGTGATTACGAATAGCTTCTTACCATATGCCTGTAACCGATTGGGAAAACACGCGAATGGGATTATGGAATTTGGTAACTTATGCTTGGAGAATATGTGAATATTGTATATATGACATGTGATTAATTACCCGGTATTACCGTTTTGACCATGAACTTGTTTGACTAGTGAATGATTGCGTTGGTGTTACTGTACTTCAAAATTGATGGGATTTGTGACAACAGACTGGTTTGATTATAAACTCTGACTACCTGGAGGTATATGTAGTCAGTAGGACTGCTTCTGTATTGACACATAGTACGATTGAATCTGTGGAAACTGAGGCTGATGAATAGTATATGAATGATTACTTCGGAATTTCGTTTACTGCTATGGGGTTAATGTACGAAATTGCCTCGTATTTCTGCTATACTTTATATGACCTGGACTAACTGTAATGGATTACCGAATTGAAAACCAAGTTGAACAAAGATCGGATGAATGACTCGGAAATGAATAAATCAAATCTTCGTAACTTAATGGGGGAAATTACTTATGAAAATGGAAACAGTGTGAACCTATGACCCCGATAAGTACTTGATATAAGTAATGTGAATGATAACGTAGTAAAGTCATGTTCAACTGTATTTGTTTTCTGTGCATCTAAAGGGGATCTGTTTTCTGAAATATTATGTGTTGTGCAATGAATAATTGTCCAATCTCTGATATGTATTCGTGTGGCTCTTGGTATTATGTGATATCTGTTGGCTGTTACCCAGTATCGGAGGTTCCTTTATGGAACTGGTTATTCATAACCATCACGTGTCTGCATCTGTTCTGTATCTGCTATGTCTGCATCTGTTCTGTATCTGCTCTGTTAGTGCTAATGAATGTACCATGTACGCTTAAGTAAGAATTGTGACATCTGTGTATGATCTGGACGAGAATGTAAATATGAACATGAATATGAATCTGTTTCTAATTAAAATTTGGATGCGTATAAGACTCTGTTTTGATATGAACCCTGAGCGTGAGCATGTTTATGATTATAGTTATGCTTCTGTTTTGTAAACAGTTAAAGTTACATTTATGATGGGCATCATTTCTGTTGACATATGTTAACTCAAGTTTGAAGGACCAAACTTTTTAAGGTAGGGAGACTGTAATAACCCCGATCCACAATTAGCCACTAATCAGTAATTAAGGATGTTAATGAAAGGATTAAAATAAATTATGGTTTATTATGTAATTTGCATGATATTTGGCCTTCTATCTGTTACTTATAGAATATCTGTTTGGAATTCCACTTTAATATATAAGTTGAAAGCCTTATCGGCATCCGAAACCGAAATTGACTACATCGTTATGTTATTTGGAATTTTTAGAATCATATGGCAAATTTTATAAAAAAAAAGATTGATTCAGTCTGATTCATTAAGTCGTGTTTGGACGGACCAAATGCTCTAGTTAGTGTATTAATACATCACAGGTATATAAAGTGCCTAATAAGCTCATTTGAGCTCATTTCTTTCATCTCCCTTAGTGCACAAATCTGAGAATTCATCTTAGAGAGAGAGAGAGTGCAATTCTAGAGAGAGAAAGGTAGAGATTAAGGAGAAATTGAAGGCTTTGACTTGAGCTCACCAAGATTGTGCTAGAACAAGAGTAATTCAGGACTATAGGTACGAATTCAACCCCTAAATTATGAATCTAAGTTATCAACATGAAGATTATGTGTTCAAGGGTGTGTATTGAGCTTAGAATAAGATTTGAGTTGCAATTCATGCATGCATGTACATTTTCTTACAAATTGAGCATGATTTAAATGAATCCCCTCTTGCATGTTTGACATTCATCTTTATTCGGGGAAATCATCAAGTTTCAAGTTATTTTGTGGTGTTTGATCATGTTTTGGGAAGCTCAAGACCAAGAAAAATCCATGCATGTTGTGTTCAAGAACATTCATCATGTTTTAAGTTGAAATTGTGAGTTTTTAACAAACTCTTAGGCCATGATTTTATGAAATAATCCGTAATTTTTCATGTTTTACAAGTTTACTATGTTATCTCAAGTTTTGGGGCCCAAGAGATGTGTTTTGAAGGTTAGAATTCGAGTTTTGAGCTCGCAGGTGCAATCTGGAAATTCCAGAATTTGCATCTACGCTCGAGCGTGGGAGTTCACGCTCGAGCGACCACTCTGAGTGCGTGCACTCCGCTCGAGCGACCAAAAGTCCGCTCGAGCGTGAATTACAAGCTCCAGAAGTTTCATGTCTTTTACAGATCGCCTCGAGCGAAGGAATGTGCGCTCGAGCGACCATTTACATTTTGCATGTCCGCTCGAGCGAGGAAAGCTACGCTCGAGTGTGGACCTTATTTTCAGAAATTTTGCCTAAGTGTTCCAAGGTACGTTTTGGCATCCTCATTGCATCTTAGGCATTCCTAAGCCTTAATTAAGCCATAGTAATGAGGTTATGGATTAGAAACACACTAAGGAACGAATGTACTAAGTCAAGGATTTGCAAATGTGTGTGTGTTTAAGCAATGTGATAAGAAAGAATAAGAACCAATGTAATGAAAGCTAAGCCTTAATGGCCACTTGAATGTGTAATGATAATACATGCTTGTGTTATGTATTTGGTGATTGTAGGTCAAGACTCGAGGATTGATTGACCGGTTATTGGAACCACTGTGAGTAACATTATCGTAAAGATACGTTCATATGAATTATGTTCTAAATGAAATATGATAAGTTCTGATTTCTGAAATGATATCTGTTTTCGTGAACGAATATTCCATGTTTGAAATCTATTATGGCATCCATAGATAGTCCCAAGTCATGGGGGACGGCATGAAAATGTGGGTCCATGACATACATGTGATTACGAGATCTCGTTAGCCACTTCATTGTGGTGATATGTGTTTAATCGGTATCCGGAACCGATTACTCTAGTTGGAAGACGTTCTGTGATGTGTTCTACAGGATGTACCATTATTATGTTCTGATATGAGGATGATTATGCTATGATCTGTTTTCCGCTTATGATATGTTCGGATTTCGTTCACTAACCCCTTTACCTTAATGTTATTCACTGGGCTTTAGCTCACTGTTTGTATATATATATGTATAGGTGAGCATTCTGGAGTTCGAGTCTGAAGGCTTTTGCCTGGATCTGTGTTTCGTTGTCAGCCAACCATTGTGCCTCACATGGAGGTTTCCGAAGCGTCCTGTGTTTAAGTTCTGTGGTTTCTGTTTATATAAGACTTGATTTGATGTCGTTGGCTGTACTTAAAATACTGTAATGTGTGTGGGTATAATGTATAGTTGACTACCGGTTATGTATATAAAGTTTTAAATATTATGTTTCATGTAAGTCAGCACAGCTCATTGGACAACTATATTTATGTATTTGCTTCCGCTAGCCCCTTAATCTTGTTAATCTGTTCAGAGGCCTTCAGTAATCCAAGGATTATTGGCCGGTTATGATGCTAAACCTATGGGGGTGGATTTGGTCGTGACAACACCCAAACCTTGCCCAATTGATGGATCGACCAATCTATATACAAGCTGATCCTACTGACGTACCATACTTATTGTGGAGGCAGAGTTGTGCCTATATGTGCGGACGATTTTTCGGACCCACCCGTCTCCTCAGTCTTGCCCCAAGATATGACCCCCCGCATTACATCGTTGGCCCTTTGCCCCCAGATTTTGTGGCAAGAAGGGGAAATGTGTACCCTGAGGACTACATTTTTACCACTGTCCCTAACCCGTTGGAAATTATTAATATTCAAAATGTTGATTTTAGTAATGACCAATCATACATTGAGCAACCGAGATGGATAGTCGTCGAGCATTTTGGGGCTACATACAGTCCGTCTTCATTTACACCGTCCAGGTAGCGTGGATGTGTTTTGATGTGGTACAGTTAGGATGAGAATTTGAGCTTTTTATACAATACTATTTTCTGTGGTTGTTTGACTCGTTTGACCTATCACTCTAGATTTGGTAGAAGAAAACTTTTTGTAAGCTAACCATGATGAGTTCTGATCCCTCTTTTGTTTTTGTATCACAGGGATGAGACACTAACACAATTTTTTGATATTTGGAACAAAGATGTAATATTATATTTGCAAAAATAGTAAAGTTGGTATTTTAGATATGCAATATATATGCTGCGTTATGAATGCAATGTCTCGTTTATTACTTTATAGAATGGCCAATAATGGTAACGGAAGCGAATTATCAGTTAGTGGCACTGAATCAATGGAAAGAATCATGAAAAGAGCGGTTACTAGCTTTTTGCAAGCTTTGCAGACCAACATCAACAATGGGATGCCAGAATGGCGAGAAGAGCCAGTTACCATAAAATAATTCTAGGATCTGAAACCCACCACATTTACCGGCGGTCCAGACCCAATGGTAGCGGACGCTTGGGTTAAAGACATGGAAAAGATTTTTCGCGCTTTACCTTGCACCGAAAGACAGAAGGTAACTTTCGCCACTTTCACTTTCAAAGATAATGTGCAGGAATGGTGGCTTCTCACCCTACAAAAAAAAGAAATTGCGACTTTGGCAAGATTCTTGGAAGTATTTTATGAAAAATACTTCCCAGATTCATTGTGGGAACAAAAGGCGTTAGAATTCATACATCTAAAGTAAGGAATCATAACAGTGGCCAAATACGAGAGCAAGTTCACACAACTCGCTCGGTGTTTAGAAACTCAGAAAGTTCTACTGGCCACCTTTACTTTAAAAGAGGAAGCCTGACGTTGGTGGATGTTGATCAGAAATGACAATGGGACCATGACCTGGGATCAATTTAAAGAAATTTTCTATGAGAAATACTTTTCCCAGTGTTTTAGAGATAGTAAGATGTCGGAGTTTGAACAGTTAAAGCATGGTGGCATGTCAGTGGCCGAGTATGAGACCAAGTTCACTGAATTAGCCCGGTTTACTCTACGTATGGTGGACATTGATTATAAGAAAGCTCAACCGAAGGAGGGCTGGACCTAGATGTGTTTGATCAGGTCGGTGTATTGAAACTGCCCAAATACGTGGATGTGCTTGATAGAGCTCTAATGGCTAAATCCAACTTGGCTGTAATGAAACAAACGAAAGCTCCAACAACTGAATAGAAAGGCAAAAGATCTAGGTACAAGTTCAAAAATGGCCGGTCATTTGCAATGAACAAGAAGCAAAACACGAGGTCCACTAGTAGTTCAAGTTAGAGTAATAGATCCACACCTGTTTGCCCTGAATGTGGAAGAAAACATAAGGGTGTCTGTTATCGTGCATCTAGTGCTTGTTTTCGGTGTGACAATATTGACCATATAGTAAAAGATTGTCCGCTTGGGTCCGACAATGCCAATCGTCCTACGGCAAGTTCAGCCAGGTCCGCTTCTGCATCAAGAACAAATACCAAAACCAACACTGACAATGAAACTTTGAGGCGAAGAAGAGCGTTTGCACTTGTGCCCGGGGACGTCCAGAACACCGAGTCTGTGGTGTCAAGTATACTCTCTATTTGTGCTCAAAATGCGGATGCGTTGATAGATTCTGGTTCTGTGTATTCTTTTGTGTTGCATGTTTTTTCACGGAAGTTGACTAGACTCTTAGAATCTACAAATCATTTATTATCTGTATCGACACTATCATGACTCAAACCCGCCACTGTAGGTTTAGCGTCGTAATCGGCCAGTAATCCCTGGATTACCCAAAGCCTCTGAACAGAATAACATATAATTAGGGGCTGCGGAAGCAGATATATAAAAACATACATAGTCCATCGAGTTGTGCAGACATACATGAGACAAATAATCTTAAATTTATAAGCATACATATGACGTCATAAAGGTACAGTAGTTATACGTCATCCTATGTACACATAAACAGAAATTTTGTTCATAAGCCAAAAGAAACTAAGTCTTAAACATTTACAAAACAAGGCTACAAGACTTGACTTAATCCGGAACCTCCTCGAGAGGTGCAAAAGGTGGCTGACAAACACAAAATTCTTCGGGCATCATCTTAAGCCTGGTCACAAGCCTGCTCACTTACATACATAATAAATAAATAGTGAGCGGGTGTGAGGACCCGACCCAACTTTTCGCCTTTTGTTTGACACCGACAATGAACAGAGGTCACATCTCCTATTTAATAAGTTTCTCCATGCCATTTTAATAAACATTATCTATACTTCGCCATCCGGCACGGACCTATAACAGAACAATAATTGATAATCCTCTTCGAGTGTGTCAAAAACGAAACTCCTAAAGATGTATATTTTTTTAGGTGAAACGGATCACACCATCGAACTCAGAATGTCAAAATTAGTCAACAGTGATTTAATAGGATTTTTAATGAACCGATTTTCAGACAGCCCGGATGTCCGCGCACTGCATTTTATCCGAGCAGTGCAATTTGTGGTGGAAAATCAGCCACCATGGCTGGAATTTTTCGTGAGATGGAATATGCATCCACCTCACTCCCTTTTTTACCACAACATTCACCTTTTGATCCTAGCCTTAGGTTTTCTCCAAGATTTAATCCTAGCCATTGAACCTACCTAACCACTTTCTTCCTATATATATCCTATATGTGTAAAAACTACATCTTCTTGCTGAAATTCTGTGGGTTTAAGAAAGAAAAATCAAACACTTCCATAATTGTTCATCAAGCTTCAAGTCTAGGTAACTCCCTCTCTATGTCTATTCTATGAGTTAAAGCCTTCATTTCTTTCCTTTGATTTCATGATGCAATGAACCATGAATTTAAGCCTTAAAATATAGTTTTAGACTTATTTCCTTCCATTGATATCATGTTGAAATGAGCCATGAGGCTAGAGCTCAAACTAAGGATTTTGCCCAGCAAACAGTTTTTTTTCCTGAACAGACAGTTTACTTTGAAAATTTTTCAAAAAATATTGATGCCACTTTAACGGTTGATTTTTGGACGAGAGTTAAAATAAAGCGTTATCTTTTCAACCCAATTTATTTCAACTCCATCCAACGGCTAGATTGTTGTAGAAATGATGTTTTAGAAATTACAACGGATCTGAACCAGTTTTGTTTTACTGCCTTTTTACCCTGTTTATGAGCATTTTTGGGAGGCGAGTCCTTCATGAAAAAGTTTCATAACATCTTGATTGATAACCCTGTAAAATTTCGGAATTTTTTAAAGTGTTTTGATTTGGATTTTAGCCTCTGATCTGGAGTGCTGCAAACTAAGAAGTTCTGGACCCTAGGAGGAGGACCCCTTTTAAGTTGTACACTTTGGGTACTTTGGGATTATGGTTTTGAATATTTATTTCATGCTTAGAATTGGTTCTTAGACCTACTATAATGTAGTTTTTCATATGTTGTGTTTAGATCTCGGTTCCAGTCGACTTTACCAAACTTCGTGTACTTTTAGGTGAGTTCATACTTACACTCTTTACATGTATTTGAATATAATGACATGCTTTGATCCATGAATTATTTAGGAGCATGAGATTGCACTGATTTATGAATAACTGGCAAGTATGCCTATGATTGGAAAAGCACCTTGAATACATTTTGAAAATCATGTTATGTTTTAGAAAACATGAGCTAACGGGATAAGCTGACTCACATGTATTGCTTGTATACATATTATTTTTGAGAAGCCATGGTTAAGACATTGTTATAAAACTCTTGCAAATGTAATAACGTACATTCGAACGGAACATCCCGGACGTTGGGGGAAATTAAAGATACCAACGGGTGAGGCGTTATAAGGGTGGTTGTTGGGACGCGGCCATCGTCCCTTGGCATGATCATGACCATTTGATATTAGTATGGGTAGCTCCCTACTTCTCTGGCAACATATCCAGTCGAATGGACATATGTACGTATATTTTGATATCTATATAAGAGCATTTATTTTGTCTTTCCAGCCATTGCGCTTTGAAAACTTGAAATATTATGTTTGAACCATGGCAAACTTGTAAATTGAGTAAGTATGTTCTCACAAGCTTTATAGCTCATGGGTGTGTTTCTAACCCATTTCAGGTAAGGAGAATGCTCAGAGGATAACCAAAGGCCTTTTTGTGATGTCTCGTGGCCTGGGATGGATTCTGGACCTTTAGTTTTATATAAGTCATGTATTACCTTTTTTGTTGGCATAGGGCCAAGTTATTGTGTAACTTAACTTTTCTTTATGACTTGTATGACTAATATAGCAGTGCTCTAGTGAAATGAACTCACCAAGTATTTGCGATGATTTATTTATTTGTTCTCTAAACTGGATAGTAGATAGTAGTAGGCCTAGGGTGCGAATCGAGGCGCTGGCCGGTCGCGATTCCGATAAGCCCTAGTTTCGGGTCGTGACAGCGGGAGTCCAGTGAATAATAACGGAGTAAAGGGTTAAATGAATGATGTTCCAAAACCAATTCAGAAACCACAGTTTACATTGAAGACAGATTCATATTCGTATTCTTGTTCAGAGCATATGAATACGAATATGAATCTGTCTTCAATGTAAACTGTGGTTTCTGAATTGGTTTTGGAACATCATTCATTTAACCCTTTACTCCGTTATTACTTCACTGGACTCCCGCTGTCACGACCCGAAACTAGGGCTTATCGGAATCGCGACCGGCCAGCGCCTCGATTCGCACCCTAGGCCTACTACTATCTACTATCCAGTTTAGAGAACAAATACATACAGATAGCATACTTGAATCATAGCATAAATGCCACAAATATTTACTGGGCTCCAGCTCATTGTATTATTATTATGTATATAGGTGATCAGGTGCGTGACCAGTCTCTGAGATGATTGCCTGAGATCTGTTCCGTCAGCCAGCCATTGTGCCTCCCGAGGAGGTTCCCATTTTGAAGTGGTCAAGTGTTTGTGATCAATGTTGGAGACTTTTGTATTTCTTATGTTTTGCTTGAACAAGTTTTTGTATATTCTGTACATGTGGGTTTTGGTGACGTAAGACTAACGTAAGTATTACGTCACTATTATATATATCAAGTTTTAAATTTTCTGTCCCATGTATGTCTACACAGCTCTATGGACATTATATGCTTGTAATTGCTTCCGCTAGCCCCTTAATTGTTTAAATTGTTCAGAGGCCTTTGGTAATCCCAGGATTACTGGCTAGTTACGATGCTAAACCTATATTGGCAGGTTTGGGTCGTGACAGCACCGAACCTTGACAATGCCGCAATCACCTCCGCAAACATGACTCGCCTACGTGGCACCTCGGTCGACATCTTGAAGGCACCTTGGCCACGTGGCGTCATTATCAAAATACTTCCCTATACATTGTGTTTGACTATTTGGCATCTTCTATCTACGTCACACAAATGAACCAGAAGATCATAAAGTGGAGGCTTAATGTTCAATATATTATCATTTAATAATTTAAGTCAGTTGATTCTTCAGAAGAACCGAAGCGCTATGGGTTTACAGTGACCTGAACTAGACCTCTGTGAGCATTTTATTTCCTAACTTTCAAATATATATGTAATGGACTATCATGGCCTCATTTGGGAAGAGGGTTAAAAGTTAAAAGCCAATTTTTAACTCATTTTAGGTTACATCACCTCTCACATTTTATACATATTTTAAAAAAAATAAAAATAAAAAAAGTATAAAAATCAACTTTTAACCATCTTTCCAAAACACCCTTATATAGTTTTAGATTAAATTGCAAATCAACCATAGTATGAAAAAGACAAGTATACCCTCATTTAAATATTTAACTTTTAGTAGCCATTTTTCACCTAATTGTTTTCTCCGCTTGGTGTTCTACATAGCGAAATTTAGGAAAAATATAAGGTTCCAAAAGTGAATGGATTTAGAGTAATTGAGCTAAGATCATTACATAGGTTTGGCAATAGTGAAATCTCATTAGTGGTGATTACGATCTCTAAAATATTGAAGGGAAAAGGTAAAAATTGTACGTTTATTTTTTGTCTAAGTTTTGTATGTGCTGTGTGTGACTATTTTATTGTTAGGGTTTGGCTTGTCTCCAGTCGATGATCAGATTAGAGTGTGTTGTTGGGCCTGTGGGGGTCTGCCACAGGTCCTGTTTTGATGATTTGAATCGTTGAATATATAGAGTTTATTGAGTACTTTATTCTTGTAAAAAATCACATTCATCAGATATCAATAGCTACTTGATCGGATCATATTTCTATCAACAGTAAATATAATTTTCAAAATAAATTGTTAACAAAAATCTGATTCGATCAAGTAACTATTGATATCCGATTAATGTGATTTTTTACAGGGATAAAGTACTCGACGAGCTGTACATGTTGACAATTCGGATTATCAAAACTCCTAGTGGACCCCACGGGCCCAATAGTACCGTCTAATCCACTTTGTAGATTGAAGGCAAGTTATTTCCTTATAATTATATCTATACGCTTTGCTTGCATCTATTGTTACAATTTTTGAGTGCTTGCATCTAGGGTAATCATTTGTCATTTATCATCACTATAGTTAGATTTTGGTCCCCAAATTGTGTTTCATATTGGTTTTTATGAATATCAGCATATTTTATGAATGTGGTACTGAAATTGTAGTCCCAAGTTTGAATTTTGTTGTTTGGGATTGTTGTCTCCGTTGTGTTTGTTAATGAGAAATTTTTTTTTTTTAGGATTATGAGACCCATTTGGTTGGAAATTTTTGTGAAAGTAAGGATTACTGTTAAAATGTTTTTTAGGTTGTGTTTGGAGTATGGATTTAAGTATGAATTTGAAAAAAAATGAAAAATGTATGTGAAATGTAATTATATTTTATTCACATTTTACTTACTTTTTTCTTTTATTTTTCTAAATTTCTACTCAAATCCCTACTCTAAACATAACTTTGGAGTGAATGTGTGTAGACACCCCATTTTTGACCGCCCTCAAGACTTGGACGTTATCTTTTGAATACTCGGTGATTATCCATGTTCGTGTTCGTTTTGAGTTCTCGGAGGTCTCGGCCGTGCGTCTCGCCTCAAGATCTCTCAACTTGACTGTTTTGTGCTTGGTCATGGACCAAACACTTGTGTTTCTATTTCTAAGGGAAGAGGATGACTTGCTGGTCATCCTCTCAATCCACCGGCCAAGGCATGATACCACCGGCCCCCTTTTTCTTGTCATCGGCCAAGGGTGTTGGCTGGTCGGCACTTTTGTTGGTCGGCCGGCCATCTTTGTTGGTCAATCGGCCATATTTTCCGACCGACCCATTTCTATCTGCTTTTGGCAGATATTTTATGCCAGCTGTCATAGCTGGCATCCACATTACACCCCTTCCATACACGTGTATAGAGGGATTTGCCTCTTGCTTAGCTTGCTTAGAAAGCTTTGCATTTGAACCTCTATATAGAGAGAGCTCCTCCTCCCTCCTCCAGGTTCTGAAAAAAATTAGGGTTAGAGAGTGAGATATAGTTTTGTATCTATACTCCCTTGTTTGATCCTATTTTATGCCTCAAAAGTGAGTTTTTGTCTTACTTTTGCACTTAAACACCTAGTATTACACCACCCTTGGGTTGCTGAGGCACTAGAGGGTTGTTGTTAGGGTTCTTGAGTTGATTTTGATCAGAGAAACCTGCTGGAGTGGTGTTCTTGAAGAGGTTCCTACAAGGGTGAGTTCCTTGCTCTTTATTCTCCATTTTTGCACAAGCTTTTAGCCGATCTTGCATCTATTTTTAAGCTTAACTTATAACTGGTAAAAGTTCTGTTTTTAAGTGCTTAAAATAGTTGTTTGAGATCACTTTGGTATTTGGGGTTGTTTACCCCCTCTTAGGCCTTGTTTGGCCTCTTTTTGTACCCGTCTTTGTGAGCTTCAGGACCACCTTGTATTGGCCTTCTCACCACTGAAATCCAAAGGGATTTCAGTGGTGAGGATGGTATTTTGAGGTCCTAAGAAGGAGAGGGCCATCCCCTTTCCTTGTTGTCTTCAATACTTGTCATATTTGCCTCATATGTGAACACCTTTGTTAAGATCATGTTGGCCATGTCTTAGCTGGTATTTGTGGTTATTTTTCTGTCATATGCCACTGTTTTTTCCTATCTTGGTCATTCCATGCTTGGTTTATACACTCGGGTCATGTTTGTTTGGGTGGACATGAGCTTGGGATTGGACTAATAGTCCAATAAAATTATTAATCCGATGTTTGGTTAAACAATTGAAGTACGTACTAATTATTTTAAACTTGACTATTAGTTAAGATAGGATACATAATCCAATGGATACGTAGTCTTAGGACTATTAGTCATGGGAATGTTAATCCAGTCCGCCCAAACAAACATGGCCTCGTAGTGTAAATTTTGCAAACCAGTCTTGTATGCCTCATGTTTGAGCGTGTGTTTCTAGCTTGATTTCGAGCCATCTCAGTAGGTTTTTGGTGATGTTTTAACATGCCTTAGATCTGTTTTGGGTTGGTTTGGTTGGCTCTTGCATGTCTAATACACTTGTAGTGTAAATCCCTTAAACTAGCTTTATATGTTTCATGCCTTGACATGTCATTCTAGCTTATTTTCTTCCCATTTCAGCATGTTTTTGGTGATGTTTTACCATGTCATGACTCTGTTTTGGTTTGGTTCGGTTGGCCTTTGCATGCTCCATACACTTGCCATGCAATCCCATGAAATAGCCTAACATGCATCATGTTGGCACATGTCTTTTAGGCATGCTTTTGGCTTGACTTCAAGAAGACTTTGTTCATGTTTTTCCATGTTTAATGTTCGATTTTGGTTGTCTTGGTCATCCATGACTTGCTTTGTATAGCTTTGGTTCAACCTAGCTTGTTTGCTTTGTGCATCGGGTCCACTAGCATGCTTTACTTGGGCCATTTCAGTGGTTTGGCATCACTTGTTATGTTATTTCAGTCCATATAGCATGCTCAAACACTTGCATTTATCACTCCTTTAATGCTTTGAAGGGTTTGTGTTTTATGCCTCTTGAATGGTCCATCGCGTGTGCCACTATGCTTAGGTTTTTGGGATGCCATCTAAGCATGTTTTTGGCCTTGTCTTGACCTGCATTGGGACTGTTTTGAGTCCCTTTGACCCTTTGGGACTTGCCTTGTATGGCCATGGTTTGAGCCCTTTGGTTAGCCTTAAGCCTTGAACCTTCTTGCATGCTTTGCTTGCTTTATTTGGTTGATTTGGCATCATTCCTCACATATTTTCAGAGCTTAATGCATTGTCATATTCTCATATTTATCACATCTTGCTCATGCTTGAGGATTGTGCATGGTTGCCTAAGTGTTGGACCACTCACATGTGCATGATTGTTTTGCATTTTCATGCCTCTAATTCTTGACTTTGGCCGCTGATTTGGACCTTTTCGAGAGCTGTCCATTTTGGTTTAAGTCCATCCCCGCATGTTGTTGCATGCTTGCCTTGTATGTTGTCACATGCTTGTTGCATATTTGGTAAATTGCATGTTGTAGCATGTTAGTTCGATTATGCCTTGTTGTGCGCTTAGTCTATGACATGTAGTTGCATGCTTAAGTTGTAATGCATTTGGCATGCATTCTCCTTTTTTTTAGTTGCTTAACATGTTGTCACATGTTTGCCTCACATGTTGTTGCATGTTTGTCATTGGTATTGTTGTTACATGCCTAGCACGCTTATTTGTTTAGGTTGTATGCCTATTGCACATTGCTTGTTTGCATGCTCATGTTGCATTAGCTTGCTTTCATGCCTAGGTTGCGTAGCATTAAGCATGCATCCCTTGCCTCTTGATCAACTATGATGGAGGTTAGGGCCCCCTTTCGTGTTTATGTGCATTCACTTCATTAAAATGCACACTCGGCTCCTTTGGCCATCATGCATTGAAATGCATGATTGATGGCCCAAGGGTCGAGAACCATACTCCTTTGAGTCTCAAACATGATAAGGAGGGTGGTGGTGCAAACATTGCCTTGAAAATGCATTGCCATGCTCTGTCTGTCCTTTGCTGCAGCAAAACAGGATTCTATAGGAAGAGGTGGCCGGTCGGCCATCTTCAGTGCCGGCCGGCTATTTATTGTTGGCCGATATTCCCACAAATGGTCGATGGCCAGTTCCTCCTGGCCGGTGGCCTTGAATTTCAGCCGGTGACATCCCACAGTGCTCAGAAGGTGATTCAGAAGCATCCTTGAAACTTGCACAGTTTTCAGAGATACAGAGCAGTGTAAACAGAGGCAGCATGAGCATGGCGATAGATTTCCGAGTGAAGCCGAGCATGCATGCATTCGTCCCTCTTCCCGAAGCTGCTTTACTGCTTTAGTAGCTTAATTAATTTGTTTAATTAGTTAAGTGTAGTGTAATTTGTATTATTCTTTCGGTCCCTCCGTCGAGAGGCCGCAATTGTGTAATAAGCGTGCGTGTGTGTGATGCATGTCTTCCAACCTCCACTTCTTTCTCCCTTTTACTTAACCGCTTACGATGGTTAGTTCTAGGGCACGTTTCAATTAGCATCCTTATGCTATGCATGTTTGCATCATTCATCTGTATTGCATGCACCGGGCTCGGCGCATCATACTAACTGCATTGTATTTCAATTCTAAGTTGAATACATGGATCGAATTGTCGCATCTCACATGTCATTTTAGACTAGCTGAGCCTATTCTAGTTGCATGTTGTATGTGATGCATTAGCTATCTTAACATGGACTTGGATCATACATTTGATTACTAACATGTTCTCTGTTGTGGCTCGGAATACACTGTGAGTGTTTATGCTTTAGCATCTTGCATGTATGTGAGTGTTAAACATGATAACATGCTTGCCATGAGGCTAAGTGCTTATATGATATAACTGCCTGAATGTCTGTGGGTGAAGGTTGGATTACTTGAATTGGGACAATTCACTGAAATCCGTGTTTTAGCCTACTTGCGAGTAGCAAACTTCAAACCATTTCCAAACAAACAGATATGCAATGCTTTGTTCCAACTTAGGCGATCTAGTCTATACTTGTGTGTTGTGCACATGACATAGTAATTTTAGGCTAATAACCGGAATAAGAACGCATGTGTTTTCAAAAACGAGATATCATGTTTAGTAGTGGCCGATCTTTGATCGGGCGAGCGGGGGTACTCATAGCTGACCTTCCCCAATCGTACTCAAGTTCCAGAGCCGAGGCAACTTTGGTGATGACGGACACGTGGCCTTAAGCAACGAGTCAGGGTTTCCTAAATTCCCCCAAAATAAAATATTTAGGTGGCGACTCTGTATCTGGCAAAACAGTCCATGTTTGGCATTTCTTTCTTAAAAATCAGTTTTTCAAAACGATTTGCCGGATTTGGACTCTTTGGTGATTTATCAATCTTACATCGCACATTGTAAGATCAGATTAGGAACCGTGACATCGAGTCCGAACTGTAGTAACATAAAGCCTAAGGGCGCGTCTACAATGTGTGGTTGGAATTTTGTATTTTACTGTTAATTTATTTTGCTTTGATTAAAATTCATTCAGGATGGTTAATTATTTTAGTATAGAATTGCATCATGGAGGCAAATTCGAGTAGGAACAACATGTTATTTATGAATGTGGTGTGGCCAGCTATATTGACAATTGACATAGATAAGTTCTTTGAATTTAGATATATATATATATATATAATATGTAGAAGTGGGGGGAAATGGAACCAATGTTGAAATGTTTTACAGGTCGCTGGCTATCCTTTGGACATTGGTGTGGTCAAGATGACATCAAATCAAGAAGTTATGAAAATGCTCAAGTTAGAAGAGGATTTGCTAGTAATAGTCATTTATGTAGTAAGAGTGTGTTTGTTTTGAAAAATTATTTTATGGAATTGGATTATTAGCCCATTCAGACTAATAGTTTATTATTTGGTTTATTTTTTTTGTTCCGGATTAATAGTCTATCCGGACTATTAGTCTCTCATATGAGAGATTATTGTATCCTAGGGGGAGGTGGGATTATTTTGGGTGATTCTACTTACACCACAAAATTATCTCCTTACACCCTTAAAAATTTTAATTTTAATTTTATTTTTTTACAATTTTTATAATACCATTCTTAGCCTCATCCCTCATTCTTAGCCTCATCCCTCCTTTACTCTTCTCCTTACACCCAAACCATTCAAACCCTAGTTTCTTCATCTCCAATGGATACAGCACTGCCGCTGTCTGCAACTACCGCCGTCGCCCACCACCATGTAAGCCCTCTTGCCGCTGTCGCCCTCCACCAGCAACCCAACCCAACCCCGCCGCCATCACGACCCTGTTTGCTATCTTCGTTGTCACAACCCAGCCCCACCGCTCGCCGCTCCACCGTGAATAGAACCACCGCCTCATCGCTCAAAGTCCTGGCCTCACCTTCGCCATCGTGACCCAGCCTGTCGCCCTTTTCCATCGTTGATAGAGCATGAAGAGAGAGAGACACACATCATTCTGTTATCCTAATTTGATCCCACTCATGATTTCTCAGATCAAAGGTCATTTGTGTACATCTATTGACAAGTATTATTAGTGGTATTGTTTATCAGTCCTTGAATTTCTTCAGTTTCCTAGGTTAGATTGTTTATCAAAGTTCATTAGGTCAGATTGCATATTATTTCCAAAGCACTGTAACATTACGAATTTGATCTATTTAATGAAGTTGAATTTGGAACAGCAGACCATTCTATATAAGACCTTATGTTGATAGTGATGATTTTGGATGATTTATGTGTATGCCTCGATTTATTTGTAGCAGAGCCTCAATCAGTGATTGTTGCTTGTTAGTGGAGTTGAGATTGTTCTGTGTATATTGATAACAGGGGTGATGTTTGTAAGGTGTTTTTTTGCTGCTTTCGTGCCTTGGGTGGCGGTCATGGTGGTGGGCCGGTGGAGGTGGTGGTGATGGGGTGGATGTGAAGAAATTAAGGTTCGAAAGGTTTGGGTGTAAGGAAAAGAGTGAATGGTAGGGATAAGGATAGAAATGGTATTATAAAAATTGTAAAAAAATTAAAATAAAATTTTAATTTTTTGAGAGTGTAAGGAGACAATTTTGTGGTGTAAGTAGAATGACTCATTATTTTCATGGGATTGGTATCCCATGGGATTAATATGGGAAATATCCATTTTACCCTCATGTTATTACTTAATAAACAATTGGAAAAGGGTAAAATAGTCTTTTGAATATTTATAAATTATTTTTTTAGTGTTGTTAATTTAAATTATATATTAAATAAAAAATATATATTATAAATTATAAATTAAATTTAATTAAAAATAATAAATTAAAAATTATGGCCTTATAAATTAAATTTTTTTAGTGTTGTTAAAAAATTAAATTTGTATATTAAATAAGATTATTTTTTGAGTGTTGTTAATTTAAAATTATATATTAAATAAAAAATATAAATTATAAATTTAATTTAATTGAAAATAATAAATTAAAAATTATGTATAAATTAAATTTTTTTTTAGTGTTGTTAAATTATAAATTATAGATATTAAATAAAAATTATAAATTACAAGGATAAAATAATCTTTTGAACATTTATCCTTATCTAGTTCGTCTAACCAAACATTGGATTCACTAAAAATAGTTCAATCCAGACATCTAATCCCATAATTAAACAAACATAGGATACAAATTCAGTCCAACCAAATAGTTCGGGGACAATATAACCCAAGACTAACAGTTCGATGGATTACAATCCCTCCTTATCCAATCCATTCAAACAAACACACCTTAAAGGGTATGCCAACTCTTAATTTATTATGTATTCAATGATATGGGCTTAATTCTCTTGTCATATTATTATAGATGAAAGTATAGATCAATAATATTATTGGAATAATAAATTATCACGTATAATTTTTATTTTTTTATTATATAAAAAAATAAGTTTCATCAACCATCACTTCTAATAGAATAATAATATTTATTTCTATGTTATTTTAACAAAAGTCACTTCTTAACTATTTAAAGCTTCATTTGGGTTGTGAGTTAGTTTTTTGACTTTTTAGCTATTAGCCCGAGGTTCAAAAGTCTCGTTTGGGATGAGTTTTTGGATTTTTTTGATTTATGTGAGAGAAAAAAGTGAAATAATTATGGTTTGAATGTGACATTTTGTCTTATTGACTTTTTAGCCTATTTTGCCTATATGTGATTATTTTACCCCCAATGGTGTATGCCAAACAAGGGCTAAGCCAATTTTTTTTTTTATTTATTTTAATTTGTTTAATTGACAATTGAGATAAAAAAAATTTAACAAAATCCACTATGTTTGGCAAGTGTTAAAAAAGTCATTCATTTTCTTAATATTTTTATCTTTTTAAAAATATATATATATATTTGTATTAAAAAAATTTATTGTTCAAGTCCTTATAGTTTAGAAGGATATAAAGAAAAATTTATAAAATTTAAAACCAAAAATGACAAAAAATAAAAATATAAACTTTTAAGGGATTTTTGGTGAAACCCCTCTTTTTGGGCCTTTTTTTTTTAGGATAAAGGACAACTTAATAAATTTCCCTTTAAAAAGCCCTGAGTAGGAGACGCATGGCTCCATAAGGACATTCTATAATTTGTATACCTTTTTTTTTTTGAGGATTGATTAAGACGCCCTCACCCCCACCACCCCCACACACACATGGGGGTTGGGGATTGGGAGAGAAGAAAAAAAAGAAAAAAAAAAAAAGAGAGAAAAATGGACCAATCAAAAGTAAAGGAGGTGGGGAGAAAGGGGTCTTAAACATTTTTGTTTTTTTTACCACCATATTGCCGTTATATCTATCTATATAAGAATAGCTTTGGTGTTGGTGGTTTGGCTTGGCTTTTTATTCCTATTTTGCCCTTCAATTTGTTTAGAAATTCCCTACTATTGCTTTAGACAATTTGATCATTCATTGAATTTGTTAGTAAATTCATGGATATAAGAATAGCTTTGGTGTTGGTGGCTTGGCTTTTTATTCCTATTTTGTCCTTCAATTTGTTTAGAAATTCCCTACTATTGCTTTAGACAATTTGATCCTTCATTGAATTTGTTGTAAATTCACTTCAGCATGATCTAAGGTTCAATTATTACATTTGAGGGAAACTACTTTCTTAACCTTTCTACTTTGAGAATATTATAACTCCAACTTTATTGTGTTATTGTATTTTTTTTGGTTTTGCATGGTGTGTATAAAATTTCGATAGCTTTATTTTTATAGAATGTATAATTTCTTGTTGCTTTCTACATTACAAGACCAACAATACTACAAATCTACCCTTATCAATTCAAAATTTACCTAAAAAAAAAAAAAACAATTGTTTAAATTCATTTTACTTATGGATCCCACATTTTATCAATTTAATCTTTACCATACGACCCATTCGAGATAAATTATGGGTTTCTAAGGGTGGGTTCATAGCATTTTTTTTTACCAAACAAGTGATTGTCTTTTTGTAAAATATCAATAGTAAAAAGGAATACTTACCAATTAGTCTTATTCACTAGATTTATTTACCTACAGGTCCTAACTAATAAATTGAATACTATAAAAATAAGAGAGTGATAAATTTATCACTAAAAATTTATTTATAAAAACAAAGAGACTGATAAATTTATCATTATAAATTTATTCATAAAAAAAAAGACTGATAAATTTATCTTTATCACTTAATAAATTTATCAAATAGGACTTAATGGGTATTAAGTCTCCAAAGTAGGACCTATTGGGTAATAAGTCTCCAAAATAGGACATATTGGTAGTTTACCCTAGTAAAAAATAAGGTTTGGATTTGTTCCAAGTTACAATCTGAATTTGAGAGATTAATGGGATACATCACAGGTACTATTTTCATAATTTAAATAGTTCATTTTATGGATACCAATATATCATTAATATTCATTAGGTTGATCTGATAACTCTAGCACTTTTTTTTTAATCACACATTTGTCTCTAATTAAGACAAAGACATACATGTCGGTTCCACCACTCAGCGTGCTCCTACCTACTATTGTATCTAATTGGTGTGTTAATGGATTTACTAATTAGTGTTTCTAGCATTACTGTTTTAAAATAGATAATTTTTTTTAAGACAAACCCAATTAAAACAAAAAAGTTACAATTATTTGATCAACATAATAATTTTTTCATTGATGATATACATGAAAAATCTTACAAAATGAACAATTTAGATCATGAAAATGAGACTTCTTGTTGGCTCCATGACCCCTTCAAGTTCTTCAAGATTAAATTTGGAGTTAAAAAAAGTGCAAGTAATTTCATATTTTTAAATTAAAATATTAAGATGTATGAAATATATAAACATACTTCATTTAAATTTTTTCTCTATTTGTCCCTTCATTTTGCCAATTAACAGGCTAAAAAAAATTCATCAAAACAATTATTTTGGTCAAATGGTTTGTCTTTTATCTCTACATTTTATCATTCAGCTTATCTTCCTATTTTCTGTTTGGCCATTCATTTAGCTAATCATAAAAAGAAAAAACACATATCGACAACGCATTTTATAGTTTTATAAATCAAATTATGAACTTGATCAATTCAATTACTTATTCTTAATCAACAAAACTAACACAAAATTAAGAGTTCAGAATCACGATTAAACTATTTAAAATTATAAAGACTAAAATAATAACAAAAAATATATATAATTATATTAACCCAAAATATAATCACAGATGTAATTAATCCAAAATATTTTGTAATTATATTAATTATGTACCGATGAAGTCTATAAAATATACATCATTTAAAACATATATATGACAATAATGTCAAAAAAAATTTATCACCAGAACTTATTTATACAGGCTTAAATTCATTTAATATAATCATACTAAACAAAAAGAACCTCCAAAGCAAAACAAAAATTCCACCCAAACATGACTTTAACATTTTTCACTTAAATCAAAGCCTACAGTCTAGCTAAACAAAAAAAAAAAAAAAAATAATCTGGACAGTTCTACACTACTAATATAAAACAACGAACCAACAAAAAAAAAAAAAAAAAAAAAACCCAACATGACCTTAACACTTATATCAAAATGAAAAATGACTCGTAACTCGAATTCGGTGGTCCGAATTCGAGTCGAAATCCAAAATGACGTCGTTTTGAGTTTTGAGTTTTTTTTTTTTTTTTGCCTTTTCTTTTTCTTCCTTTTCTTTCTTTCTTTTCTTCTTCTTCTTCGTTGAACACAGGAAAAGAGCAGAGGAAGAAGAGAGGAGAACAGAAAGAGGAGGAGAGAGGGAGAAAGAGAGAGGAGGAGAGGAGATCGTCGCAGCACCACCGCCGTCGTCTCGCCGCCGCCGATCGTCGCAGCACCAGCGATCGTCGCAGCACCATCGTCGTCGCCTCCGGCCCTGCCTCCGCCTCCTCCTCCCCCTGTGATTATGCCCCCTCCAGTCCTCCTCCTCCTCCTTTACCTCCTTCCTCCTTCTCTTCTTCTTCTTCTTCTCTTCTTCTTCTCCGAATTCGAGCCAAATTCGAGCCGCCAAATTCGAGCTACCTATCGGAACCGATATCAAAATCTATTGTGAAGTCTATCTTAAAAACAGAAGGTTTGCAGATTTCTACAATTCTAGAACGTATATTTTGATTGATCCAATTGAAGGCGGCGTATTTTGTCAGTGTATTTTGTCTTTTAATACTAGATGGCATATTTTATTATTGTATATTTTTCTTATTATCATATATCGTGTCATGATATTTTCCTTTTCTTCTTATTTATCGTGTTATTTAGTTATATTTATTTATTTAGTTATATTTTATTTATTTATCGTGAAAAAAAAATTATATTTATTTAAGTTTTTTTGAAATACTTATTATGTAATGTTTATATAAGAAATTATATTCAATTAGTAATGTATTAAAATTAACTCCAAATTTTTTAGGAAAAATTATTTATAAGTCCTATTAGGGAGACTTATGCTACATATGATCCTACTAAAAAACTTATATTCCCATAAGTCCTGTATGAAGTTTGTTGACATATTTACCCTTAATATTAGTTGTTAATATCATAAATAATGGTAAAACCATATATACGAAATTGAATGTTACCATAGATTAAGTTTGCGAAACGTAAAGTGACACCTACATAAATGTAACGTAACGTGATCATATTAGATGGGACATTACATAAACGTAACGTAACGTAACGTGACACCTACATAAACGTAATGTAACGTGACACCTACATAAACGTAACGTGACGTGACACCTATATAAATGTAACGTAACGTGACACCTACATAAACGTAACATAACGTGTCACGTTACGTTTCGCAAACTTAGGCTAAGTTTGACATCTTCAAAAAAAAGCTAAAAAGTCAAAAAGTCACTATCATATTTAAGTCACATCATCTTATTTAAGTCACATCACCTCTCTACCACATCACCTCAAACCCAACCCATATTTCATAAAAAGTTAAAAAGTGCACTTATTTAGAACATCCGAAACAACCCCTTGCTAGGTTTTTGATTTTTTTAATTGAATGTGAAAATGTTACTTTCTATAGTAACATTCAATTTTCTATATATGGTTTTGCCATTATAGTGTATAATAGTATATTAATACAATTTATTTACAATTTATAGGATCTTGTGGAATACATTCTTATCTAAATAGGACTTGAGACTCTATAAAAAATTACACAGGACTTAACATAGCATAAATATCCGAAATAGGACTTATAAATAAGTCTCCCAATTTTTTTATGTATATAAATGGGCTCCTCCTTGACAAAATTTCTAATTGCACTCTTGATTACAACATCATGTAATTATATAAATTAAGGTTCAGTTTTACACTTTAATTTTTACAATTCTAATTATATAATTTTATTTTAAAAATTAGACTGAAATAAAATGACAAAACACTTCAGTTACAACACTGACAAGAATCAATACCACAACATTGACCATAAATTATATAGATACATTTTCTTAACATTTGTATCATCAATTTTGTCTAACTAAACACACATTAACAACACATTTTATAGTTTTATAAATTAAATTATGAACTTGATCAATTCAGTGATTTATTTTTAATCAACTAAATTAACACGAAATTAAGAGCTTAGAATCACAAATAAACTATTTAAAATTATAAAGATTAAAATAACACAAAACTAAAAATAATACAATTACAGATGTAATTAATCCAAAATATTTTCTAATTATATTAATTATATACTGATGAAGTATATAAAATATACATCATTTAAAACGTATATTTGACAATAATGTTGAAAAAAAATTATCAATAAAACTTATCTGTACAGGCTTAAATTCATTTAATATAATCCTATTAAACAAAAAAAAAAAAAAACCCCAAAACCAAAAAAAGCCCCACCCAAACACGACCTTAACATTTTGCATTTAAATCAAAGTTTGGAGTCTATAGCTAAAAAAAAAAAAATCAGTAATGCTAAGGTATCATGAAAAATCTTTCATGAAAATAATTATGAAAACTTTGTGATTATTGGATGCTAAGGTATCATGAAAAATCTTTCATGAAAATAATTATGAAAACTTTGTGATTATTGGATTACACTTAAAATAAAGCACCACACACTAATCAAGGTAATCCAAGGATCATAAATCTTTCATAATCATTTTCATGAAAAAAATTTCATGATCCCTAACTTATTTTAAAAAAAAAAAAAAAAAAAAATCCCACAGTTCTACAACATTATTGTACATTGATATAAAACAACGAACCCACCCAAAAAAAAAAAAAAAAAAAAAAAAAAAAAAAAAAAAAAAAAAACAAACAAACAAGCATGCCCTTAACAGTTAAATCAAAGTGTATTGTGAAGTCTAATCTAAAGAAAATATCTATTCTGCAGATTCCTACATCACTAGAACCCTATAAATTTATAAGAACTGTGTTGTCAAGGCTCTGCAATTTGTGTTCTTGCTGATCAAATCTGCTCCTCATATATTGGGCTCTTCCAGCGGTAAGTTATTATATTACTCTGATTTGTTTGCCATTAATTTCCAATTACAGCCCAATTTCTTTGAATCTCAATCGCGATTTCTGTCTTCAGTTGCGATTTCTGATTTCTGTGATTTCTGTGTTTGTTTGTGATTTCCGATTTGTTTGTTTGCGATTTCTGTGTCCTCTCTTCCTTCATTGATATATTCTGGTCAGTTTAGAATTTCAGGAGACAATTGATACAATTTTCTTGATTTTAATTCTAACAAAGGAATATCAAAGGAATTTTTGCGAGTAAATTGTATCTAAGAAAAAAACATTTCACCAAATATAACATTGGAAATTTTTTACTTTACAACCCACCTTCAGCATCAATTTCTAATTTTTATTTATTTTTTTTTTTTTTACAGATCATGTACACGCCTATATTTTACAATATACTTTACAACCCAACTTCAGCATCAATTTCTAAAAAACCAGTACACCCTGCTCAATGTAAAATACCAAAATTGACTAAACCATCCAATGTTCATTTCCATGCCGCCGTTTGATAGGTATCCGGATCGTCTGTCGCCCTACCCTGTCGCCCTTTCTTGTCGCCCCCAAAACGACGTCGTTTTGGGGGCGAATTTTCAAAAAAAAAAAACGCAGAGCAGAGGGAGGAAGGAGAGGAAGAGGGAGGAGAGAGGGAGGGAGGAGGGAGGAGGAGGAGGCTGCGAGCTCACCGTCGCAGCTCGTCCCTCGCCGCCGGCCGTCGATCGTCGCCCACCGTCCCTCGACTGTCGCAGCTCCACCTCGTCGCAACACCTGCGACCGCCGTCGCCTCCGCGTCCGCCTCCGGCCCCGCGTCCGCCTCCTCCTCCTCCTCCTCCCCCCTGTATTTATGCCCCCTCCAGTCCGGCCCTTCCCTTCCTCCTCCTCCTCCCTCCTCCCTCCTCCCTCTTTTCTCCCTCTTCCTCTCCTTCCTCCCTCTGCTCTGCGTTTTTTTTTTTTGAAAATTTGCCCCCAAAACGACGTCGTTTTGGGGGCGGCAGGAAAGGGCGACAGGATTAGGCGACCGACGATCCGGATTCGTTTGATAGAGCTGTGCAAAAGTAATTATAAATTATAGCTTAACAAATTATGATTTATAGCTGTGAACATAAACTGGTAACCTGTTTGGTACAGTTTTGTGATTATGGATTTAAGTAGCAGAGTAGTGTTTGGTTAATAAGTTGTAAAATAATTTTTTACTGTATAATTGTCCTTTCTACCCTTATATGATATAAAAATAATTATTTTGTCATTTTTTACCGTTTTAATTTAAAAAAATATATTTTATTAATAAAAGTTAATATAAGTAGTATTAATTAGTATCAATTAATATAAAAATTGATACATTTGCTAAAAATGTAATGGAAATATTATTGTCACAATTATTTTCCATTATAAATTAATTAGTATCAATTAATTGCTTAATTAGTATCAATTAATACTAAAATTATTAATTAGTAAGCTTAATTAGTCTCAATTAATATTAAAATTATTAATTAGTACAAATTAATATTAATATTTAATTTTTATTAGCATTAATTAATATTAATAATCAACAATTGTTATTAATTAGTATCAATTAATAATTAATTCATTTCAAAAGTATACAATATTAATTTATTAATAATTAATACCAATTAATATTGATTTTTTTCTTTTTCTTCAGAAATATATAATTTTTTATTTTTTAATTAATATAAAAATATAAAATATGAATTTATTAATAATTAATAATAATTAATATTTATTTTTCAATTAATATTGATTTTTTTCTTTTTCTTTAGAAATATACAATTTTTTATTTTTTAATTAATATTAATTAATAATATTAATATTTGGGTATTGACGAGGGCATTTAAGTAATTTTAGCCCCCCAACACCAGCTGCGCGCTTAAGTAAAAAATTTAAGCACCCCCTGACCAGCTTTTGAGATGAGTTGAGAAATACCTTGATTTAAGCTATAAGCTGGTTAACTTAAGCTGCACCAAACACAATATTTTAGCTTAAATTAAGCTAAAAGCTGAAATAAGCAGCTTATAAGCTCTACCAAACATGCCTCATGTTCTAAAGAGCATAAACTTTTGGGTGGATGTTAAAATCAGTTTCAACCCAAATAGTTTGGTCATTACAATATGATGAATTTTATTAGAGGTTAATAGTTTGCAGTTGTTCCTTAAAAATTTTGTACTTCATGCCTGATGTTCCAAGTGCTTCTTAATAACACTGATTACAAAATGATATTTATATCTTCTTATATAAACTGAAGTAAGCAGTAGAAAAACTTTTTTCCTTTCTTTAAACTGTATGGATTCAGTTCTTCTCTTTCTAATTTGTTCATTTAGATTATCATATGATTTATGTTTTCAATACAAACTTTAAAAATCTTAGTTTAATTCATTTAATTTATCATATTATTCATTTATTTATGCCACCAATGATTGTTCGACGGTGGATTGTGCATACTAGGTCCGTAAAGAACAACAATACTATAACTAAAATACCTCATCTGCCAATATTTTCAAAAACTTCTGCTTCTTCTTACTAAACTACCACTTGATGAGTCTCAAGCTTCAGATAAGAATATCTGTTCTGTTCAATGTACAAATGTTGCACACATATATTTACTGCTACCAATTCTCGGCCATCATTAATTATATGTAAAATTATCTTGCACTACGACTATAACTGAAGTTAGGCTTATCAAAACCAATTGATTGTAATCACATTTCTATTTTGTTTCACCAATGTGTTTTGTTGTTATAGTCTTGCAAAGAACTATGGCTAACAAGCTCAGATCAATTAAAGAGATAGACACATCAACAAACCGATGGACAACTAAAGTCGTGGTTATTGAAAAGGGCTTTCGAAGAACTGGAATGACAAGTAACAAAGATTGATGCTGGTTGATGCTGAGGTATGATTCAACCTCATGTATATCATATTGCCAATATTAATTGATCCACAAAATATACTTTAGCAAAATTGCGTACTTATATATTTTACACACATTTACTCGCAAAAGCAAAAAAAAAAAAAAACCAAGAACAATAAACAAGAAGCAAAACGTCAATTAATCATAATACCCTCTTTGAAAGTCACATTTAGTTTTTTTATTTCCCTCTTTTATTTCATGTTGATCTATGCTTTTGTTCAATTCTACGAATTTGAATGATGGGTTAAAGTTAATTCCATCTTTGTTCAATTAAGAGTTTCTTTAATTTTTCTTTTGGCAGCAAAAACTGATTAAAAAAAAAATTAAATTACCATTTTGGCTCGTCTGCATTTGAATTGAGTTTTTTTTTTTTGGGTCAATTGATATTACATATATCAAGATAATTACATTAAATTAGATAATCATATAAACTCCAACAAGGCTAATACGAACAATCATTATGAGGAAGATTAAACTGGACAATGAAAGTCCGAATTAGATCGTAATAGGAAATAAATGAACAACTAAATAAAGACTCTCAAATAATAGGGAGTAAATAACCAATCTTTGCCAATGGCAAGAATTGACCCTCTAATCTCTCAGTTGAGAGTACAAAGTAGCCAACTGACTCCATTGAATTTGAGTCCCTATTGTACATCTTAACCTTTAGAATGAGCATGTTTCATGAATTTGAGTCCCTATTCTTTTGCGTAGCGCTTATGATTAATTGCAATCTATTCTCTTAAAATATGTAATGCCCATAGTACAGGGGACAAAAATACAAGCATCAATTTTTGGTGAGGACATTTAAATTTTGGAGAACACTTTGCAACTGTTCAGTGCCTATTCAATTTCAAATGCAGTTGTAAAGTCCATTCCAGTTGAACATCGTCTTGTCATCAGCGAATATTAGTGAACCATATCTGGGCAAACATGCATTGAAGAAATAAGTGATGACCAGCTAACTATCCACAAATTCGCACCTGGCGTTGTTCAGTTGACTGATCTTAAACACTGTGATCAGCCGCCACAAGACATAAGTAAGATTTGTCCATCTACTTAATACAAAATGTGACAAACATGTATACCAATTCATTCTGTACTGTTATTACTTGCAGATGTGTTATTTGCGGTCCTACAAGTTGCACCAACTCGCAAAATCAAAGTTAAAAGTGTCCGCGATAATGCTCGCACTGAGTCTTTCTTGCAAGAGGCTGTTATCATAGATAAAGAGTAAGCCCCAAACCAACTCATTCACAAATCATTACAGTATTCTATTCAAACTCTCTAACAAATCTTACTTGCAGCATGAAACCTATAATATTGACATTGTGGGAGCAATTCGGGCCAAACGAGGGAACTGCAATTTCCAACATGCCAAGTCAATTTCCAATTGTGATTGGAATGCGATTAAAAGCAACAAACTATAATGGTAATTTAATGGACTATCACTTTAACCATCCTATTAATTATATTGACGTGAAAAAATAACACACTTACATATTGAACAGGACTGGCGCTCAGCACAAAATCTGGAAGCACCTTCATTCTCAATCCTCCACTCCCAGAGGGCCAAGCATTGTTGAATTAGTAAAGTTTCTTAACTAATAGTAATTGTAATAAATTAAAATTATAATATTAAATTTAACTACTGGTACTCACAATACTAATACTTATATTCAACATCTACAGGTGTGTGGCTCATGAAAAAGCAATTAAAGCAATTCCTTTGAACAAGATACATCAGGCAGGAAATGCACAAACTCCACCACCAACTGCCAACAAAATCATTGCAATTCCCAACTTCCAACATCTATTGAGCAGGTGAATACTTATGTTTACTTGATCCATTTGGGATACTTTGCTTCTTCATTTTTTTTTGTTTTTCTGCACTCCTTTCTTCCTACATACTACTGGGTACATGCATCAGCCGCGGTACAAAATTTCAACCAGAAGTTTTGGTTCATGTGTTGTTCAAAATGCAATAAAGGTACTGACGCCGAAGCAGGGGACATATTCCACTGCAACTATTGTAAGGAGAAAGCCAAACCTGGACCAAAGTTAAATATTCGTTAGCCATTGAATTTTAAAATATCATGCAAACTGTAGACTCTTGACTACTTACAATATTCTAATTATTAAAGCAACCATTTTGACTTACAATTAGTATAGGTGTAAATTTGATGTGCAACTACGAGATTCAAGTGGTGATATAACTGCAACCATTTTTGGTGCACAAGCGGAAAAGCTTTTCTCAATAAATGTTAAAAAATGGATGGAAGGAGAACATCAACTGTAAGTCTTTTTCATTGTATTAATATACACTGCTCCAACTTCACCAAACTACTCTCCTTACTTACAGCGTTGCTTTTGCAGGTTGGTCAGCTTTCGGTAGAAGCACTAGCAACTCTTTACACAGCTGATGAACAAATCATCTAGCTACGAGCTTACCAGTTTGACATTGCAACTACTACACATTGCAAGTTCAATGTTAATTCAGTGCACAGAGAGTGCTTAGTGACAATTGATCACTCTACTTCTGAAACAATGTTGCCACCACCTGCAAAAAAGGCCCCGCAAGAAACTCTTCAAAAAAGAAGCAACATCTACTCCAGCTCAAGCTAGCTCAAAAGTTTTGGACTGTATTACCTAATTCCAACTCCTTCAACAATGTACACATCTGCAGCATAGTTTTTGTCAGATGGTGTCAAACCATTGCTTTGTAATAGTTTTGGGTCAATGGTGTCAAACCATTTGCATGTACATTTTGTAAAAATGTTTTCCAAGTTCACTTTCCTTTTTTCCCTTTTTTGTTTTTTGGGTGCGGGCTTCAAATATGTAGTAACATCCTGCAGATCTTTTGTGTAAACTATGTTTTGGTGACATGTTTGTCACGTGTATAAAAAAAAAAACTACAGTTTCAATGCTGTGTATACAAACATTTATCTACAGTAATAGATGAATGTTGATTGTATAAGTCCTCTCTCTCTCTCTCTCTCTCTCTCTCTCTCTCTCTCTCTAGATTGTTTGTTCATTAAAATCCAGTTTCAGAGTTGCACTTACACAAAAGACAGATGCGTGGCTACTGCCATACCCTCGACCAGTCAAACAACCAGCTGCAGATGGCGAATGACTCCCAACAAATTGATATCCTAACTATTTTTCTCTCTATTTTCTTTGATTTGTGTACACCTTCCTTTTTTGTGTTTCTTTTTTTCCCAACAATTTCTTCTACGTATTTCAATCCATGTACAATTACAATTTTTTCTGCCATTTTGCCTGCTAATACAGTGGCAAGCGTTGAGGTGCCCAATGGGATTCTCAACTTCTTCAACATCTACAACACACTGTTAATTGTCAGCCTTCTTTTAACCTGGTTCCCTAATTCTCCCCCAGCCATTGTTAGCCCCCTGAGGTATGCTTCCAGATATTTGAAGTTCCTTTGATGCATGAAACATTGCAATTTCATTGACCTAAGCATTGAAAAGAAGTATGTCATCTTCTACTTCCTACACTATGAACATGGTCTAAAATTTACAGACCACTAACAGGACTCTCTGACTACCTTTGCTCTAGAATCAAATTGATCTGGTGGTAATATCCTCTTTCAGAAGTTACCTAATAAAAGTTATTCGTTAGATGGTTGTTGTTGTGGAACAAACTATAGGAAATGCTTCTGGAACAATTGGACTTCTTCATGCTGTTTGGATGATTTTGGTCAATGTCATTGAAGCATGCCTCCTGTAGACAACAAGATACGATACAGAGACTTAGGAATCTTTAAATGTTTTTGACCATACAATCTTTTGTAGCGTGCCGCACTCCTTCAAAAAGATAACGAGATGGAAGTAGCTCATTCAGTAGCTGCTACTGCTGGTGAAACTGAGGTAAGTTTCAGTTGCTGGAATTGCAATTTAAGTAGCTTGTAATCAGGTTCACTATTATGGTCCATAGCATTTTCTTTTCAGTCATTGTCTCATATAAGACTGATCTAACGAGCTGAATCTGATTGTCCTGTATAGATCAAGTTCATTCCAAGGTGTTGCACCCCATTTAATGGTTCCCAACAATGAGGTCTGTCAAAAGGATACTATGGCCTGTAGAAGTAATATGCTATACAACATGATCTTTGACATAGATTTTCTTTTTAATTTGCTACGAGATGCTATTTAGTACATTTTGAAGTCAGT
>CM069907.1:112672953-112964510 GCA_036172215.1 Camellia granthamiana
ACTTCTTGCTTGAAACCTACATATATATAGAGAGGGTGAGTATTGGATACTCAGTGAATGGTACAAGTAATAAAGGGGTTTCATGAATGATTCCCGAGGTTCTTGCAAAACATACATATATCATATCTTGGTCAAAGCATGTTCTCGGCATAACTGTGCAAAGCATACTTGGCAAAACTTACATCAAAGCATGTACTTAGCATAACTTATAACAAAACATATACTTAGGATGACTTGTAACAAAACATGTACTTGGCAAGCTTATACAAAACATATACTTGGCATAACTTGTATCAAAACATGTACTTGGGGTCATCACATTCCAAACAGAACATATCCATCCGCTCATAGACCGTCGATGGCAAATCATACTTATCCACTCGTTCAAAGACCGTCAGTGGCAAATACATTCAAACAAAACATATCAAACTTGTACTTCAATCTTGGTCTTTCAAATCATATGTGCTACTAACGTTTAAAGTCCCCTAGCACGTACGGACTTGTGCCACCAATGCTTAAAGTCCCTTGGCACGTACGGACTCCAAAAGGGTTGTGCCACCAATGCTTAAAGTCCCTTGGCACGTACGGACTCCAAAAGGGTTGTGCCACCAATGCTTAAAGTCCCTTGGCACGTACGGACTCCAAAACAAAACTCATACTTGGCATACAACTTATACTCAATACATCAAAAATAGGGCAATCATTCATACTTAACAAATACTTTTCAAAACAAAGCAAAACAAGGCTTATTCAAAACAGTTTAACATAGCTTTATTAAAAGCACCACTCACCTAGTTCTTGGAACGTCGGGATCAAGGCAAAGAATCAAGTCCTACAAACACATGGCAAACTCTACTAAACATACTTCTCCAAGCAAATCATACATGCATGCAAATGATCTCGGGAAAACATGCTGGAAGTCAAAACACTGTTTTACATGTCAGGGAGACATGCTGGGTACCAACCAGGTCAATGCCGAGGTCCCACACCTCTTAGCCGAGGTGTGGTTACCAAGGCTTCGGCGTGCAACTGCATGCCGAGGTTCATACAAGACAATCCAAGGATGCAAGTGATCATGCAAGGTAGGCCAAGGTGAGATACGATGCTTGGCCTAAGTGTGAGGTCTAGGCAAGAGTGACCTCGGCGACTACACTTCGGGAAGTGAAGTCTGGAAATCTGGGTTTCCACCCGTGAAGAACATGAAGAACATGAACATGAAGACGAAGAACATGAATGCCAAAATCATCATTTTCTTTATTCAAAACCTGGGTTTTCATGCTATGAGTTCGAAGACAAGGACCTGGGCACCCATACTTAAAGACCACATGAAAACAAACATGAAAACATGAATCTTGGCATGAGCTTTCGAATCAAAACATGGCTTTTCTTGAAGAACACTTGAATATCATTTCCCTCCTTCAAAACCGAACTTCAAAACAATGCATGGCTTTCAAAACATATTCGATCATGCAATGCAATAACATAAACATAAAGAACAATGTGAGTAGATCAAGAATCTAACCTTAGAACACGGATCTAACGGTTCGATCTCTAGGAATCAAGCTTGGAAGATCTACTCTCTCTCTAGAACACTTCTCCCTCTTCTAGAGCTTCTCTCTCCTCTTCCTCAAACAAGAATACAACAAATGATAGCTTTCTCCCTCTGCCGGCTGATTTAACACTCAGCTCGGACACGTGGCAGCGGCGGATTGGTTCTCCTCAAAAAGGTGATAGATTGACAAGACAAGGTCCTGACAAAGCGTATCTAACAAGCTTCACAGGGAACACTCCGGCAAGGAATGACATCGGCAAAAGACAAGACGTCGGCAAACAAGGGACTATGACCTCGGCTAAGAACAAGACTTCGGCAGTGCGGTAACAAGGACATCGGCTTGAAAGAACAAAGCTTCGGCAACTAAGGTGACAATGATCTCGGCTAGGAAGGACAACACTTGACTAAGCTGTGCCACACCTTGGCCTAGATGTGCCACACCTCGGTCTGGGTCATACCACTTCCAGGACAAGATCACTTCGGTTCAAGATAACATCTCGGCCTAGATAATACACATCTCGGCCTCGGCGATACACACCTCGGCCCAGATGATAATCATCTCGGCCAATATGCCAGAACAAAGGTAGAGGTCAAACAAAGAGATTCTAAGATACTTACAGGCTTAGGATGACCTCGGCTTAACATAACTTAGGCGTGGCATGACTTAGGCTTAACAAATACAAGGGAGGAACAAAACATACATATACACTTAGGCAAATCAAATACGTACAAAACAAGGCAAGATTCATGAGTGCAAATCTTAACATGACAAATCATGCAAATGCATGCAAGCATGACCAAGGCATGAAATGTGGGTCCTTACATACATACATAATATAAACAGTGAGCTGGAGCCCAATGAATAACAACAGATTAAAGGTTTTACGAATGATGTCCATACAGATTTAGAAATCAGAGTTTAGATCAGAAACATACTCATATTCGTATTCAAAATTTACGAATAGTCATACGTGGTACATCCATTAGCGCTAACAAATCAGATTGGTCACAAAGACCTATAAGCAGAGCAGATGGTCATAAAGACCCATTTACAGAGCACATAAGCGGTTATGCATAACCAGTTTCATAAATGGAACTCACATGAAACCCTAGTACCAGGTAACAAATAATAGATACACATGATACTAAGAATGCCACGAATATATTTCAAAAATTGGACAATCATTCATGATTCACAAAATAGTATTTCAGAAAACAGATTATATCATATCAGTTAGAAAATACTTATAGTCAAACATAACTTTATAGAGTTATTACTCACAAATAGCTCCAGACACAGAACAGACAAATTAGACAGATCAGACAGTCAACGGCGCATAACCTACACAATCACATAACGGAGACATATAGAAACACACATTCCGTAGCCACTTAACTTAGTTCATTTCTTACTTAGCGTGTTTCAAATTCATTTCCTCATTATTGTGGCTTAAACCACGGCTTAAGAATGCCTAAAATGGAATGATGATGCACTTTGAAACACTTAGCAAAATTTCTGAAGCAGGGTAGTTCGCTCGAGCACAACTTTGGTCGCTCGAGCGGTTTGCAAGGTTTGTAAAAGTATTGGATGCTCTCATTTTACACTCGAGCCAACTTTTTGGTCGCTTGAGCCAAGGTTCAAAACAAAGGGTAGTTCCTCGAGCGGTCTCCTGGTCACTCGAGCCAACCTTACAAAACTTTTGAGAGCTCGCAAAGTACGCTTAAGCGAAGGTTTCACCGCTTGAGCGAACAATGTGAATTTTGGAATTTCCAAATTGCTCTTCAAGGTTCAAAACTTGATTCCAAAGGTTCAATCTTGTTCATTTGGCCAGAAACTTTAGAAAATACTTATAAACTTGTAGTAAAACATGAAATGAAGGTTAATTCATAAAATCAAGGCTCAAACACAAATCAATTCTTCAAAATTATACTTGAAACTTCATATTCATAACATGCATGCAATGACTTGGATTCAAAACTTCTAAAACATGTATAAATGGAGTAATAAAAGAAAATTCATGTTGAATTCTCAAAATCATGCAAGTATAAGCCCATGTATGTAAGTATTTGTTGAAATTTCAACTCAAATTCCATGATTTATGCATGCATGCATGAGTTGGTCCTAAATTCTTCACTCCTAGCTTAATTTACACTCAAAGACTCAAATTTCTCTTGAATTCACATGATTAATGGCTGGAAATTAAGATTTAGGAGTTGAATTCCTCACCTACACCCTTTAATAGGACTCTCAGTTGATAATCCTTAGACTAGCAAGCTAATTCTCCCAATTTCTTCTAAATTCTTCTTTTCTTCTCTTTGATCTTAATCTCTCCCTCATTCTCTCTTCTTCTCACATTTTTTAGGCTAAAGAATTGATAGGAAATATGCTTACTCAATTACACATGGCCTATTTATACGATAAGGTTAGCTTAAATTAATTAAATGTGATTAGAGCTGAGTTTATTCAACTTAATAATTAATTTATTCTAATTATTTGATTCCGAATTGAATTCTAATGAAACTTTCCATAAAATTCTAAAAATTCTAAATAACACATAGACTTAGTCAATTTTGTGTTCAGCTGTCGATAAGGCCTTCAAATTCCATACCGAATCAGAAATTCAAATAGATATTTCTACGACCGACATATAGGAATGCAAAACACATATAAAATGCATAATGAACACATAATCTCATCATAAAAACTTCATTAGCATTCTTAATTACGGATCATGGGCTAATTACGGATCGAGGTTGTTACAAATGAGGAAAAGAAACAAATGACAAAGGTTCCCTATGCGAGTGCACTTGGTAGTCTAATGTATGCTATGGTGTGTACTCGACCGAACATACGCTTTGCAGTGGGAGTGGTCAGCCGTTACTAGAGTAACACAGGACTTATTCACTGACAAACAGGAGAGAGGATTTTTTCGCCATCTTTGTCCATAATGAAGTTAGAGTACGTTGCTTGTTCAGCAATTGTATTGGAGGCTGTTTGGTTGACGAGATTCCAATAGGGCCTTGGGGTCATAGCTTTTGCAGATGAAGCCGTTATGATCCATATTGACAGTATGGCAACTTTGGAATATCCTAGGGATCCTAAGTGTCTTGGTAGGACCAAACACATCGATATTCATTTTCACTTTATTAGAGGTGTGATTGCACAGGGGGAGGTAGTCCTACAACATATATCCACTAGCATGATGGTGGCTAATCCACTGCTAGAGATACTTTCTAGACTCATATTAGGAGTTTAGGACTTCATTGGATTTGATATATCTTGGATACCTCATTGACTTTGTTGGATATTTTTATAAGTATCTTATGCATAATTATTTATTCATGTGGTTTTATGGCATAATTAATACTATTAGCACACATTGTATATGATGTCAACAGGCTTAGATCGGCCTTCTCACACTAGCGATGACCCTGACGCTTGTAGAGCGAGCGGGATGAAACATTAATTATCTTGGCGCTTAGAGAGTGAGTGAGGTAAATGTTTTGTGACTTGAGAAATGAACAAAACTTATTTATTGTTAGATGTCGCCTTAACATTGGCTAAGATGAGACTTTAAAAAGTCAAACATGAAGTTATCCACAGCTTCATGAAGCCTAAATATAGCCAAATGTGAGATCTTAGATAGGCGCTTGATGAACGAATATGCTAAGAAACTCAGGTTAGGTGCTTGTATATCTACCAGACTAAGATTCGTATGGCATTAGAGAGTGACATACCTAATTTAGTAGGAGCTCCACTGTAGCATACATATCATATTGTATATGCTACCATCAACCAATTAAGGGAGTGGCTAGATGGATCCCTACTCTAGCACTCTATGAGCCCTGTTAAGCCAATAATAGGCCTACACAATGCCCTTGAACCATGAACTATGTCATGAAGTGATGACTTGATGTCACTACTTTAGCATGTCATCCAAGGGTCATGATGAATACGATCTAGAGGACCATGTCTAGGAAAACGGTCCAGTTTGAGTGAATTGATATGAGTGGCTAGAGAAAATTGTTGAAAATCATACCCTTGTATTGTAGCTCATTGCCAGGGCGATTGTGTCGGATTTGAGATCACGATATAATCATGAGTACAGATACAGTGCTGAGGTCAAACATGTTTATGAGCTATGACTTGCGAGGGGTTTTAAAATGTTTGATTTGGTGTGATCCAACAAATTTGGAGTGTAGACGAGATATTTCAAGTGATATGCTATGTTAGTTTATGATGACTTAATATAGCACTCTTACCTTTATACTTTCTTGTCAAGTCACATATTTTATTTTTTCGTATAAGGAGTGGACTGAATGAGAGATTGAGAAATGACGGTTGTGAACGTAACCAATGATGTGGACGAGTGGGAGATGTTGGAAATAGGGTCGGATTTAACCCGACCCATAACCCATGGAGCATTCACAGGGGTTGTGGATAATTCATACTATTTAATAATTAAGGAATTATCTAATGAAGTGTTTGAATTATCGTGGGAATCTACAACTCCATATCTATCTGCAAATATAGAGAAAATATACGTATTATTGTTGTGGGAGTTTTACCCAAAAAATCTCTGCAGAATTTCTCTCTATGTTCTTCCCTTTCAGGTAACCATTATAGAACCTAGGGATTTGGAGCGTTGATAATATATTGAGAAACTCTGGTAGCTTCTCAATCGACGATGAAGGGTTTTTCAGACAAGGCGAGACTCGTAATTCACATATCCAATCCAAACTGTTTCCGTTTCAGGTAATATGATTACCCACATATTTTCTTTCATGAACATTTAAAATGAGTAAATCCTTCTTTCAAAATTCACTGGGTATAGGTTGTTTGGAATCAACTTTTTAATAAATTATATGTATTCTTTTTCTTTTTTTTTTCTTTTCCTTGCTGCACTTTAGTTTTGTATTAATTAACTGAAAAATACAAATAAAAGAAAAAAATAGACCCTTGAAAAAAAATTTAGAAACTAACCCCAAACAAGCCCTTGGTTGACTTGGTTAACAATTCTAAACAACATAAAAGCTAAATAACAAGGGATTGGCCTAAGATATAGTCAATGTAAAGAATACAAGAGTGGGTCAAAATGTCATTTATCCAAATATCCAATAATGTTTCAAATTTGTCAAACTAAAGTTTTCATTTAAAAAAAAAAAATGACAAAAGTTGAATAGTTGTTCTAATGGATTTGAGTTGCAGCAAGTTGTGTATTTGAAATTTCTTAGTCAAGAACAAGAAAAAGAAGAAGAATGTCAAAAGGATGTCACAACAGGTTAGCTAATTAATGTATCTACACCTTTCCCATATCTATAAGTACTCCCCTCTTATTCTGTACCAATCTATCTACACCTAACCCCATTCGATTCTAAGCACCCCCTCATTTTTAAATAAATATTTTTTTTAAATCACAGACTATTTTCATTTATTTTATTATTTTTTAAAAAAAAGAGTAAGAATGATAAATAAAGTAAAAGTTATATGTAAGTATCCTCAGTAGATAAATCCTATTTTTAAATCTATTAAAAATTCAAATTATTTTTTTCGTTACCAACTCAATTTGGTGGTCCAATGTTGTTGAATTGTCAAATTAGTTTATTTTATTTTATTTATTTATTTTTAAATCATAACTTTTACCGTTATTTTTTTATAAATTTATATTTCTAAAATTTACTCATCAATATCTATCACATAAAATCAATATTGAACATTAAATTGTGTATTATAAAAATTGAAGCTATTGAAGAAAATTTCTCAAATTTCTGAAGATGTGAAATTTCACAATTTTTGTGTTTCAGTAATTCAGAAATTTCATAGTCACTGGACAAAATTTGATTTTTCTAAAAATTATAAATTTTTTTAAGGGCAAACTTTACTTTACCCCCCTTGTGGTTTGGGCCGGGTGCGAATTACCCCCCTGACATTCGTAAATCACTACATAACCCCATCTGGTTTGTGGACTAAAACGTACACTAACTTCTATTAACAGAACGTGTAAATTTATCTTTATACCCCGTCTTCTTCCTCTTCTCTCTTTTAAACCTGCAAATATACATACATATATGTGTGTGTGTGTGTGTATACACACAGATAGAAAAGAAGAAGAAGAGAAATTTTTGTTATGTTAAAAAATTTGAGATTATGTTAAAAAAAATTTATTATGTTAAAGCCCTATTTGAGATCCAAACTCGATTGAAGCTCCTGATTTATATTCGAACCCTATTTGGATCTAAAACCCTTGAAGAACACAATCACAGAGCTGGTAATCACAGCTAGTTCTTCAATTTTGAGATTGATCAGAAGCTAGTATACTTCAATCTTCTAGATTGAACTTTGACCTTCGACTTCATGATTGAGATCCTTTAGCTCGCATGTTTATGAGTGCGATCGAGTTAATCGTGACTGAGATTCACATTCAACTCGGGTTTGGTTTCTATGATCTGGAGATTGATCTATGTTGTAATTGATCTGCTCTCAATACAAATTATGTTCAGTCTTGATTTCGATTCGATGGCTCAACAAGGTAGAGGTCGACGGGGTAGTCATGGAAGAACTTTTGCTACAAATTTGGGTAAAGAAACTGAAATGAATCATCCAATTGGGACAAACAATAGCAACCAAAATGGGTTTGGATTTATATATGTGAACTAGGTTTGGATTTGTCTACAACAAAAATGATCTCTCTCTTAAGAGATACCAAATAAACCAGCCAAATCGTTGGCGCAGTGCACTGGTTCGCGGGCATGAACAAACATGATGGCTCAGCTACTATTTTGGACTTTTGAGTATGAAACACTCCATTTTTCTTCCACGGTCTACTCTATGGTAGAGACCTAGATTGGCCAAAGATCATGAACACTCCTGATCTAGAGTTGGAGCCCATTGATGGAAATGGAGCATCATGAATCAAAAAGCAACTTTAGCAGCTTGATATCACCATTTTCTTTGCTGTAAAGGTTAGTTCTCATCAGGAAAAAGGGAGGGTTGGAGAAACAACCTTGTTCGTTCTGTGAAAGAGGAGGAGGAAAAAGAATGGCAAGCTTTTGTAAATTTAAAGATGTGTAAAGGGTATTTTGGTCATAAACCATAGCTTACTCTCTTCATGGGCATGTGAATCTCACAGCATGTTAATTTGGATGGAAAAGATAACTGTGCGTTTTAGTCCACAAATCACATGGGGGTTATGTTGTGATTTTTGAATGTCAGGGGAATAATCCGCACCTGGCCCAAACCACAGGAGGGTAAAGTGAAGTTTGCCTTTTTTTTAATTTCTATATTTGAGAAAAGGGGTTTTTATTGATAAATCTCATTTAAAAGTGTTCTATCCCAATAAGTTCACAAAGGAAAATTATAACTAATTAGTCCCATGTGTTTATATTTTTATTCCATAAGGTCCTTTTTTTCCTAATATATATTTTTTGTTAGACTATTATACCCTTATGTCTATTGTTGATATATATTACATATAAAAATGATATACACGTTTCCCTCTATTTTCGTTGTGGTAGGGTTTCATTCCTATAGGAGAGAAGACACAAAGTTTGTGGTAATGTTTCGTTGCGGTAGGGTTTCATTCTTGTGGGAGAGAAGACGACGGCTCAGAGTTTGTGCTCTGTTTTTTTTTCTGCCATAGTTACGATTTCAACTGGAAATCAAAGGAAGAGATGAGGATTTGAATCGAAGGAACAAAGGAGATGGCTTACAAACTTGTTCAATCGATTGATTAAAACCCACCTTCGACTGGATTGAATCAAAGCAAAAGAGGAGATGGATTTGAATCTCAAATATTTTTGTATATAGTCTATGTTGTTATATAATTGTTTTTCGAAGGTGGGTTTGATTTGATTTCGATTGGTGGAATGGTGAAATTGTAGGGGCTATTAATGATAGTGATAATAATGAAGATGATGATGAAGATGTGGGTGATAATTTTTTGTTTCTAGAGAGATTGAGTGTATTTTTTTTTTTTTTGGATTTCTAGTTCTATTGTTGCCATTGTTTCTGGTTTTTCTGTCAATTAGTGTGAATGTTCACACGTCATATTGTTTGGAAGTCTGAGAAATGAGTGTTGGAATTTTGAGGAGTGAGGTCTCTGGTACAGTAATGAGGCTTTTTTTGTAAAGAAATGAGGTGGATTTGGTTTGATTTGGATTAGTGTAATTGTGGAATTGTACGAGGTGATAATAATAGTGATAATGATGAAGATGAAGATGAAAATGAAGATGAAGATAATGAAGATACAGAGGAGGATGTGGGTGATATTTTTTTTATTTTTTTGAGAGATTGAAAATTTTGAATTTCTGATTCTGTTATTGTCATTGATTTTGTTTTTTGTTATTGCATTTCAATGTAGCAATGATTTTTTGAGATTGGTAATGTGTCCCATACAAAAATGATGTAAATGCTTATATCATTAATCGATGTTAATATTCACATTAATTTGAAATGAAAATTTGCCATTGTGTTGTCAGCTGGTATTAATATTATTCACACACTCATATAATATTGAATGGTGAATATGTTTTTACTGTGTTAATTACCACTATGATAAAGGTGATGTTAATGTTGACATCAGCATTACATCAAATTACACAATCACAAGTCTCAATTTTCATTTTGAATACAAACATGATATAAATGTTCACACTAAAACATATGAATGTGAAGGTTCACATGAATTCTAGAATATAGATAAAGACACTATGGTTTCACAGTGTTAATTACCAATATGGAATGGTGATATTAAAGTTCACATCAAAATTGCATTGTCTACAAATCACATTAAGCCAATGATTATGTGTACACAATTGTAAAGCAACCAACAACAATGTGAAGTTTCACATTGATTTTTTAGTCCCTAAAAATATGACTGCATCAACATTGCATTAACCACAAACCATCATTTCTGTGTGTACAGAAACATGAAGTGTACGTTTATGCACAATCAAATTATTGATGTGAATATTAACATCACGAATAAAACATTAAATAAATTAATTTAGTCACATTAAGATAATAGTTATGTGTACAAAATTATAAAACAAAATAAACCAATCTGAATATTAACATTGACTTTGTAGTAGCAAATATTATGACAACATACCATTGTGTCTTATTAGGCACAATCAAAATAACTAATTATGGTTCTTTTGTCCTATGTATTCTAATATTTACAAAATCGCAAAGGATGTGAGATTCATATTCGTCTTTTTCTCGTCGATGTAAAATGTGTCTTTGGATGCCTTGTACGTCTCTAGCACGCATACGACGATGTCATTGAACTTCATGCATTTGTTGAGGTCAACTTTACCGGTCCTCAACACATCAAACAATTGTCAAAATGATGTTTACTTCAAACAATCTAGTTAAGGATCCGAGAACTTGGTGCTCGTCATCAGTTTTTCTAACCCAATGATGTTAGATTAGTAGTTGTCATGTTCAGTTTTTGGAGGGCTGGCTATTTGTTGAAGTTCGTTTTTGACGTGAAACTGTTCTCTTTTTCTTTTACCATGAAATCTATAAGCAACATCTGTTTGTTCAATTGGAAACAAATTTACTATTAACGGTCACAAATGGTAAATGACAACAAGCACAAACTATATGTCATGTGAATAGTGAAATGATTATGATAAATATGGATGTGAATAGTTGATGTAAATGTTCACATGGGGACATTACAAATCATGAATAAACAAGAAGTTAAGTACATGGTGTGAACATTCACATAAAATATGTGAATGTCCACAATAACAAATTATAATTTGATTCACATTGAACCAAATAGAGGGGGAGGCATTGGGGTTCTAATTATTTCTTTCCAAATGCACATTGAACCAAAAAGATAGTGGGTAATATGATTGTTCACATAGACACATTATAGCACATGATAAAACAACAATGGACAAAGTTAGATACATGGTGTGAATGTTCACATGGATTGTTACTCAACAACAATGATAACCAGATGATGTAAATATTTACATCGTCTGTGTAGGAATTCACATTGAACCAAAAGAGGTGAGAAAATAATCAGAAATTGGGCGGATTTGATTATTTGATCACTATCAACAACTAACAAGACCAACAAATCCAACATTGATAAAATGAGAGAAATAGGGAGTTTATTACAAAACAATAGCAAATGACAACAAAAAACTAACAATAATAATCAGATCATGCAAATGTTTACATCGGTTAGGTACTTGATGTGAATGTTCACATCAGGGGTTACTCAATAACAAATATAACTAGATGATGTAAATATTTACATCGTCTATGTAGGAATTCACATTGAACCAAAATATGGGGGAAAATAATAAGAAATTTGGGGGTTCTAATTATTTAATCACCATCAACAATCAATAAGATCAAAAGTCTAACATTGACAGAAGGGGAGAAATATGGAGCTTATTACAAAACAATAACACATGACAACAAAAAATCAACAATAATAACAAATCATATAAATGTTTACATTAGTTAGGTACGTGATGTAAATGTTGACATCGGTTGTTACTCAACAACAATGGTAACCAGATGATGTAACCAAAAGATGGGGGGGAAAATTAAAAAATTGGGAGTTTCTAATTATTTGATCACCATCAACAGTCAACAACACCAACATTCACAAAAGGGGGAAATATAGAGAGTTTATTACAAAACAATAGCATATGACAACAAAAAACAACAATAATAATCAGGTAATGTAAATACTTACATCAATCTATTTAGATTCAATTGAACGAAAAACAGAGGGTGGAAGGATGAGTGCTTACATTTGCTTCTCATTATGGCCAACCACGAATGAACCATGGTTACAAAACGATAGTATAAGACAACAAAAAACAACAATAATAATCACGTAATGTAAATGCTTACATAAGTTATTTAGATTCAATTGAACGATAAACAGTGAGTGAAAGGATGGGTGCTTACATTTGCTTCTCATTGTGGCTGGCCATGAACGAACCATAGTTGGTGATAGTGAATCAATGTAAACGTTGGCAGTGGTGGATCGAAATGGAATACTAGTCTTCGGCGACTGTGGGCGACAGTAGGATGGTGGTGAAGCGATGTGAAACCTATGGTTATGGTTTGTGCTACAAACGGTGATGGTTTTGGGAATGAATGATTTGGGGAGTGAAATATGGACGATAATGGAATAGGATCGGCTTTGATTTCAGAACATAATAGGGGTGGGAGAGATTGAGGGTGTTTTGGTCTTCTAACCGCAAATAGGATCTAATGGAATAGTAAAAAAGAATATGGGTTAGATAGAATAAAACTCTTAGAAAGATGATTTACTAAAAAAGCTCCCTTTTCAAAATTACAAGAGATAAAATATATTTTTGCCAAACCTCAAGTGGGTTATTGGTAAAATTTTGAATAAAAAAATACAATGTTGTAGTTTTTAAAGGATGAGAAATTTTGAATTTCAATAAAAATTGTAAAATTTCAAAGCTTCTCAAAAAAAATTGTAAAATTTCGCAATTTCTTACATCTCGTCTACTAAAATTTTTATTCATATAATAAAATACCTCTCCATAACAAAATAACTCTCCATTAGTCCACCATTTATTGACTTAACAATTTAGGTTAACATCAATAGTGTAACTTATTAAAATACCCATTTCATCCTTGTAATTTATATATTTGTTGTGAAGTCAGTTTGTTGTTGTGATTTTAGCACATTGTAGTGGGATTAATCTTAAACTCAATTTCCTAGTGGTTGAGGTATGGGATTTGTGGTAGGTGAGGGTCGGGAGAGGGGTGTGTAGATTGCTTTTTCGTGCTCCTTTCGGATACAATAGCTCTACAGTTCGAACTCCCGTGGTTTTGAATCTGATTCCACAAGTGTAATGTGAAATAGATAAACACAAATGAGTCCAAATCTGGCAATTCTTTTGGAAAATCGATTTTGAATCAAAAATGCCAAAAATGGACTACATTACCATATTACAAAGCCGCTACCTAAATATTTTTGAGAAATTTAGGAAACCCAAGACTCGTGCCAAAAGCCACATGTATGTCATCACCAAAGTGTCTCGGCTCGGGAACTTAGGTACGAGAGGGGAAGGTCATGAATTGAGCACCCCACCCGCCTGATCAAAGATCAGCCTCTACTAATCATGATGTAATTCTTTTTTACATTATGTTCTCTTGTTCCGATTTATTAGGCTAATTTACTATGTGACGCACACAAGTATAGACTAATTTGCAAAAGTTGGAACACTTGATTTCATGTGTGTTTGGAAAGAGTTTTACATATGTACACTAATAAAAAAAATAGTTTTTGCGACTGTTACGAGCCGTCACAAATAATAAAAATACAGTCGCAAAAGACCTTTTACGATGGCCCATGTGACGGCAAATGGGGGTTGCGAATGTGGAGGTGGCAAATACTTTTTGCGACGGCAAAGTAACGGTCACAAATTATTTGCGACCATCTAAACTAACTTTGGTGACCGCTATTTTGCCGTCGCAAAAAACAAGGAAAAATGCTAACATGTTTTTTAGCAACCATCTTGTTACCTTCGGAAAAAAAAAAAAAAAAAAAAAGGTTGTAACATTAAGCACTCAAAATTGACGCCATTGCATTTGATTCTCAAAATTGAAGCCATACGTGAAAGTTATTACAACTAGAAATCAGGGAAAAGTTCTTTTAGACACCATTATTAGCATGTCAAAATTAGAAAAACACAGGAGGCCACATACCACCCCTTGACCATCTCTATATGCCTTTTTGCAGCAACAGTACAAGCATGAAACTTAATTGCAAAGCTTTTCTCAAATTCCCTGACATGCAAGTTTGTTTGGATCAACTTTTCCCAATCTTTCAATATAGACAGGTCTTCCCTCCCTATCTACATCTTGATTACCATGTGGGTAATACTTCAAAACTTCATTCAACTCTTTAAATTCAAAATCCTAATGAAAAAAAATCAGCGAGTAAAGCATAGATTAATTCAAATCCACGACAGAAAACAATATGGAGAGCCCACACAACAAGCCCAAGGCAAAATGTCCAATGTAATTACCTCCATAATAGTGTCAACACCAAAATCTTTTCTCCATTGGAGCATTTCAACCCACATGTGCTTTGCTTTTTCAATATCAAACTTCCTTGCTTTGAAGAACCTATAGTTTGAACTCATTTATGAATATCGTAAACCCAAACACAACAATCTGAATTTCAGATGAAATCTTTCTTAGATCTAACACAATTACACGATACCACAACAAATCAAAGAAACTAGTGCAAAAAAGGAAACCGAAAGCAAACAGAATTGTGGAGAAAAAAGGTGAAAGAAAAGTACACCAGACAGAGAAAGTGAAAGACGAGCTTGAAAGGCTTATGGACTAAGTCAACAATCTTTCATCGGTGAGAAGTTGTAACTTCAGCGTGCATGAGAGAGAGAGAGAGAGAGAGAGAGAGAGAGAGATTAAAATTCACAATATTTCAAATATCCATCATAACGAAAAAAAAAACACTCCTCTCTCTTTGTCCAATTTTTCATTAATTTCATGTCAATCAAGTTTTGACTTCATAATTCTTTGATTGTACTTGTATTTAAGTGGAGAATACAATGCATATCCTACAAAAATGTGTATAACATAGGCAGTAAGTAAAACCCATTTTTTTTTCTTTTTCTTTTTTTGGTAAAATCTAGGCCCAAGCCAATACTACAAAATAACATTACGAGAGGAACCAATCCCCCACATGTCACTTTCTAAAGCCATAGCCAAAACAGAGGGCTCATGTACTAGATATTCATTGCCAATATCCATACCAAGGGCCCTTTTGCAAGAATATCAGCACACACATTAACCTCACGCCAGATTTGTTATAGGTCGCACTCCCAACTCTTTTCCATTAGCTCCCAAAATTTCTTGACAAATATTTAACTGAGGGTGCAGTAGGTATGTCTTTGTCACTTTCAAGCTCATACATTATTGCACAAAATGTTGATATTCTAAAATTCGTTTGAACTTATCTTTAAAAAAAAATTAAAAAGAAAAATCCATTTGAACAAACATTTTATAGGGTGGGGTAAATTGAACCTTCTCTTATTTTCACAATTTCAACACACACACACACACACACACACACACACACACACACACACACACACAGATAATTCAAACTATGTTGACTCTAGGAGTCCAAATTTGTTCACCTAATGTGAACAATACACACTCTCCCATTGGTGGATGAGTGAGATGGTCCCACATTTACTTTAAAAAAGAACCAATCAATGAAAAGTGTAATGTCAGTGTGTAAACAAATTTGAATTCGAGCAATGAAAGCCCCTAATACTAATTCTAATTCCATAAAAAAATTTGAACAATTTAGCTTCAAACTAGTGAAAAAGATTGCAAATTCGTACAATTCAAGTTCTCACCTATGGATTTCAGAAACAAAATTCAAAATGACTGGAAATTTTACAAAACTGATTAATTGGAAATGAAGATATGGATGCTGCTACTGTTGTTTTTATAGTCAATCTCCATAGTAAAAATACTTTTGCTTTGGAAAACAAAGATAAAAACAGTTGAAAACCAATCACATAATAGAGCAAGAAAAGACATATATCATATATATCAGGCTATGCAATCCAACAACCACAAAGAGAGGGATCCATCATCAAACTATTTTTTGGAATTGATTGAAAACAAGAAATATCAAATGTTGCAAAGTTTTTCACCTAGACATAAACAAAAATTCAACCTAAATCAAATCAATATATATAGAGAAAGACTAGAACATATAATGCAAAAAGCACATTATTTATCATTTTAACCTTTCCATTTTTTTGATTCTTATAATCTTGCATTTCTTGGTGCAGGCCTTGGATTTGTAACATCATTAGTTGTTATATTCTTTATTGGTATATTTGCCTCATCATGGTGTGGGTGGCACTATTTTCTGGGTCGGCGAATGGTTTATAAAGCAAATGCCCTTGGTAAAGCAGATATACTCGGCCTCCAAGCAAATTAGTGCTGCTATTTCTCTAGGTAGTGTTTTCTACATTTGGTTTCATAATCCAATGATCACCTAACACTTACATGTTTGATACAATTTAGGAAAGCCACATGAAGTTGCATTCAGGTCACTTACAGTATCCATTTTTCTACATTATAATCACTAATCAGGGTGGCAATAATGTCCTTATGTAAAGTGCTATCAAAGGAGAAATAGTTGGATTTCTGTTAAATTTACACCACAATGTCAAATGGTGATGTTTTTTAGCTATTAATTTAATATGGTTGGTTTTTGTCAGCGTCATTATTCATTTCTATTCAACATGTTTGCGCTTATCACTTGTTTTTAATTTTAAAATCAACATCCTCATCTTGAATATGTTCATTTCTGATTATTAGTATCACTTAAATTAATTATTTATTTAAATATTGAGAGATGGTTTTTCATTAGTACGGGGGCAAGTCAATCTAGAGCATTGAGAATGTTACTACATATAAATAAGGAGGTTCTGAAGAAACAGAGGGAAGTAAAAAGTTTTAAATATCTTGAATCATTTTTATTTATTTATTTTTTAAAATATTAGGATGTTGGGGTGTTTAGATGTTTGGTCTTGAGTGATGGAATTACACTGGAAAAAGAAACTACTTGTCGTAGACTTAACTCCATAGGGCCTTCCTCCACCGAAGAAATTGTGGGACCTTTTTTGGTCATGTTCTAGTATTCAAGGTCATCTTGCTTTAGTTCGTCTTCAAACACAATTTCTGGTCATCTGTCTAAGATGGGAACATTTGGATGGTATTTGGGTAGCAAAAGGAAGAAATTCAATTCTAGTATATTAATATCAGTGAACTTGTGTTACTGATCAATCAAAGAAAATGAATGAGCTAGTAAGTAATAAACAAATAAGTAGCATCCAGAGATTGCTTAGTCAAAGGAGTCAACATAGGAACTCAAGTTTGGATAGTTCTAAAAGGACTTCTCTCTTTAAATTTGTAATGTAGTTCAAATATTAAGAAATATATAAACTCTGTCACGAGGTTCATATATGTATGTATGTGTGTTTCATACTTTCAAGTCAAAATGAATTCGAAAACTTGTTATTTTCTTAGAGTTCCTAGATTTCAAGCATTATTCATGCCTTTATGCATATATGTCAATGCATTATTTGTTGAGGTATACAAAATGTGATTATACAAAATGCATTATCTGTTGAGGTCTACAAGATGTGATTATTCGTACCTTTATGCATATATGTCAATGCAGACTTCACATTTGAAATAAAGCAAAATAACATGATTTTGTTTTTTATGTTTACCTTTCAATATTTTCTTTCACCTACCCACCCAAAAAATTTTCTTTCATCTCTACTAAACTTGTGTTCATTATTTATGTATGTACTTGCTTTTTGCTAGTGAGATATTGAGAGAGTACGAAGCCAAATGACAAATCTATCACAAAGAATTATGGAGATTGTGTTGATGTGTTTATAGAAGATTTTGAGAGGAAATTTGAACTGGAGTTCACTAACTGTCATGGTTATTTAAGAATATTCAATCATCAATTTTTTATTAATATTCTATGATTAATATTGATTCGTAGAATCTGGTAAAACACCAGAAATAAGCTAACAAATTAGCAAGAACAAGATCAATCACCGAAATCATGTCTCTATCTATCTGTATAACTTTAAATTAGCAAAAACAAGATGAATCACCTAATAAATAAGCAACACAGATTAAAGAACGATCAAAATCAACACAGAAATTCAAAATAAATCAACACAGAAATTCAGCAACTAGGCATGAAACAAACACGCTAGATTACAGAGAAAGATAGAGAGTTGGATTCATACATAGAAAGTAGTTTACCGATTAGGAATCGATCGAAATCTTCATCAACAACAGATGAAATCTTCAAATCTTCATCTTGCGAGAGTCGAGTGAGAGAGAGTAGAAAGTGGACAGTGAGATTCAAGCACAGAGAGTGTCGAGCGAGAGAGATTTTGAGAGAGAGAGAGAGAGAGAGTTCATACAGCACTGTTGGAGATAGGTTTAGGAAATAAGAGTGAAGGGGGAGATAGGTTAAGTTTTACATGATTTTTTTTTCAAGTCAAGAACACAATTGGGTTAAGTGATTTTGTGATTTTTTTAATGTAAAAAGTTTTTTTTTTGCGACGGTTAAATAATCAGTTGCAAAAAAATAGTCGCAAAAAATCATATTTCTAGTAGTGGTACCACTTGAAAAAGTGATCTCATATGTGCATTTAATCAAAACATTCCAATTTAAGCAAAAAGCCTCCATCCACAGGCATTCAAACAAGTATATCACTTAACCACTTAGCCTCATGGTAAGCATACTTGATATGGAAACAATCACACTCAATGCAATATGCTAAAGTAATAAACGCTCACCTAGTACTCCAAGGCAAGCCAAACAAAGTAAAATAATTAGAAAACATGCATGCCCTAATTAATGCAATACGACTAACGCAACACATGCAATGCGCAATTTAAATAGGCTCGGCTACTAACATGGCATGTAAAGCCCTTTGAGAGTATGTGGTTTAAGCACGTTTTCAAAGAAGTAATGAATAACAATGTGAGTTAGAATGATGAGCCAAACTTTTACGCATGCATAAAAATGGATACGGTAAGCATGGTAATGTTATGAAAGAATGTAAAACATGATGATACCATTATAAGCGGGTAAATAAAAGGGAGAAAGACGTGGGGTTAGAAGACATATACAATATTACACATTTGCCCTCGCACAAGAGGGTCTGAATGAATGTCCTAACTAATTACTATGAATTAACTAGCTATTACAAACCAAATTAAATAAATTAACTACACTAGCTAATTACTACAATACAAAAATAATTAATCTAATGAATTAATTACAAAGCAAAATGAATTAACTACTCTTACTAATTAATCACTTTACAACATGAATTAACTAACTATTTACAACACAAATTAAGTTGCTAGTCTAACTAGCTAATTAATTGCAACACACCACTAGTGAACACAATTTTAACGGGCCTCGAGAAGCGAGGAATGACTCATGCATGCACACGGATTTCCACCCAAAAATGCCCTCTGTTTGGCTGCCAGAATACTTCTGTTTTGCAGTCAGAAAAATGCACTATTTTTACCTCATCCTTTGCTCTGTTCTGCAGGAAAAATAACACTGTCTGGCTGAAAAAGGTGGCCGGCTGGCCAGAAGAAGTGGTCAGCTGTACAGTAGAGGTGGTCGGCCAGCCACTAATGTTTGGTACTGCCCTGCTGCAACAGACATGAAACAGAGCACAAACAGAGTATTTTCATGAGATGTTTGTCCACCCAGCCTCTCCTTATCATCAAACAGATCAAATGAGGGGTAGGCTTAATTCGCAAACCATTAATCGCCGCACATTCATTGCGTGTTGACTTAAGAATCAAGGGATACAATCTTAATAAATGACAATGAAAGACTCATGAACCTCCTCCCTATCATGATATTGATCAAGGGAAGTGGTTGACATTGACTCTTAAACCGTTTTCATCACTAACAAGTACGAAACAACTCAAGACTCAATGGGTTCAATTAACGTCCGATTGAGTCCCAAACCATTTTATTATCTTGTTCCATTTTAGCCCCAATTTTATTGCCTCTTTTTAATTACCTTGCAATTCTTTAAGCATTTTAGTCCAATAATGAAGATTAAGTCCACTAAAGGAGAGAAGCATCAAGCAAAGAATTGTTTTAGGCATGAGAGAGATGTCATGCCTTTGGTAATGAACCTCTGAAGAGATTAAACCATTAAGCGCAAGGTCTCCTCTCAAGCTTAAACAACACTCACTTTGAAACGACTCTCAAAGCAATAAAAAGCCAAGAAATGAGGGAGGGTGAAGAGGTGATTAAAGATGAATACAAGTACGGAAAGCACTAAAAAAATGCTATCAAGTCAAATAGGTTGATGTCTAATGCCTAAAATACCAAACCTATGATGACTATTACACTACAAGCATACTATACAAAGCATAAATGGAGTGAACAACCTAAAATAGTCCTAAAACGGTCAAAAATAGCACTGAAAATCACATGGAAAAGTTTGAAAAAGCTAGCTACAATCATGGAGAAATAGAGCTATTGAGCAAGCACAAGGAGGGGTGGCTAACCCCTTTATTTTTGGGACTTCAAAACAATATTTTTAGCCTCTGAAAACCTCTGAAATTCAATGGTAAAAAGCTCAAAAAAAAGTTGATGAATAGATGGGAAACAAAAGGGCAAAAGCTTGGAAGACAAAGTTCAAAGAAGGGTGGTCAACCACTCTACCTTGGATAGCTTTTAACCACAAGTTTCAGCCCACAAACACAGTTGAAAAATGATCCAAAAACAGCAAGTAAAGATGGTAAAGTAAAAGAGAGAAGGTATGAGTTATATCTCTTTAAGAAGACTAACTCTTTGAATTATAAACCACCAATTTCTCACCATCAAGAGCTAATATTCAAGCTCAATAACCTCAGCCAAGAACCCTCAAGAAACTTGGTTAAAGGAGCCTAGGTAAGGTATGTATAGATGTGTATAGGTTGCAAGGAAAAGAGGGAGATATTTTTTCCCAAAAATTTGGCTTCACCAAAATTTTGTAACCTAATTTTATGAGAGGGGGTCAAGTATATATAGAAAATTATGTTAGGCTCTCGGAAATATCAGTATACAAACAGTTGGTGCAGTGCATGCACCTGTGGAGACAGCTGGCAAAAATATCTGGTTTTATTGACATAAGTGGCCGGCCTGCCTCTAAGGGGACGGTCGTACACTCATTTGTGGTCGGCCGGCCACTAAGTGGCCTATAGGCCCCTAGGTGGTCAGGCTTGAAAACCTATTGTTTTGGTCCAAAAATAGTGCAAGGTTTGTGGGTTTCTGAGGCTCAAAACCGAGGCTTTCTGCTGAGGAAATCGAGTATTTGATAGGCGTATAAATTCATCATCGGGTGATCAGTTGGTGGCACCCAAGTCTTAACGGCAGTCAAAATGGGGTGTCTACAGTTGCCCCTCTCTGACAGAGCTCGAAGCCATGAAATGACGTGAGTGAATGTCAAAGCCCAGAGATGACCCATTTTGACAAGGCCGCAAGACTTAAGTAAACAATCAAGACATGAAATTAAATTGGTTGAACCAAAGGATTGCCTATGTATCCCTTTGCAAGGAATCAAACTAACGTAGTTTAGGAGCCGAATGCAAAATGATATGGATGATGCAATGCAAACACAAATGAGCATACAGTCCAAAAATTATGAAAATGAGATTCATGGCAATGCAACAATTGAAATCAATAAACGAGAGTAATCTTACCTACGCTTTCGCGTACAAGAAACAATCCAAACTGCACCCTCGTGCAGAAAGGTTAATAAGAGATGAGCCCAAACTACACTTCCACGTAGAGAGGTGAGAAACAAACCAAACTACACCACCGCGTGGAGTGGGTAACAAGAAACAATCCTAACTACACTTCCGCGTAGAGAGGTGAGAAACAAACCAAACTACATTACCGTGTAAAGTGGGTAACAAGAAACAATCCTAACTACATTTCCGCATAGAAAGGTATAAAGCAACCCAAACTACACTACCGTGTAAAGGGGTACAAGAACAAACCAAGCTACATTTCCGCATAGCGAGGAATAAGAGCAACCAAACCACACTAGCACGCTGCATGGTGATCCTAACTACACCTTCGCATAGAGAGGAGAACAAAACAACCCAAAACACACTATCGCATGGCAAGATAAACGACAAACCAAGCCACACTACCATGTGGCGAGGTAATCATAACTATGCGATAACAAAAAAACCCAAACCACACTACTTCATGGCAAGATAATCCTAACTACATTTCCATGTAGAGAGGATGAAAAAACAAACCAAACCACACTACCGTGTAGAGAGGTAATTGTAGTAGCGAGGAACAAAACAAACCAAGCCACACTACCGTGTGGTGAGGAACAAAAATAACCAAGCTACACTACCGCGTAGCGAGGTGATCCTGACTACGCTTCCGCGTAAAGAGGATAATAGCAAACCAAGCCACCCTACTGCGAGGCGAGATTAAAGAACAACCCAAGCCAAGCCACACTCCCACATGGCGAGGTTAAAGAGAGGGAACCCCAATCATACTCTCATGACAAGGGTGGATACCATGACACACATGAATCCACAACGCACATGAATACGACACAATCCGACGTAATTGAACATTAGTATGATGACAATGCATGTTCTACGCAACATAATAGACAACCGACATAAGAAGCAATGCACGTTCTATGCAAACATGATAAGTATATCAGTTACGATGCAATGCGCACATGCAACGTAAGAGGTATATCAGAATGTATATTCTATGCAAAAGATATGTGAAATGAAGAGACGGACAAAAGCGATGTTTACCAATGACCTCCAACTTACCACTAGGAGGTTGTGCAAAATACTCAAAAAGGATATAACTCACTCACATTTGAAATTGAGACATATTCATGCATCGGAGATACAATAGGATTCGGAATAATGCAACTGGAACATAAGTTCGAGATCTTTGGAAACCAAATCCACTTCAAGTACCTCAATCCTTCTTCCCAGACCCAAAACAGAACCTCCTATGCACTGATTGGGCAAAAGAGTAACAAAACCAGATTGGGACCACAAATGGGGCCTGCCGGCCACTAATGGGTGTACGGCCGGCCACTTATGCCAGGTTCGGGGACAAAAATGATATTTTGCTTCAGGTCTCTTAAATACACAACCCAACCATCATTTTTCTCACACACACACCACCGAAATCCTTTCCTCTCTCTATCTAGGTGTTTCCTCTCTCTAGATTTGTGCTTTGTACACGTTTTCCAACACCCCACGCAAACTTTATTTGTAAAACACTTTTGGTCCTCTACACTTTGAACCGATCAGATTTTGACTTCATTGATTTTTTTTTGAGTTTTCATCACTTTGGGCTCATTTCCCTCTGGTTTTTCTTGGGTTTTGCAAACTTTCTCCGATTTTGACTTTTTTTCCATTTTCTTTCTTCAAGGGTTGACTTTCTTCTAGTTTTTCCTCATTTTCTCCATTTTTTCACCACTTTTCACCCACTTTTCAGATGGCAGACGACATCCCACATGACGGTGCCCCTCCCAAGGTACCTGTGCTTCCACCTATAGCCGAGATAGAGGAGCCAATAGTTGTCGAGGCCGGTGGAACGACGGAGAATATCATCGCTGATTTTGACACTGAGGCAATCTTTCCACCAGGGGCTGAGCCCGAGTTGCTACCGCTGAGACTGAGGCCATTTGATCCGACTACTTACCATTCAAAGACACACGCGATGGCCCCCGGCGACATGATGCAGTTTGATGATTTTGTCGGCGCCGTGTTGGAGGCTATTTTGCTGAGGGAGCGGACCTCCCACCTTTCTCACGGCACTTCTGAGGTACAAACTTAGCTTTCATGTGCTTTATCTATTTAGCCATTTCATTACTGCCTTTCATCATTACATGTCCTTTGACTCACTCTCTCCTTTCCACAAGAGGATTCTCGATCTTGGAGAGGTTACGGGACTGTGACAGCCAAGCACTGGTATCAAGAGCTCCTTGCTCAGGTCCACGACCTTGTCGACGAGGCAGGCTTTGGCTTATTCTGCACCGGGCTCTCATGCCACATGGCCAGCCGGGCCTCACTCAGAGCATTGGTGGAGAGGTGGTGGGACACCACCAATTCCTTCCACTTCGCTTCCACCAGGGAGATGACGATGACTCCATATGATTTCTCAATAATCACCAGCTTGGGCGTAGGGGTGTAGACACCCCATTTTTGACCGTCCTCAAGACTTGGACGTTCTTGCAGGTATATCCAGTGATGAGTTTGATTGCTCGTTGAGTGCTTGAAATTTGCGGCGGAACGCCACAGGTTTGAGCTTTTCCAAACCCTGCATCAATTCTGTCTCATTTTTGGACCATGTTTAGGTCCTTTCAACTTGTTGTTTTTGATGTACTGCCGGCCATGTTTGGGCACTACCGGCCATGGATTTTGTCCTGCCGACCATTGATGTGTCTTGCCGGCCATCAATGAGGCCCTACCAACCATCACTGATGGCCGACCGGCCACCAGTGTATCAGTAGATATTTTCTGATATTTTGTGCTAGTTGTTTACACAGATTGAGCCATCTTCTTGCACATGTATGGCTGGATCTCTTTGAGGGGATTTTTCATCTTCTATATATAGAGGCCCCCTCTTGCATGTGAGGGGGTTGGAAATTTTGAAGACAAAAAAATTTCTCTTTCTCTCTCTAGAATCCTCTCTCTAAATATTTTGTGCCTTATAGCTTAAATTATCTACACTCTTGCATATAAGCCCTTGATCAAACTTGATCATCATTGAGTTGAGGTTGCTTGAGGTCCGATTTGAGCTCTAGAAGAGGATATTGGCTTGGTTTGGCTTGGTTTTGGTGCCTAAAGTGTATCTTGTCTTCAAGAGGTAGAACACTTGTGTTTTAAGCTTATTTTAAACACTTGTTTTTCCATCTTTGAATACTATTTTGAGGCTGGTTTTGACCTCTAAAATCTATATTTTTATGGTCTAAAATGGTGGTTTGAGGTTTGATTGGAGTTAGGGGTAGTCCACTCTTCTTGTTGCTTGATTATTAAGTTGTTGTGCCATCTTTCAAAGCTTTCTAAAACAAATTTTTTGGCTCTTTTAACCACTGAATTCTGGGGGATTTTCAGTGGTAAAAACTATGTTTTGAGGTCTAAAATGGGAGGGGGTAGCCTCCCCTCCTTGTGTCTTGTTTGTAAGTGTAGATAGCTTAACATGTGACCATGTTTTTCTAGCATTTTGTGACTTGATCTCAGCATGTTTTTGCTACTATTTTGACTGGTTTTACCTCTATTTGGGGCTGGTTAAGTCACTTGAGGCTTGCTTTGTATACTTGTAGTGCAATTGTGCTTAATAATTTAGTTTGTGCTATGTGTTGGCCTCCTATTCTAGCTATTTTTGGCTTACTTCAAGCATGTTTTAGGACTCCTCTTAGACTATTTTGGGACTATTTTGAAGTGTTTGTACCTTTAGAGCTTTGTATTGCATGCTTATAAGTGTTGTAATCTTCACTAGTTTGGTGCTTATAAGAGTTGCTTACATGTTGTAGTATCATTTTGCACGTCATTTCAGCATTGAAATCTCTACAATCTCCCTCTATTCTTCGCTCTTCCTTTTATTTTGAAAGCGGCTTTGAGCCTCTTGTTGGCTTGAGTGTGGAATTGAGACCCTCATATCTAATGGTTTAATTCCTTCGGGAGTTCATTACCAACAGCATGAGGCCTCTTTCATGCCCAAGGTACTTGTGGCTTAAGCTCTCTTTCTAGTAGAGAACTCTCACCTTGGACTTAACTGGTTAAAGAATGGATCGGTAATTAAAATGAGTAAATAAAACATGACAAGTAAAACTTGAGCAAATTAAGCATGTTGTGTTGCATTGCATGTGTTCAATCGGACGTTATATTGAACACAAGGAAGATTGGAGCATTTCATACTTAAAGTGATGAAATGAGCCAATCTCCTTAGTCTCCATTACCTTTGATCACATATGACAAGGTGATGGCCTTGAGTCTTGTTTTTGTGCATTTATTGAAAATTGTACAACTTGGATCTTTGGCCATCATGCAATGAGATTGCTTGGTTGGTGGTTTTGGATCCAAGAATGCCACTCCTTTGATGTTTTGAGACGATAAGGAGGGGCACAGTACAAACATATCCTTGGAAAACCCTCTATTTTTCTCTATTTGTGCTCTATTGTAGTATGGTGACTCAGAGCACCAGTGGCCGGCAGTGGCTCATTGGTGGCCAGTAGTGTCTCATTCTTGGCCGATAGGGCACACTTTTGGCCGGCAGATGGCTGGCAGCAAGCATTCATGGCCGGCAGGCCACTGGTGCAATCCTCAGCATTGATTTGGTAAGGTGGAGCAAAAAGGTCCTGGATCATGGTCAACCCTGCAAACAGAGCCTCTCAAGAGCAAACCGGAGAGCTTTTCGGGGCGAAAACCAAGCGCATGCATCTTCCATTTCCCGAGGCAGAGCTGAGGCAATGTAGTTTAAATATCTTGCATGATTAGTTAGTATACATTTGCTTTAATTAACTAGTTTGCTAATTAGTTAAAGTGTTGTAATAATTAGTAATTAGTTTAATAGTTATTCGTTTGGTTTGTTATAATTAGTCTAATTAGCTTAATTAGATTAGTTTGATTAGCTTAGCTTAGACTAGCTTAGCTCTTATTCATTGGAACCCTCATTCGCGAGGGCTCAATGTTGTAATAAGTGTGCGTGTGTGCGTGCGTGCATGTCTTCCAACCCCACGTCTTTCTCCCTTTTATTTAATCGCTTTCGAAGGTTAGATTAGGGATCATATTTCGATTAGCATACCTTATGCTTGCATGTTTGCATCATTCATTTGTATTGCATGCACCGAGATTCAGTGCATCATTCAAATTGCATTATCAATTCAATACTTCTTTGAATACGTGTCCAAAGCATGTTATCAAATTGTATCATATGCCATATTAGTAGCCAAGCCTATTAATTTCATATTGCATGTGTTGCATTAGGCATCTTGTATAGTTAGGATGATGCATCTTTCTAACTAGTTTTTGTTTTGGCTTGGAGTACTCGGTGAGTTTTATGCTTTAGCATGCTTGCATGAGTGCGATTGCCGTGTTGCCATGATAGCATGCTTGCCGTGAGGCTATTTGCTTAAAAGCTAAACTGCATGAATGCCTGTGAATGAAGGCTTTGTTGCTTGAATTGGAATAGCTCAACAAATGTATGTTTTAAGCCCACTTTGCAAAGTGGCAAAATCATGTTTTAAGCCCATCATGTTTGATGGCAAATCCGCGTTTTAGCCCACTTGAGGGTGGCAAATTCAAACCATTTTCAGAAGCAAACATGAGTTGAATTTGTTCCAATTCTTGCGATCTCAATCTATACTTGCTTGTATGCGTCACATAGTAAAGTTAGTTAATAACTGGAAAAAGAACACATGAGGTTTATAAAACAACATATCATGATTAGTAGAGGCCGATCCTTGATCGGGCGAGCGGGGGTGCTCATTTCAGGACCTTCCCCTCTCGTACCCAAGTTCCTGAGCCGAGACAACTTTGGTGATGACGGGCACGTGGCCTTTGGCACGAGTCAGGGTTTCCTAAATTTTCCAAAAATAAAATATTTAGGTGGCGACTCTGTAATCTAGCAAAGCAGTCCAGTTTTGGCATTATTTGATTCAAAATCGATTTTTCAAAATGATTTGCCGGATTGGACTCTTTAGTGTTTATCGGTTTCACATTGTACTTTGTGAAATTAGATTCAGAACCGTGACAGGAGTCTGAATTGTATGACCAATTCGAGCTCTCTGAAATGGGGCGCGAAAAAGTCGAGCTACAAGGGGGGTGATCCGATCCCCTTTGATATGGATATGGACCAGTGGGAGGTGGCCTAGATCTATTTTCTTGGAGCGAGCTTGCCTCTATGCAGGCCAGCTATGGTCATATACTGTTAGTTTCTCGAGCACTTCCGTGGGAGTTAGCCCGAGACTCAGGAGGAGGTAGAGTAGTACACCTGAGGCTTCTTGATATACCTTCTCGGTACTACCTTGTTCGCAAATAAGTGGAATACCGTGGGCTTGTATCTGTTGAGCGCCCTTGTGACCTTGCCCCGAGTCCGGTTTTACGACTGGGGTGGCGCTGGCCTTGCCACCCTCTACAGCTACATGAGCTCTAGTTTCTGCATGAAGGAGAACAAGGTTAGAGGCTATTAGAGAGCCTACGAGGTATGCACTGTACTTTCATTTTCTGTTTGTGTTTCCTATGCTTTCTGCTTTGCATTTTCTACTTTTGTATCTACCCCTGTATTGTGCTTTCTGCTTTGCATTCTCTGGTCACACACTATGCCTTCTGCTTTGCACTGTCTGTTCATATATGTTCGCACATATTGATGCACAATTGGTCTCTCCTTGCAGCTCTGGGTCTATGCCTATTTCCCGGCCCTTGCCCCAGTGTCGGTAGAGGAGATATCACCAGTCGTGCCTTACGCGCGGCGGTAGGATGGCAGGTGTTGCCGCCAGTGTCGCGACGACATGACATTCGCTTACTTAAGCCAATACTTCGACACGATGGTGGCCTGCGAAGTAATCTGAAACTTACAGTCATTTTTGCTTTATTTCCATTGCTATTGTTCCGATTCATACTCTGACAAGTGACAACAACTAACAACAACTTCTCTATTTACAGATCACATGGCAGCCATGGGTGATAATGTCAGCCGGAGTCAGGGACTAGTATGTCGGGGCTCGGGCTACCTCCCGGTACCGGATCTTGCTGGAGGGCCCATTCTGTAGGGCTTGGTTTCTGGGTGAGCGCTTCGTACGCCAGACCATGGACCTACCTGCCTCAGTTATTCCTGCTCTGCCTCCAGTATCGTTGAGGTCAGCCGATAGCCTCCCGGTTGAGGCTATTATTCAATTCATGGCGAGGTAGGATGTGGACTACTTCGAGCGAGACGGAGACTACACAGCCTTCATCAGGACTCACCTCATGCCACCCCTGACTGGAGTTCGCGTCGGCAATGCTGCAGCTGCCACCTTTGCCGAAGCGGCTGCCTAGGAGGTCGAGACTAATGTTGGAGAGGCCCCCTCCATTGTACATACAGCCGGTTGGCCAGTGATTCCTATCGTGATTCCTTGTGGGTGGCCTAGTTGGACAGCCTATTAGATCTTGATAGAGCCATCGGAGACGGGGCACGGGTATATCAGAGCCCCAGGTGCACCTCAGGTATAGACCACACTTTACAACTTGCATCCCACATTTTGCTTTCCAGATACTAATTTATTCATATTCACGTGCAGGTGCCCACAAAGTATACAGTGGCCCTCCTTCAGCTGGTTGCTTCTCTAGTTCACATGGTGCAGAGGAGAGAGATGATGCTCGCTCTTCACGGTATCTAGGTATATTTCCCGTCCTCTCGCGCACTACATTGCTTCCCTTACTGCACTGACATGCCATACTCCCACTGATACACGATAATCATACTGTAAACTGACATGCATTCCGGCACTACCTCACATTGCACTGATGCACTGCACCTATGCTGAATTTGCCTTCTGCATCATACTCATACTGCATACTACATTCTGTGACATTACATACTATGTTTGATACTCTGATATTTTTTTTTCAAATCCCACCTCCACTGAGGACACCTGCGGCAACGGCACCAGCACCATCGGTGGCACCTCTTCTAGTAGCAAGGAGGAAATGTAGATAGGCCCCAGCACACGACCGAGATAAGTGTCAAGGTCGAGATAGGGGCAGAGGTGCCCAGGGTCAGAGCATCGAGATAGAGGAGAACTTCTCCTCCTCGGAGACGGTTTTGAGTGGAGATGATGTTTAGACCAGCGGCTCCAAGGAGGCAGTGAACTGACGCCTTGAGGCTGAGAGCGAGGACAATGATGCCGACTCGGGATCCATTAGCGAGAAGGATGCCGAGACTGATTGTAAGTCAAAGAGTGGAGATAGCGATGCCAGCTATGGGTCGAAGTCTGATTCTGATAGTGGCTCTGACAGAGACAGTGCCCCTGAGTCTCCTCCGAGGAAGAGGACGAAGAGGGCTTCTCGAGCTTGATGCGACTGGTGCAAATTTTTGTACTTTTTTGCTTAGTTTTTTATTTTTATTTTGGTAGCTTAGCACATATATAGCTTCAGATAGGTAAAAAGAGCTTGCAGTTTTATAAAAAGAGCTTTGATTTTGCATCATTGCACCACACTTGCATAGAATGAAAATGGAATTGAATTTTAAACAAAAAAGGCTTGTCTTGGAATGATGTTCTTAATGGGACATTGAGTCGACCAATGACCAAAATACAAAATACAACCCGAGAAATAGAAAAACAAAGTAAAAACAACTTAAACATAGCTATTTACACTTGATACAAACAAAAGACTCAAAACAAGACCTTAAAAGACAACATTCAGAACAGAAACACACCACCCAACTGCCAAGCCACCAATAGTGGACGACCGGCCATTAAAGGGAACAGCTAGCCAGTAAATGTGGCCAGCTGGCCAGTTGTGGTAATGCCTCAACTGACTGACAACTAGCATCCACTCACAGCCTTATATTCTACAAAAGGTCTTCCTTTGCAATTTCTTCTCCAAAACTTCATTCTTGCTACTGTTTCTTCCACAAATGAAGCTATTCCTTGCCGAGAAGCTCAAGGATTAGATATCTACTTTGGACGGCACGAAAAAGATAAATTTCTAAGTTTTTGGCTTAAACATGCTTTTCCCATTGAGCTGTACTTCACTTTGTTTTCAGTACCTCCATGCCGTGGTTCGATGCTGGGACCCAATTACGCATGTATTTCGCTTCGGCGCACAGGAAATGTATCTGACTCTTGAAAAGTTTCACGCATTAATGGAATCTCGGCATGATGAGAAGAACATGCCTCAGCCCCGTTTTGGCCATGCCCAGGCTTTGGGACGAATGTGTGGGCTCACTTTGCACGAAGCTCGATCTTTGGTGTACGACGGCGGGATAGATGTACCTGGCTTAATTCATTAATTTTCTGACATCGGTGATAGAGACAACCTTCTCTGGCGAGGTTATTAGCAACGTGCCCTCTATTTCTGTATGCTTGCACACTTCCTTCTTGCCCCTAGTTATGGCAGAGCCAACATTAATCTGATCGAAGTGGCCCAATGTCAAAAAGAGGGTAAGAGCTGCATCGGTTTGGCGTTGGTCGAAACTCTAATGGGTTTAGATGTTTTCCGTCGGCGGGAGACTACTCGGTTCGTAGGGAGTCCACTGTTACTCTAGGTATTGCTTCCCGCCCTTCTTATTTATGATGCTCACATCACTCGGCACTCACTTTTTATTTTCTCTCAAGCCCTTTCATTACTTTTTCACTCTACGCACATCTCTCTATTCTTTAATCTCTCTTATTTTTTTCATCCCTTTCTAGGTATGGCTAATCGATTAGCTAAAAGTGCTAGACCCTTTGCCCGAGTATTCAATCCTAGCTTACTTCTTCCACTAGCGGCTAGTGGACTTTTCCACAGAGGGGTGGTGGTGTAACTAGATGTGGAGTAGATTTACAGCTAACATAACTTGGCACTGCCCCTGGCTTAATTTGATCGAAATGAGCTACTACATGTCTCGTCAATCAGGCATACAGTTGATTGGCCTTACACATTGTGTGTTCTACTTCCCCTTCCAGTTTAGACGCCAGTTTGGACATGATCAGACCCTTTTGGCTGAAGGGGTGGAATACCTAGCTTCATTTCCCAGTCGGAGTTCACACTTGCCTTGGTACCTCGTTGCTTGGAGGATGAGAGAGATTCTAGCCCCTGCCCCTAGCTTCAGTTATTCTTTTTTTAGCGAGTGTTTGGCTTGGCTTGAGGGTAAGGCACGGGTGGGGCCAACTTTGGCTGCAGAGACTTCCGCAAGTATAAGCAGAGGACGTAGGAACCCCTGACTCATCTATGCCCCTAGTTTATTGCTTTGACTTTTCTTTTCAAGTTTTATAATGTAAAAGCAACTTTGATGTAAGTCAGAGAGTTGGAGAATGTACTTGTGTTGAAATCAATGGAATTAAAGTTGTGAGCATTAAAAATTTTCTTTTGGTCCTAAAATGGTCTAAGTTATAACAAGTAAAATTTTGAGAAAAATCAACTTTTATTAAAACTTTTCAAAGCCATTTTCGAAACTGATTACTGCCTGGCACGCACTAAATTAGCCCTCAAGATGCACAACCCTGAATTAATAGATTGTAACTGCCTATAACTGCATTTACCATCACTGCTCTATCTTATAACCGACCCTTGTGCCAAAATAGAGGTAGCATAACCAAGCTAACAAATATGGAGAAAGATGGCCCGATCAAAACGAATAGGACAGTTGAGTTAGATATGGTTATGGCCGAACTCCAGGATGAAGTTGTCTACGTATCCCAAAGATGGAAATCAGGCTTTACGTAGTTCAATTCTGGTTCACCCGGTTATTAACTCTTTGCTTTTGCGCTCTAACTTTTGCCAAAGTCTCATTTTCAGGTTTTTGACCTTGTGAGCTCAGTTTTTCTTTATTTTTAATTTTTCATGCTCTAACTTTTGCCTAGTCGCCCTTTCGGGTTTTTGGCCTAATGAGTCTCTCAAGGATAATATTTCTTCAACTTGTCCATATTGATCGGTTGTGAGAACTCCAGGACATCTAAGTCCATGAGAATAATCGCCCCTCCTGACTAGATAGATTTGATGATGTAAGGACCAGTCCAATTTGGTCGGAACTTGCCCTTAGGGTCATGGATAGGAGCTCGGTTGTCCCTGAGCACCATATCCCCTTCTTTGAGATTCCTGGACTTAACCTTCTTATTAAAAGCCCTAACAATTCTGTGTTGGTAGCCTTGGATGTGATATAATGCCTTCAACCTTCTCTTATCAAACAACATCATCTCCTTAAACCTGTTCTGTTGCCAATCCGCCTCTGCTATCTGACACTCAGCCATAATTCACAACGCAGTACTTCAATCTCTATTGGCAGAACAATTTCCATCACATAGACAACGGAATAGGGGGTTGGCCCTGTGGATGTCCAAATTGACGTTCTGTAGCCCCAAAGAGCAAAAGATAGCTTATTTGGCCAATCTCGGTAGGTTTCCACCATCTTCCGCAGGATGTTCTTAACGTTCTTTTTAGCGGCCTCAACAACTCCATTGGTCTGTGGTCTATACGTTGATGACTTGTGAAAAGCCACGCTGTATTTCTCGAGCAGATCTACCACTTGTTTCTTGAAGTGTGAGCCGTTATCTGATATGATCTCGTTTAAAACTCCATACTGACAAATGATGTTGTTTCTGATAAACTTGGTTACATGCGACGCTTTCAACATAGCATAAGACTGGGCTTCCACCCACTTCGTGAAATAGTCAATTGCCACTAGAATGAACTCATGTCCATTTGAACCTTTTGGCGAGACTGTACCGATAATGTCGATTCCCTAGACTGAGAAAGGCCATGGTGAAGTCATATTGTTCATGCGATTGGCATGGATCTGACATTTGTGGCATCACCGTACAAAACCAATGCAATCCTCCTCCATGGTTGACCAATAATAACCTTGTCTGAGGATCTTTTGGGTTAGCATCACACCATTCATCTGTGACCAACACTCTCCTCTGTAGATAGCCTCCATGAGACACTTCGATTCCTCTTTTTCAATACACAGCTTGTGCATTTCCAGATGACCTCTTTTGTATAGCTTGCCCTCATAGATGATAAATTTGATGGCCAAATGTTGTATTCCCCGTTTATCTTTGGCATTTGCCCCTGGTGGATACGTCTCTTTTTCCAGAAAGTTTCAAATGTTGTAATACTACGGGTTCTTGTCCAGAACATCATCTATTGCGGCAATAGTCTTATAAGCAGGCGTGTACTTTTGTTCAATGATGATCAGACGCATCTTCACTCCCAGCGAGATGTCTACCATGGAAGATAGAGTTGCCAATGCGTCAACGAACCGATTGTTCTCTCTAAGCAGGTGTGAAAGTCAGCTTTTTAAACCCCAAAATCAGAATATCCAGGGCTTGATGATATACCTTCATTTTCTCTTCTTTGACTTTCTAGTCTCCATTAGCTTGAGAAACAACCAAGTTCGAGTATCTAATGACATCCAACCTTATTGCCCCCAGTTCTAGGGCAGCTTCCAAACCAGCAATACACGCCTCATATTTTGCTTCGTTATTGGACACTTTGAATCGGAGTTTGAAGGCTAGGGGTATATAGGAATCATCAGGTGTTATCAACAACACACATATCCCATAATCATACTAATTAGACGCTTCGTCAAAGGACATTGTCCAAGTCTCCTCTTCTACTTGTAGAATATTTTTATCTGGAAATAGGTATTCCACTACCTCATCTCCCTTTACTAGATGGTCTTCCAGGAATTCCGCTACTGCTCTCCTTTTAACTGACTTGCATGTGGCATACTTGAGATCAAATTCAAAGAGAAGAAACAACCAACGAGCTATTCTATCCGTAAGCGTTGGTTTCTCAAAGAGATATTTGATGGGATCTAATCTCGAAACCAAGATTACAGAGTGAGCTAACAAGTAGTGTCTCAACTTCCTAGTAGCCCATACCAAGGCTAAGCAAGCTTTCTCCAGGGGAGTGTAGCGGGCCTCATAATCTAGCATCTTCTTGCTCAAGTAGTAGATGGCCTTCTCCACCTTCTCCTCAAATTCTTGAGCGAGCATGCACCCTATGGTCATAGTTGTTACCAATAAGTACAAAATCAAAGGCTTTCCCGGCTCTGGTGGTGACAACACAGATGGATTCTGGAGGTACTGCTTAACCTGCTCAAAGGAAAACTAACATCAATCATCCCATTGGAACTTCTTCCCTTTCTTTAGGAGACCAAACAATGGTTCACAAGTGAAGGTTAATTTTGAAATAAACTGTCATATGAATTGCACTTTACCCAGAAAGCTGTGCACCTCATTTTCAGTCCTTGGTGGTGGCATTTCTAAGATGGCCTTGATTTTGGAAGGATCTATTTCAATACCCCTCTGTGTAATTAGAAATCCCAGCATTTTCCAGCCATCATGTCAAAGGTGCATTTCTGTGGGTTTAAACTTAATATGTATTCCCTGATCCTTTGAAAGAATTTCTCCAGTGCGGTGTAGTGGCCTTCTCGCTCTTTGGACTTGACAATCATGTTGTCCACATATACCTCAACCTTTTTGTGGATCATGTCATGCAAAATGGTGGTCGTAGCCCTCTGATAGGTAGCCCCAACATTTTTTAACTCAAAAGGCATGACTCGATAGTAGTATGTACCCTGCGGCGTGGTGAATGCAGTTTTCTCTCTGTCCTTGGAGCCATTAGAATCTGGTTATACCTAGAAAACCCATCCATAAATGACAGCAATGCATGGCCCACGGTGAAGTCTACCAACTCATCAATATGCGGTAGTGGAAAGTCATCCTTCGAACTGGCTCTATTCAAATCCCAAAAGTTGACATAAACCTAGATTCTGCCATCTTTCTTTGGCACTGGGACAATATTGGCCAACTAGGTCGGATACTTGAATACTAACAAGAATCTTGCATTAATCTGCTTGGTTGCCTCTTCCTTGATTTTCAGTGCTCAATCCGAACAAATTCTGCGCAGTTTTTATTTGACTGGTCAGGCCTCAGGGTCAAGAGCGATCTGTTGTTGTACAATCTCAAGGTCGATTCCAGGTATGTCTTCGTAGGACCACGCGAAAACATTTTTGAAATCTTTTAATAAAGCGATTAAACGTCGCGTTCCTCCGAAAACAACGTTGACCCGATCTAGACCAAGCACGGATCCTTCTTAGTACCCACATTAATGGTAATGATTTCATCAATACAGGGCTTAGCATACCTCTTCTCATCTCGATTAATCAAGTTTTTCAAAGCCAGAGCAACTTCTTTCTCTTCGCTTTCATTCAAATTTTGAAAAGCTTGGTCAATGCAATAAATCAGCAGCATAGAGAAGTACACAGAATCTGCAGAGTTCTCATTCATAAGTTCCGGCTCTTCAGTTACAATCGACTCAAAAGAGAAAGAAAAAGAGGACCTCGACAGGACCTTGGCATCTGGGTTACCACCCTCGGGAATGCCAGACTTAGACTTCCTGGACTTACTTGAATCTGATTCCAACTCCACAGACTAAGTAGAATCAGATTCTGGCTCATCACCCTGATTCAGAACTGAAAAGAAAGCCTTTCTCCAACTGCCAAGTAAGACATGGTGCCCTTGATGCATCTAAAGCACCACTGGTTGGGTCCATACCCAGTTCTTCTTCGATCATAGAGACAGTAAAGTTATCCCCCAAGTTCTCTACGTTGGTCGCGGGATCTGTCAGAAGATTGGCCAGTGCTGCCCTTACTTCAGGCTCGCTATTGTCTGAGTCATCTTTCGTGCTCTGGCTAGCTTTGATGCTTGGTTCAGCCCTTTCCTCATCACTGTCCTACAACTGCAGATCAAAGAAAATCTCAATTTCAGGGATGCTCTTTTTCGAGTAATTTACTTAAGGCCCAAGAAAGTTCCAAAAAGGGAAAGCCTCTCACTCTCGAACAAAACGGCCATTCAACGTCTCCCGGATTGGCCTGTGACAAGCTCATAATGCTTCCCAACTCTCTTGGCATTGGTTCTACCCTTGATTTCCTCCCATTTTCCTAACCAGTCCTCTTTGGTGGGCACATAGCCCAATCCAAAGGCATGCGGGTTATATAGCACCTCTACTAGTGCGGTAACACCTTTCCGACCACTTTATCCAAGCCACATTCCTAGAATGTGCCGCAATTTGTTCATAAAGTAGATGGACTGGGCACTGACGTACATGCCTTCATCTACAACCAAAATGGTTTGCACTACTCAGGCTTCCGCCAGAGTAAATCCTAAGAGGAATACATCTTCGTCGCTATGATTGATCTCTAGCAATAGCGTAGTCACCTCTGGAGACGGGTGTATGGATGCGTTCCCAAAAACGATTGCTATTCCTCTCTCATAAGGATACTTCAACATCTTATGGAGGGTAGAGGAGACAGCCTTCACGTGATGTAACCAAGGCCTCCCTAACAGCAGGTTAAAGGTAGTCGGCACATCCAACATATGGAACTCAATCTCTTGCTCAGATGGGCCCACCTGGAGCCGTATTTTCACTGTACCCATGACTTCTCTGCTTGTGTTATCGTAAGCCCGTATCACCTTAGCTGTGGGGATAAAGTGTGTTGGTTTCAGGCCTATTGCGTAAGCAGTGCAAGATGGACAAACATTAATGACAGAACTAGTGTCTACTAACACCGCTGGCACCCACTTCCCTTTTCACTCTACAGATATATATAGTGACTTGTTATGAGCTGAGCCTTCCAGTTGCAGCTCTTTGTCAGAGAAAGTGAGCATTAGCTTGGCACCACTTGGAAAGACCAGGCCCACAACTTGCTCAGGCATAGTATCAATGGGCAATTTAGCCTTGTCCATTACCGACAATACTGCCTGTCGATGCACCCATGAGGCCATAAGGAGCCCCCAGATAGAGATATCAGCTTGAATTTTCTTGAGTTGCTTCAGAACTAGCTCCTCTTCTAGTTGCTTCTCCTTCTGTTTCTCGACCTCCTTGTCCTTTCCTGATGGATTTGCTTGATCCAAGTGAGGCAGCTTAAAGTACTTTCCACTTCGGGTAAGATGGTCTATCTCCTCAGCATACCATGTATCATCTAGGGTGCAGTCTTTCCACTCTTCATTAGTATGAGCCAGATGCAAATCATTGTCATCCCACCACTCGCCCTCGGCTGCCATCCAATAACTGTCCAGCTCCACCTGAATCATTTTCACAGTACAAGTGTCTGCGACATGTGGTTGTAGTTTTCTAGCTGTCTTTAATTCTTTCTCTCTCAAACTGCCTCAGTGCAGCTTCCTATTCAGTATTTGTAATGTTCACAGCACCCACTTCTTGGGTTGGGTTTCCCGCATATGCACCCTATAGCAGTTTTCCTTTCTCATCAGCCTTCCTGGCCACTGCTGCTTCCCTTGTTTCGTTTCCCTCTGGTTCCATCCCAGTTTCTTCTTTCTTGTCTAGCTCATCACTCAGCCATCCGGTATTATCGGTTGATACATTCAGGTCAAACCACCCAATCTGTACATCTCCTTGATCATGCTCATCGGAGAACTGCAAGTTATCTAGATCTTTTTCGGGATTTGCTAGGTCATCCAACCCTTGGCTCGGGCCATCCTTCCTAATCACGTTAATCTCCACTGAGGTTGGTAACACCATTTTGAGCCTGGTTTGAGTGTTTGGCACGATATAGCAACTCGGATCACATGTCCTTTCAAATAGGTCTCCAAGACACCACGACGACAAACTAGTACCTTCTTTCGAGGTCAAAACCTCCTTTACTACAGGTATTGTCACTACATTGTGGGGCTCGGGTTGTGGATTAGATGTGCCCATCATGCACAAATCTGTGCCCTTAGGAATGAACAACATCGGTTTGGTAGATGGAAGGGGGTAATATATACGATGGGGTCATAAGAGGTGGCCGGTGTATGGATAAGGTTAAGGTTTCAAGGTGGGGGGACTTGGTTATAGGCCAGGAGCGGATTTGTGGTTACATTTGGTTTTTGAGGTAGAGCGACGACTTTGTTGTCAATGAGATCCTGAATCTCATGACGCAAGCGGAAGCACTAGTCGGTGTCATGACCGTGCTGCTGGTGAAAAGCACAATATTTTGCAGGGTTATGCTTGGGTGGAAGAGGATCAAGAAGTGGGCGAGGCTTTGGATAGAGTCATGTATAGTAGGTGATAAATTCTACCCGAAGGTCGAGTAGGGTTGGATGATGTTTGCAGGCCTTGGTTGGCAAAGGGGTCGGCAGTTTTTGTTGTGGTGACAACACTTACATCCGATGGCCTCGTAGCTGTGCTACCACTGGCAGCATTCGAACTACGAACAAATGGCCTCTTAGCCAGCTCCTTGTCATCGGTGATAATTCCTTGCTTTATGGCATCCTCGATTTGAACTCCCATCTCATAAAGTTCTTTGAATGAAAATAGGGGGAGCACAATTATCTTCTGCAACAACTTACCATGCAGATTGCGGACAACCATTCTGACCTGGTTTTTCTCTGAAGGTCAAACGGTCATCATGGATGTTTTGGCCCTCCATCTTGTCACAAACTCGGAGAAGCCTTCATTTGGCTCTTGAGCGTTGCCTTAAGATCACGAGTTGTGACCTCGATTTGCGTGTTATAAGAGTACTGAGTGATGAAGGACTCAGCTAACTCATCCTAGTTCTATTTCACTAAATCTTCCAACTTGGCATACCAGATGGCCGCTATACCCGACATAGTGCGACCGGAGAGAGATAGCTTATGCAATCTAGTTAAGCCCATCAGCCACAAGATATCTGAAAACAGTCGTAAGTGAACCATCGGGTCCCCGGAATCATCAAAGCGATCGATGTGTATCATCTTAAATCGCTCTGGTAATGTAACTATCGATTCGGTGTATCCATCCTCTATGTTTGGAATGGAATTGACCCCTTGCGCTTTTTTGAATAGCTTCTCTAATTTGTTGACCTTAAGCCCGGTTGGATCCCCTCGAATTCGAACAGTGCCTCAGTTTGATAACCTGGGGCTTTGGAAGCTTGTGTTGGGATGGGTTTTGTTGGAACTGGGAAAACTGGAATACCCTAGGTTTGTGGATCTTGAGCAGTGGCAGTATTAGCAATGACACTGAGCACAGGGACAGCCATGGTGGATACATGTGATGCAGAGGCCGTTACTGGCTATGGTTGTTGTTGCTATAGCCTGGTTATAACCTCAGCCTGACGAGCCGTAACCTCGGCCTAACGGGCCGCGTCCTGCTGTAATGTCTCAACTGTCTGTTGTAGATGAAGTATTAATTCCTCCATATTTGCCGTGGGATACTGCGCCATTAGAATAGGTGACCGTTCTTGAGCTGAACTGGAAGTAGATGACTGTTCCTAAACCGGAATGGACACAGGTGAGCTAAGAGCTGATTGTTGTAAGAACTGGACAGGTGAATTCTGTCTGACCGTTCTTCGCCTTATAACCGGTGATAGTGAGGTAAACACGGGATGTCCCCGAACAAGATCCTCGACCTTGCAAAGTCTTTCGACGCATGTCTAGAGTACTTAGAGGATATCAGAACCTTCTGAAGCTATGGTTTAAACTACCTAGCAAAAGAAATAAAGCAAAAGAGTAGTAATTAGAAATTGCACAGCATCTCAGCTAGGATGCTGTCAACACAGACATGATCAAAGCTGTAGGACTGTACTCCACACTGAATTCTACCCAAAAATAGATACCAACTTTGCCACTGATATGAACATTCCTGTACAGTTTCACTGTAAAGCACATACCAGTTAAGAGAGAGCCAAAACATCCTTATAAGGAGGTATGGTTACCCTGTCCTAGTTTTGTGATGAACTAGGGTTTTACTATTTCAAACAAGCGGTTTCACGTAATCTTGCAAAGGGTGAACATCCTGTCCTAGTTTAGAACAGTCACTATGGTTTTCGATATGCAGCTAGGCTAAATGGTCAAAGGGGGTACCTCAGCAAGACTACCTAATATACCTCTCACACCTAGCACCGAGAAGTGAAAGAAGGATCAAGCAGTACCGCGGTAGTCCAGATCCAAGGGTTGTGTTTCCAACATAGCAGAGCCCACGACCGGTCAGCCTTTTAGCAAGCTTTTTAGGCAAGCCTCTGGCAAACCGTCCAAGAATAGCAAATGAAAAACACAGTGACTTGTAGCAACAATGCAAATGCAATGCAAAGAACATATATGTGTAAATAAAACGTCACATCATGAATTTCAAGTCAAGTTCTCTAAATCCCCAGTAGAGTCGCCAGAAACTGTAGTTTGTTTTTTGTGCTCTTTTCGGATATGATAGCCCTACAGTTTGAACTCTCGTGGTTCTAAATCTGATTTCATAAGTGCAATGTGAAATAGATAAACACAAACGAGTCCAAATCCGGTAATTCTTTTGGAAAATTGATTTTTAATCAAAAATGCCAAAAACAAATTGCATTGCTAGATTACAGAGTCGCCACCTAAATATTTTTGAAGAATTTAGGAAACCCGATACTCGCTCCAAAGGCCACGTGTCCATCATCATCAAAGTGTCTCAACTCGGGAACTTAGGTACAAGAGGGGAAGGTCATGAATTGAGCACCCCAGTCACCTGATCAAAGATCGGCTTCATGATTCTTTTTTACATTATATGCTCTTGTTCTGATTTATTAGGCTAATTTACTATGTGGTGCACACAATTATAGACTAATTTGCAAAAATTGGAACACTTGATTTCATGTGTGTTTGGAAAGAGTTTTACCTATGTACCACTTGAAAAAGTGATCTCATATGTGCATTTAATCAAAACATTCCAATTTAACCAAAAAGCCTCCATCCACAGGCATTCAAACAAGTATATCACTTAAGCACTTAGCCTCATGGTAAGCATGATCGATATGACAACAATCACACTCAGTGCGATATGCTAAAGCAATAAACGCTCACATAGTACTCTAAGGCAATCCAAACAAAGTAAAAGAATTAGAAAACATGCATGCCCCTAACTAATGCAATATGACTAATGCAACACTTGCAATATGCAATTTAAATAGGCTCGGCTACTAACATAGCATGTAAAGCACTTTGAGAGCATGCGATTTAAGCATGTTTTCAAAGAAGTAATGAATAACAATGTGATTTAGAATGATGAGCCGAACTTTTATACATGCAAAAAAATGGATACGGTAAGCATGGTAATGTTATGAAAGAATGTAAAACATGATGATACCATTATAAGAGGGTAAATAAAAGGGAGAAAGACGCGGGGTTGGAAGACATACACAATATTACACATTTTCCCTCGCACAAGAGGGTCGAATGAATGTCCTAGCTAATTACTATGAATTAACTACCTATTACAAACCAAATGAAATAAATTAACTACACTAGCTAATTACTACTTGTAGACACCCCATTTTTTACCGCCCTTAAGACTTGGGCGATACAGATTGCTTACTTGGTGATGAAAGTTGTGCAGTGCAAAGGTTCGATTTCTTTGGCAAGGAGAGCGTCAAATCCCAACCTTACACCCTATTTTTGGACCAAAACTATTTTGAACAAAATGATTTTAGACCTTAAAACCCTCTCTTTCAAAATATTTTTGAAAAATAATTCTACGATGTTCCGAGGCTCATATTTCGTTAAATGTTGCGCTTTTCGGTAAACTGAGCAAAGATAAAGTGGAAATAAATGAAAGAGAGTTGAAATCTTTGAAAAATATTTCAAAACACCTTATTTAGAGGTTTGGAGTTGAAGAAAATTGGAGGAGAGGGAAAAAACCTAGTTGGGGAAGATGTTGGGCATGAACCGTTAAGAAAGAATTGGGCAGCCTTCACTAAATCAGGTCTTAAGTTGTAAGGCCACCACCATTAGAAAGAAGACTTCCGGAGCTTCATTTTACACTCAAGAATCTCCTAAAGCTGAGTCCGGATAAGGGAGATATGGTTGTTGGAAGTTAGGCATCAATCCGATTAAGCTGGAAATAAGAAACCTTCACTAAAAGAGGCATATCTCTTTGCACACTTGGAATTTTGATGTGAGGCCACTTCCATTAGAAACTAGACTTCCAGGCCTTCAATTTAGGCTTAGGAATGACCTACAACGGAGTCTATATGAAGGAGTTATGCCCATTTGAAGTTGGGCTTGGAAGCAGATTTTTGATAGCCGACAGAGGCACATTGATGGTTGGCAATGGACCATTGATGGCTGGCAAGCCAGTGCCGGCCACCAATGTAAAATCCAGATATTTTCCTCCAGATGTCCCACACTGCTCCAGCTGTTCTCTCTTTGATATTTTCAACCTAAGCTCATGGTTTTCTATATATAGATGGCCTATCTCTCATATTTCAAGGTTAGAAGAATTTTGGGAGCCTCTCTCTCTACAATCCTCTCTCTCTAGATTTCTCTCTCTCTCTCTCTCTCTCTCTCTAGAGCTTTTGTGCTTAGAAACTTACATACATCAATCTTTAACCTATCAACCTTTAATCAAACTTGACCACATTTGGGCTGAGGTCACTTGGAGTCTTGTTTGAGCTCTAGAAGGAGGTATGAGCTTGGATTTGTGCCTAAGTTGTGTTTTGCTTCAAACGTATAACACTTACCTTCTTTAAGCTTGTTTTGCACACTTATTTTTGCCATCTTTTTGTACTGTTTTTAGTCTGGCTTTCAACTACAAAAACCTCTGTTTTTATGGCTTAAAAATGTTGGTTTGAGGTTATTTTGAGTTAAGGGGTTGTCCACCCTTCTTGCTCCTTTGCTTGTTAAGATTTTGTGCCATTATTCACTACTTTTAAACCAAATTTTCTAGGCTTTTTACCACTGATTTTTAGAGGTTCTCAAAGGCTAAAATTGTTGTTTTGAGGTCCCAAAAATAGAGGGGTTAGTCACCCCTCTTCATGTTTGTTTACTAGTTCAAAAGCTCTATGTATTAGCTTATTGTCTTAGCTAGTTTTGTCTTCATTATAGCATGTATTTCAATTGATTTTGGGCTATAAAAACTCTATGTTTTGGGGCTGAAGCTTTGATCCGAAAGCCATTAAAGGTTAAGGGGTTGATAGCCCTTCTTTATACCTTGTTTTGGAGGCCTTTGCCCTTGTGTTTCCCACCCTTGCATCATCTTTTTCAAAGCTTCTAAACACTGAATTTCAGAGCTATTTTAGTGCCTAAAATCTCATTTTGAAGTCCAAAATTGGAGGGGTTAGCCTTCCCTCCTTGTGTATTGTTTGTTAGCCTAGATAGCTCTATATGTTAGCCTATTTTTCTAGCATTTTGTAGCTTAATCTCAGCATGTTTTAAGCTTTCTTTTGGGATGTTTTAAGCTTTATTTTGGGCTGCTTTAGCTCTGTTTTGGGCTGGTTGTTGCTTTTGCGCCTTGTATGGCATAGTTGTAGTGTTAATTCCTTCACTAGCTTAGTGTTTTAAGGCTTTAACCATCATTCATGTGGCTTGGTTGCATGTTTTAATGGTTTTTCATGCCTAATTCCAGCACCTAAATATTTGCAACCTCCCTCATTTCTTCACTCTTTGATTTTCTTTTGAGAGTTGTTTCAAACTTGGGATCCTTTAAGCTTAAGATTGATGTTATGCTTAATGGTTTAATCCTCTTTGAGGGTTCATTACCAACGGCATGATCTCTCTCATGCCTTAAATTACCCCTTGGTTGACATTTCTTTCGCTTTAGAGGACACTCATCTTGGACTTAATCAATTAAAGAATGGTTTGGTACGCTAAAATGAGTAAACAAAAATTGGACAAGTAAAAGAAGCTAGATAAGCATCTTTTGTGTTGTATTGCATGTGTTCGAATCAGACGTTAATTCGAACACAAGGCAAATGGGACATTTCATACTCAATAGTGATGAAATGTGTCATTTTCCTTGGTCTCCATCACCCTTGATCATGCATGATAGGGTAGTGGCCATTTTGTCATATTTGTGCATTTATTGAAATTGTACAACTTGGATCTTTGGCCATCATGCATTGAAAATGCTTGGTTGGTGGTTTTGGATCCAAGAGTGCCACTCCTTTGAGGTTTTGAGATGATAAGGAGAGGCACAGTACAAATAAACCCCTGAAAAACCTTCATTTTCCTCTGTTTGTGCTCTGTTGTAGTGTGGTGACTCAGAACACCAGTGGCCGGCAGTGGCTCATTGGTGGCCGACAGTGGCTCACTCTTGGCCGGCACGGCACATTTTTGGCCGGTAGGGGGCCAACAACAATCAACCATGGCTAGCAGGCCACTAGTGTAATCCTCAACATTAAGTTGGTAAGGTGGAGCAGAAAGATTCTGAAGTATGTTCAACCCTGCAAACAGAGCCTCTCGGGAGCAAAACGGAAGGCTTTTCGGGGCGAGAACCGAGTGCATGCATATTCAACTTCCCGAAGCAGAGCTGTGGCAGTGTAGACGCATGTTTAGTTAGTGTGCATGTTGTTTTAGTTAACTGGTTTGCTAATTAGTTAAAGTGTTGTGATAATTAGTAATTAGTTTTCTAGTTATTCATTTGATTCGTAATAATTAGTCTAATTAGTTTAATTAGATTAGTTTGATTAACTTAGCTTAGCTTATTTATTCGGACCCTCCTTCGCGAGGGCATAATGTTGTAATAAGTGTGCGTGCGTGTGTGCATGTCTTCCAACCCCACGTCTTTCTCCCTTTTATTTAATCGCTTTCGATGGTTAGATTAGGGGCATTTTCAATTAGCATACCTTATGCCTACATGTTTGCATCCATTCATTTGTCTTTCATGCACCAAGGCTCGGCGCATCATTCAAACTACATAGTCATTTCAATACTTCTTCGAATACGTGTTTAATCACATGTTGTTCAAATCGATTCATATGCCATATTAGCAGCCGAGCTTGTTAATTGCATCATTGCATGTGTTGCATTAGTCATCTTGTATAGTTAGAATCATGCATTTTTCTAACTAGTTTTTGTTTTGGCTTGGAGTACTCGGTGAGTTTTTTATGTTTTGGCATACTTGCATGAGTGTGATTGCTATATTTCCATATTTCGCATACTTGCCTTGAGGCTATATGCTTATTTACTAAACTGCATGAATGCCTGTAGATGAAGGCTTTGTTGCTTGAATTGGAACAATTCAACGAATGTGCGTTTTAAGCCCGCTTGAGGTGGCAAATCCACATTTTAGCCCACTTGAGGGTGGCAACTTCAAACCATTTTCAAAAGCAAACATGAGTTAAAATGTTCCAATTCTTGCGATTTTAGTTTATACTTGCTTGTGTGCGTCACATAGTAAAGTTAGCTAATAATCGGAATAAGAACACATGAGGTTTATGAAACAACATATCATGATTAGTAGAGGCCGATCTTTTGATCGGGCGAGCGGGGGTGCTTATTTCAAGACCTTCCCCTTTCGTACCCAAGTTCCCGAGCCGAGGCAACTTTGGTGATGACGGACACATGGCCTTTGGCACGAGTTAGGCTTTCCTAAATTTCCCAAAAACAAAATATTTAGGTGGCGACTCTGTAATCTGGCAAAGCAGTCCAATTTTGGCATTATTTGATTTAAAATCGATTTTCTGAAATGATTTGCCAGATTGGACTCTTTGGTGTTTATCAGTTTCACATTGCACTTGTGAGACTAGATTCAGAACCACAGGCGAGAGTCCGAACTGTGAGGCCTTCTTTTCAAACCCTTTTCCGAAAGGCGGGGGTGCGGAAAAAGGCGAGCCCACACTATTATACAAAAATAATTAATCTAATGAATTAATTACAAAGCAAAATGAATTAACTACTCTTACTAATTAATCACTTTACAACATGAATTAACTAACTATTTACAATACAAATTAAGTTGCTAGTCTAACTAGCTAATTAATTGCAACACACCACTAGCGAACACAATTTTAACAGGCCCTGAGAAGCAAGGAATGACTCATGCATGCACGAGGATTTCCACCCTAAAATGCCCTCAGTTTGGCTTCCGGAATACTTCTGTTTTGCAGTCAGAAAAATGCACTGTTTTTACCTCATCCTCTGCTCTGTTCTGCAGGAAAAATAACACTGCCTGGCTGAAAAAGATGGCCGGCCGGCTAGAAGAAGTGGTTGGCCATACAATAGAGGTGGTCGGCCGGCCACTAATGTTTGGTACTGCCCTGCTGCAACAGACATAAAACAGAGCACAAATAGAGTATTTTCAGGAGATGTTTATCCACCCTACCTCTCCTTATCATCAAACAGGTCAAAAGAGGGGTAGGCTTGATTCGCAAACCATCAATCAGCGCAAATTCATTGCGTGATGACTTAAGAATTAAGGGATACAATCTCAGTAAATGACAATGAAAGACTTATGAACCTCCTCTCTATCATGATATTGATCAAGGGAAGTGGTTGACATTGACTCTTGAACCGTTTTTATCACTAGCAAGTATAAAACAACTCAAGACTCAAGGGGTTCAATTAACGTCCAATTGAATGCCAAACGATTTTATTATCTTGTTCCATTTTAGCCCCAATTTTATTGCCTCTTTTTAATTACCTTGCCATTCTTTAAGCATTTTAGTCCAATAATGAAGATGAAGTCCACTAAAGGAGAGAAGCGTTAAACAAAGAATTGTTTTAGGCATGAGAGAGATGTCGTGCCTTTGGTAATGAACCTCCGAAGAGATTAAACCATTAAGCACAAGGTCTGTTCTCAAGCTTAAACAATACTCACTTTGAAGCGACTCTCAAAGAAATAAAAAGCCAACAAAAGAGAGCGGGTGAAGAGGTGATTAAAGATAAATATAAGTGTGGAAAGCACTAAATAAATGCTATCAACTCAAATAGGTTGGTGTCTAATGCCCAAAACACCAAACCTATGATGACTATTACACTACAAGCATACTATACAAAGCATAAATGGAATGAACAACCCAAAACAGTCCTAAAATAGTCAAAAATAGCATTGAAAATCATGTGGAAAAGTTTGAAAAAGCTAGCTACAATTATGGAGAAATAGAGCTATTAAACAAGCACAAGTAGGGGTGGCTAACCCTTCCATTTTTTGGACTTCAAAACATTATTTTTAGCCTCTGAAAACCTCTGAAATTTAGTGGTAAAAAGCTCAAAAAAAGTTAATGAAAAGATGGGAAACAAAAGGGCAAAAGCTTGAAAGATAAGGTTCAAAGAAGGGTGGTCAACCCCTCTACCTTGGATAGCTTTTAACTACAAGTTTCAGCCCATAAACATAGTTCAAAAATGATCCAAAAACAGCAAGTGAAGATGGTAAAGAAATAAAAGAAAGAAGGTAGGAGTTATACCTCTTTAAGAAGACTAACTCTTTGAATTATAAACCACCAATTTCTCACCCTCAAGAGCTAATATTCAAGCTCAATAACCTTAGCCAAGAACCCTCAAGAAGCTTGGTTAAAGGAGCCTAGGTAAGGTATGTATAGATGTGTATAGGTTGCAAGGAAAAGAGAGATTTTTTCCAAGAATTTGGCTTCACCAAAATTTTCTCACCTAATTTTATGAGAGGGGGTCAAGTATATATAGAAATTATGTTAGGCTCTCAGAAATATTAGTATACAAACAGTTGGTGCAGTGCATGCATATGTGGAGACAACTGGCACAACTGACAAAAATATCTAATTTTATTGACACAAGTGGCCAGCCAGCCACTAAGGGGACGATCGTACACTCATTTGTGGCCTGCAGGCCCCTGGGTGGTCAGGCTTGAAAACCTGTTATTTTGGTCCAAAAATGGTGCAAGGATTGTACGTTTATGAGGCTCAAAACCGAGGCTTTCTGCTGAGAAAATCGAGCATTTGACAAGCGTATAAATTCATCATCGGGTGATCAATCGGTAGCGCCCAAGTCTTAAGGGTGGTCAAAATGAGGTGTCTACAGGGTGAGATGGTTGTTGAGAGAGCAATAGTAATGTTTCTTAAGAATGAAAGGTAAATAAGGGTACTTAAGTAATTTTCCTTAAGATTGAAAGGTAAATAATGTCATTTTCTCATTTATGTTAATTACTTTGATGGACAAGCTCTAGCAAAAGCTAATGGTTATTTTTAAAACTACAATGGGCAACCTGTATTTTATATAAACATCAAGGGTAATGGTATTTTGTCAACAAATAAGGAGTAAATCACACACATCTCTCCTGAGGTTTGGAGAAAATACAAGTAGTCTCACACTTTTTATATAATTATACTAATCTCTCTTGAGGTTTTAATTCATATAACATGTGATAATTTTTCATTAGTAATTTGTGAATCATATAGATGAAAAATAATATTGTTATATATTTTCTACTAAAATGCATATTTACCTCTGTTTATTTATGTGTCTATCTAACCTTAGTTTTGTTGGCTATCAAAAGCGAGGCTAATGGTATTTTATCAAAAAATAAGATAAATGATATGTGAGAGAGAGAGAGAGAGAGAGAGAGTCAAGTCCTACTTTTAAAATTTTATTAAAAATTTCAAACTAGTTTGTACAATATAACAAATACGCAACTTATTTGTTATAAGTTGTCATATCACCTTTATATTTTTCACAAATCATTTTATAAAAAGTCAAAAAAATTCACTAAATAAACTTATCCCAAACCACCCTTTGGCAACTCACTTTAATGGTATGTTGTTGAACTATAAAGCTAATTTTTATTTATTTATTTTAAATGTCATAATTTTCATTCTATATAGTTTTTAATAAAATGTATATTGTTGGAACCTATCCATTGAAATCTATCAAACAAAATAAATATTTAATATGAAATTATGTGGAAAAAAAAATCTTAAATTAGGAAAATTTGAAGTTATTGAAACTAATTTATGAAAATTCTAGAAGTGTGAGATTTTATAATTTTTTGTTTTAGTAATTAAGATATTTCATACTCACTGTACAAAAATTATGAAAATTTTGTCCATTGATTATAATTTTTTTAAATTGAAAGTTTCTCAATTTGTTTAAGAAGTATGAAATTTCTCAACTTTTGTGATTTAGAAATTGCAAAATTTTATAATTTTTGTGAAGGAGCTTTGAAATTTGACAATTTTTATATAAAAGTGAAAATATATGTAATTGTAAAATTTCTCAATTTTCAAAAAACTGCGACATTTTTCAATTTTTTATAGGTAGAATTTTCAATTCTTTTATTTAAAATTTTATATTGAATATAGATTTTGTTTGATAGATGAAAACAACGAATGTATAGAACGATAGTTATAAAATTTTGAAATTTTGAAACAAAGATCACCACGTGATACATCCTCTATGTTATTTGTACATCTTACGTTTTAATAGGATGTGGACTGTATGGAAGGGCTTAACATAAGTGGTCTAATTAAAATTTTATAAGAACTTTGATAAGAGATCAATATATTTTCTTTAGCCAAGTTTAACTATTTAATAGGAAAAAAATAAAAAATTTGAAGGAATCAGACTTCAAATGATTTAATTGTAGTCTGTAGTGTAGCACATTCTATGGCATGATTACATTCTAGATCTGGGTCTCCTTTTAATCACACTTCAAAGTGCAGGTAATCACTACATTTAATAGGTCATGCATAAATACTAGATAAACATCTTCTCCGAGTATGTTACATGCCTAAAATCCAATCTGCCAAAAAGCATTGAAGGAATAAACAGGAAAAGTACCAAACCAGGACTAAACAAATAACTGAGGTTGCATTTGCATCTATGGATTTGAAATGAATGAATTTGGCAACACTCATTCAACGGGTATAATCTTTAATTCAATATTGTATTTTCAATACAGATTTCAATAATCAATTTGAGAGTTTAGATTTTCACACTGAAGTAACTTGGTGAACATAACTAATAAAAATCAATTAAATAACTTGATAAACATTTATGTGAAATCCTTCCCTGAATCATATAAAAATATTAATGTCATCCTTTACTTCAAGTATCAATCTATCTCCATCCAATAATTAACCTTCCAAGCATTTATAAAGCTTAATCTTCAATTCTCTACATTTCAAATCCACTGATCCAAATGGAGCCTAGATAAATTCATAGCACCCACAAAACAAGGCTATCAACTCACCAAGTTAGCATCAAGTCACCTATGATCAATTATGTTTCTTTATGTACATGAGTCCATGAGCCCCAACAAAAGACAATACTCCCATTCCAACACACTTGACAATTAAAAGCAAGAAAAGAAAATATCTAAGCATGAATATGGACACAACATGATACTCTGACCAGGAATTTTTTAAAATTTTATTTTAAAAAAGAATAAGCATTAAGAGCTCTAATTTTGAAATTCTAAAGAGAGCTCTAGTGATGTAGCAATAAGTGGGGCCCACATGTAATGTGATGTTTGTGCCTGTATTTTTTTTTTTCTTACCACATCACTAGAGCTCTCTTTAGAACTCCAAAATTAGAACTCTCTATCATTGTTGTTTTAAAAAAGTAGCACAACCTCACACGAACACAACAAATAATTATACAAGAAATCATAACTATTTCTTCATTTTTTACATTACAAATACATCTTTTTTATAAATACAAATTGGAAATAAGTCTAATAAAAAAAGTGATAATACCTATTTCTTTTTTAAAAATATTTGTTCATAAATAAATTGGAAGTTTTGCACTCTAGAATTTATAAAATTATAGGTCAAAGGAGGAGTGATTAATAAGTAATTGGATTCAAAGTTAATTTCTGCAAACTACCAAGGTATTTCATGTGTATCTAAGTCACAGGCATGTTTATTCCCTCCAATGTCCAAAGCATGTTTACTTTTAAAAAAAAAAAAAAAAGTAAAAAAATATAATAGAACTTGTTTGGACATGTGGCCGACATGTGTCAAAGAGTGTTTGAAAAATGTCAATGTCTAACACAGACATGACATTCGAGCTTCATAGAAAAAGAAAATAGATGAACAAATTACTCTAAAAAAGGTATAAAGAAAACAATTAAATTCTATTTGGAACCAATAAAAATTTGATAATGTAAAGGTAATGTTACCCAATTCCCCAAAAAAAGATTTTAGCCAAGACTAGTGGGAAAACCCTGGTGTGAGAGAAGGGATGTATGTCTTGGCCTTTTTGATGTCTATGACACTCTTAACCTGAATTCAAGGTACAATTGATAGCATTCCTCAATATCAAGGTGCCAATGTGCATGAAACATTAGCAAGACTTAGTGGCCCAAAAGGAAAGGCAACTTGTTGAATCTACAGGGTCAACGCTGGATTGTTAACTTTGGATGATCCTACTTTGCATCATAATTTAGTCATTGGAATTGTCTATTATCAGCATAATAGTGTAAATGCAACATTTTCAATCAGGGAATCATGTAACGAGGCTCAACCCCCTTTTGTTTGTTGTGTCTTCCCTTTATATAAATTGTAGACATGGCATACTTATGAAAGACTATTTGTACACGTGAGATGAAAGTTCTGAATCGTTTGTTTTCAAATAATTACTTCCACCCAGAATTGTTCTTTGATGCTACTATCCATGTTGTAAGATTTATTTCAAATGATTCATACCCCAAACAAAATCTTAAAAAAGGGTTTTGCTTAAGATTCAATTAAACGTACACTTTGGGGGGAATTTTAGCATGCTGGGTTTCTATCCAAGTTCAGATTGGCTGAAGAACATTTATATCTAATCTTAACTGTCAATGTGTGCAATGCAAACAAATTCAATCTAGCCTCACTGTCTCTAATAAGGTTTTCTTGTGATGTGCTATAGGAATTCATCAGATCAAGACATTTATGTTTGTTCCAAAGTAAGCTAGATTGGTACCAGAGCCCTTACTGTTTAAGTGGATACCTCAAGCAGGTTGTTTGCAGTAGACTACTAGGCCATTTTGTCATGAAGTAGCCTTCATTAGCTCTAAGAAATTCACTCTTAAGTGAACCCCGGTCAGACGCGCTGTAATTTTCCTTTTCAAATTATGCTATGAATGATGTTGGTCTGCATTTATTAGTTGAAGTAAAGGAAGGTAAACCCTTGGAGGGGTCTAGGTAAGATCTCTTTTCCTTTCATTTCTCTTTATAATTCTCTTACTTCTTTTTAAAGTAATTCATTCAATTCTCTCTCAAATCTTCTATCAAATGTGTCTCTCCCACCAGTGCTCTTGCAAACAGTCCCTGTCTTGGTTTCCAAGGTTGTTCCGCATCAATACTAAAAATTCACTATTCTACAAATTCTATTTCTAAAAATGCAGGAGCTTCATATATTTGGGACATTATTCAACAAATCTTTCAGAACATTTGTAGATGGAAATAAAGGCATACTTCAATAGGCTCATATTGGCATTATGAGCAGCATTAAGAGTTCCACAAAGTCACTTGCAATAACATTCCAGGCTCTCAAAATAATCAACTAAATGTTCATGATTGTTGCGAGAACTATTTTTGCACAAGACTAATATATGTTGATAAGCGTGTTGCTATTCTAGTGATACTAGTATACATGCAGACTCCGACCGCCACAACTTCTTCGTTATCTCCTTCACCTCGGCCCCAATCTCAACTCTCATCCCCATCAACATCTCTAACAAATGGAAAGAATTCAGCACATAGTACCCAACCACCATGTCCAAAACAGGCTGGCCCTGAGATTTAGGGAGCCTAAGGCGAACTTCGAAAATGGAGCCCCTTGTACATTGAAAAAAAAAAAGTTCATGAATAAAACAATAAGTTACAACAACTTTTTTCATTTATTTGTAACCACAAAAAAATTTACTTGTAACCACAAAAAAATTTACTTGTACATATAATCATTAAAATTATAGACAAAACAATTTAATGAAACAAAATTAGGACAAAAAAATTGGGAAAAAATTATTCAATTAAAATTGATAAAGACCTAAGTAAAAAAATTAGGACAAAATTATTTATTCCACTAAAATCTAATAGATAAAGAAGGTAAAAAAAAAGTTAGGGCAAATTTATCATTCCACTAACTGATAAAGAAAGAATGTAGAAAAAAATTAGGGCAACTATATTCAATAAAATCTGATAGTGCGAGAGAGGACTTACTATGAGAGAGAGCGTGTGTATGTGTGAGAGAGAGAGTGAGTCGCTCGCTCAGTGCTGTGTTGCGTCTACCTGCCCTGCCTTTTGCTCATGCTTCCTTCTTTCTTCATCACTTCATGAGAGAGAGAGAGAGAGAGAGAGAGATTGAATTGAAAGCACTGAGAGCACAATACTTAGCACATATACTGTATGTATTGTTCTTCTTGGGTCTAAATACTTTTTTTTAATATATGTTTTCATTTTAATAAATATGGGCCAAACTATACTTATAAATAAATATGGGTTAAATCATACATGGGCCCAATAAAATATTTTGAGGCCTTTTAAATTGATCCTAAAAAAAAAAATTTGAGCCCGTAACATTTTATTAAATTTGGGACTCTATTTTTAAGCCAAAATTTTGGGACCTAATCCTTAGGTCAGGGCCGGCCCCAAAACTAGCACCGACACCGGCACCGGCACGGCACGTTTTCAAACCCAAATCATCCACTTAAATAAAGTTCATGCAATCTTAGAGTTTCTGAATTGGTAAGCCAACGAAAATTCACTGTTCTCATAGGTTGCACATCTAGTACATCCAACTCAACAAAAATCCATGTATCCATGTATTGCTTAGAAGTGTTAAAATTACTTCCAAAAACACTCAAACATCCGCCCTTACAATTACATTCTACATCTTTCTGTTGGAATTCACAATAATTGCATGCGCTTTTCTAAGCAATAAATGCATCCTAGTTGCCCATGGTTTCAAACTTGAACTAAGGTACCTCCAAAACCATCAACGTAATAAGATTTAGTAAAGTCATTTTAATACGTGGAAAAGGCCAAAAAAGAAACTTCGCCGAATCTTTCTACACTTAGAAAATACACCATCATTATGGTTGCAATTTAAAACATAAGCCAAGTTACACATTAAATTGAGAATGTCACTTGAGAATGCAATCCTCTACCTGCTTTTGATGCCCCTTCTAGGCCCCATTAATCCTATTGGTGCATTGTGATGACATGGATAACAACATTAATTAGTATTTTATTTTTGATATTAGATAGTTATTATCCATAATAAGTAATAAAACTAAACAACAAACAATCCCCTAATCTGTTATGACTCCTTAAATATAAGGGAAATTTGGCTATAAACCCCCTTTGCCTCCCTTTTATTGTTAAAAGGACTAAGAAAAAAATTATATTTTCTAAACCCCCTTATAATTATTAAATCTTGCATAAAAGACAAATTTATTATTTAAATATTTTATATGACTATTATACCCACTCTCTTCCCCACTCTCTACCATTCCATTGCAATTTTCATTTTCTCTCTCTAAAACCAGAGAAATGGCAAGGATGAAGCAGACGGTGAGGAAGTCGACGGGAGGGAAGGCACCACGGAAGCAGCTAGCGACGAAGGCGGCACAGAAGTCAACGCCGGCGACCGGAGGAGTGAAGAAGCCGCACAGATTCAGGCCTTCTCTCTCGTCTCTCTCTTCTAACCCTAACTTCCTCCATGGCCGGAGCTGTGAAGAACTTGCAAATCGCACTAATATATATATATATATCTATATCTATATATATGTGTGTGTTTGTGTGTTTTGAGATTTGAATTCGAATATATATATCTATATATATGTGTGTGCAAATCGCAGTGATATATATATATCTATATATATGTGTGTATTAGTTTCTCGTGTGCGTTGAGGTTTACATCACTGTGGTCTAGATTGATAGTATTAACAATTACAAAATTATACATGAAATGCCTAATGATTCTATTGTGACAACTTATTGCATCCTATTTTTCTAGTTTACATATGCCGTGCTATGCCAATTTATTCAAAACATTCTGTAAGTCATTGTTATAATTCTGGCTAAATGGGGTTTCATGCGCCTACTAGCTACTAAGGAATACAACATATTCTGGCTATATGTGTTTTGAGATTTGAATTCGAATATATATATATATATATCTACATATTCAAGGATTATAGACCTGATTCAAAGCTCAAAGTTCAAAGTTCCATCGATTTTTCAGAGTAAACATCAAATTTCATTTGATAGAACCAGAGTAAAATTTTACTCTGGTTCTATTGCACTGTTTTTTTTTTCATTTGATAGAACTAGAGTAAAATTTTACTTTTATACAGAGTAAAATTTTACTTTTAGCTTCAGAGTCTCACAATTTACTTGTTTTTCAGAGTAAAATTTTACTTTTATACAGAGTAAAATTTTACTTTAGTTTCAGAGTGTAAAATTTTACTTTCATACGGAGTAAAATTTTACTTTCATACGAAGTAAAATTTTACTTTCATACAAAGTAAAATTTTATGAGGGTAATATGGTAAAAGAAACAAGTTTCAAAATATCAGGGGGTTTTGAAAGTACTTATATAATACTTGTCCTTTTAAAAGACAAATTAGATAGTGAGGGGGCTATCACCAAATCCCCCTAAAAAGGGGGATTTGGTCATAGCCCCCTCAATTAGAAAATCAAAATAAAAAGAGAGTCGCTATTCCCACTCCACTTTATTCTAAATATATTCATTTCTTTATCCTTATTATACATAGTTAGATTAATACCCTTTCACATAAAACATACTCTTTGAAAAAATCAAAATTCCAAGGGTATTAATGTAACTATGTGTAATAAGGATAAAACAAAAAAAAGTATATTTGGAGTAAAGTAGAGTGAGAATAACGGCTCCCAATAAAAATTCAATTTAATAGGCAATCCTTAAACACAACAGCAGTTGCCTCATTAGTGAAACCACAAAAAGCAGGTGCCAAGTTAATATTAGGGTGTTCAAATTATCCAGTTAAAACAAAAAAAAAAAAATGATCAAAATTGACTTTTTTGGATTGGGTTGGGTTGGGTTGGATTGATTTTCTAGTGTATTCATTTGGTTTTGGATTTTCAAATCATCAAATCGATAGAATTGAGTTGATTCTTAATTTAGACCTTACTTAAATCGAACCAACCAGATAACCAAACGTATATATATTTTCAAAATTTTATTTTATATTGACATGTTTTTCACTTAATGGGTGTATTAGAATGGACTTGATTTCAACTAATAATTTCACATATACAATAATCAATTAAGTGAATGAAGGAAGTAATAAGAGTTTGAGTTGGATTTCTCACTTGATTTTAAATTGTATTGATTGTATTAATGAATTTAATTTGAATTGGTTATGTTTAAGTTTGAGTTAGATTTATAGGAAATATCATTTTGTCTCTCAAATTTTTACGCATTTTTCAATTTGACCCCTAGACTTCAAGTAATATCAATTTTACACCCAAACTTTTAAAATTTTGATCAATTTAGTCCCTATCGTCACATTCCGTCTACAATTTGACAGAATATGCTGATGTGACACCAAAATTCATTTGAAATTTCATTTTACCTCCCAAACTATACCTTAAAAATTAATTTGCCTCCCAAATATAAAAAAATTTTAATTTAAATATTTAATAAATAATTTTTTATCTCAATAATGAAAAAAATTAAATTTTAAATAATATATACTTTGCAAAAAAAAAAAAGTAATAATAAAAAATATAAAAATCGTCATTTAGAATTATCTTAAGACTATAAAGCATGTATAATTCAACAAACATGACGTACCTGTGCAGGTACTTACCAATGTATGGTATTTTTGTATACGCACCGGGTACTTGCTGATGTACTCAAATTTTTTCTTCTTAATTTTTGACGTACCCAGACATATCTAGTATATACCCAAACCGTATCGTACCTCAATCGAAATAATATTTTCTTCTACTACAAAGATAAAATTCTTTTTACTAAACTTCTTTTGCATTTTTAGTTTTGTACTTAGCATGGTTTTTAAAATTAAGTTATGCTTTGTAAGTTACTTAATATAATGATATTTAATTTTGATTTATCTTATACCTATACTTTTGGTATTAAATGTCAATTGTAGGTTGGATTTTACAAATTAAACCATTTAATCCATTTTTATATTATTCCAAATTAAAACAAATATTTTTTTACAAACGTATTAAGCCGTACCCGTATCTTACTTTTTTTTTTGAATTTTGCTGTGTCAACATACTCGTATAGCACCAATATTAGTACTCATACGTATACCTGTGCTTCATAGGTCTCAAATTATCTCGAGTCAATCCTAGAGAAATTTATTGAGCCGAAAATTTCTTCGCTACTCTATGTATGTGTGTGCACGAATTGTAACTAGCTTACTATCCAAATTAATTTCAATATAATTGATCGACTAATAGTAATTTTAAAATTGAGTGGGAAAAAAATTTCAAAATTTGGTAAGTACCTAGTATGGGTACGACATGTTTGTCGAAGTACCCACACTTCATAATCTCAAGATAATTCTAATTGAGGATTTATTATTATTATTATTTTTTTTTGCAAAGTATATATTATTTCAAATTTAATTTTTTCATTATTGAGATAAAAAATTATTTATTATTTATTAAATATTTAAATTTAATTTTTTTTAATATTTGGGGGGCAAATTGATTTTTAAGGTATAGTTTGGGGGGTAAAATAAAATTTCAAATGAATTTTGGTGTGACGTCAGCACAGTTTGTCTAATTATAGACGAAATGTGACGGCATGAGCCAAATTGATCAAATTTTGAAAGTTTAGGTGTAAAATTGATATTAATCGAAATCTGTGGTCAAATTTAAAAATTCGTGAAAATTTGAGGGGCAAAATGATATTTCCTCTAAGATTTAATTGTATTGATTTGCATTAAACAATATTTTTTTCTTTGTTTGTGTTATGTTTAAATGTGAAAGACTTATTCATTTTAATTATTTATAATTTATTGATTCACTTGTTTTTAATATAGTGGAATTGTGGTTTCAACTTGAACTACATTGGATTTGGTTGGGCTAGATATAGTGTGTGATTGGTTTGGTTTTGGATCTAAAAACTTAGAATCGATTATGATTAGGTTGATTCTAAATTTAGTGTCAAACCAAACTAAACCGATCCATGAACACTCCTAATTAATATATTGGGATTCATTAGTTTAATTTCAAATTTTTTTTTTTAATATAGTCTTAAGCTTTAATCGTTTCGGATCAAAAGGATAAAACAATTTGAAAGATTATTTGTATCTATTTTTCCACATGTACGTTATTCACTTATTTGTTAACATGTCAGTTATCTATTAACCTATTTGTCCACCTATAATTTGCCGCAACCTTCGATGACTTTTGATGCTATTTTTTTAACGATTGATTGGCGGTCGTTTGACAATAGTGGCATAAAAATAAAATAGATTATTTAAAATAATAATTTGTCATTTTTATTAAATAATTTCACTAATCAGGTGTTTATTATTAAAAAAATTAATCCTCGGACTTAATGCCATATTCCCCATGGAAAAGGACTTGCCAATAAAACCCTAGTATATAAAAATTGCCAATGTTTAAATCATAAATTTAAGATAAATTTATTGAGGAAAAAAAAAATGATGACCAATGCGTGTAGGAAACATGACGACCCATGATGTGGATGTTTGGGTTTTGCTTTTTTTTTTTTTTGTTTTTGATTTTGTTTTTTGTTTTTATAGATGTTTTGTTGATTAATTTTTGTTTTTGTTGATTTATTTTTGTCCTTTATTTTATATAATAGCATAGATAACACGATACATGTGGGATTGACCAAATTCATTTTGGAAGTTGATTTTATAGTAAAAAAACAGTTTGTTTGGTTTTCAAAAAATTGAAATATTTTGTTTTTCATATTTTTTTATTTTTAATAATTTTTTTTAATATTCTAAGAGATTTTTTTAATTTTTAGATACACTTAACATAAATACACTTAAAAAGTATAATATTTGTGAAAAAAATATTTAGAAAATTCACTAAATACCAAAAATATATTAAAAAAAATTGAGAATTTAATATATTTTTCGTATTCTTGTATATTTATTGATTTTAAAAAAAAAATTACAAATATTTTGCTTTGTAGATACATCTAAATAAGAATTATTTAAAATTTTAAAAATATTTATTAAAAAAATTATGAAAAATAAAAATTCAACTTTTAAAAAATTGAATATAAAAAATTAAAACAGAACTTAATAAAAATTATTATAAAGTATCAAATCACTTTTTTAACTTTCGGTACCTATCTTTATAAAAAATTAAAATACAACTAAAATAGCTAATTATGCGAATCTTTGGGCACAAGGCTCCATTTGTTTTGGGAGATAGAAATAGGAATGAGAATGAGGGATTTGGGGTGGTTCCTGTATGGGATGCACAACAATTATTGTTGTGCACCCAAATGGGCCAATTTCGGAGCTTATTTTGATATTTCGAACCATTCACATTTTAGAATATATCAAGTAAAACATACTAACCAAAAATCAAGTTAATCGGATATTATTTACCCTTTCATCCACTCACATTTGTATTTATTTTAATACTTTAAATCACAATTATTATTTATTTTTGTAGGTACAAATGTGAGTGAATGAATGGGTAAACGATATCCGATTAATTTGATTTTTTTGCAAATATGTACTAATTGATATATTTTAAAATATGAACGGTTCGGATTATCGAAATGAGCCTCGAAATGGGCTTATTTGGCTGCACAACAGTGGCTGCTGTGCAGGGTGCACAGTAGCTACCCCAAATCCGAGATTGAGATGGAGGTGGGACCCATTATATTTTGTGTTTGTTTTGAGAGATGGAGAGGGGATTCATAATCCTATAAGATTATGATGGGTTTTAGTGTTGAGATTGAGATGAAGGAGGTGAATGTGGAGGTGATATTAAGAAATTAGTCCTCCGACTTAAGGTTTTTTTATTTTTTATTTTTTAATGTTGGGCATTTCTTTTAACATTAATGTTTAATATTTTTGTATTTTTTGTTAAGTAAAAATCATAATTTTATTTGTTTTAATATTTTATATTTCTTTTATAGGGTAATAATTTAATAATTCCCAAATTAACAACTATTATCAAAATAAACATAATTTTACTTAGTTTTCTTACTATCAATTCTCTTACTAACAATTCTCTCATTATTAATCTACTCACTACCAATCTTTTCTATTCTACCTTTACCTATGAAAATAAACAAAAACCTAAAGAACAGGTAAAGAGTTAAAGGACGTGACATAATATCTATGTGGAAAATACAAAACAAAAGCACACGCACTTCCATGTGATCAAATCAACAACAATAACTCCTGTCCATATGGTTGCTTTACTTTTTGAAAAGTGCTTAGAGATCTCAAAAGAAATTTTATTAAATTTTTTATTGAGTATTTTATCGGAGTTGAGGACTCACCCTATATAAGTGTCAATAAACCTCACACCATGTAAAATATTTAATAAATTTTTTTACTCTTTAACATTATTCTTTCTCATTTATAAGGCAAAGTTTGGCATCTACTATATAATCCATCTTTTTATCTTTTTTCCATCACATCACGTTTCTACTTTTCTGCACATCTTTTCGTAAAAAGACAAAAAGTACACTTTTTTAGGACACCCCAAACCAACCCTAAATCTCTTGGATCTATTTTCATACGTGTTTGGAGTTGTTGTGGTGCGCAACAGCAACTATTGCACACCTTATTAGGCCTATTTCAGAGCCTAATTTGATAATATAAACCGTTTACATTTTAAAAGTTATTGAGTAGAATATACTTATAAAAAATCAAGTTGATCAGATATCGTTATCTCTTTTATCAAATCATATTTGCATTGAGTTTTATATTTTAAATTATATTTATTTATTTTTTAAATGTAAATATAATTTGATGAAAAAGGTCAACAATATTCAATTAATTTGATTTTTTTTATTAATATATTTTACTCAATAATTTTTAAAATGTGAATAATTTAAATTATAAAATTAAATTCTAAAATAGACGGAGTAAAATATGTAACAATTGCTGCTGTGTAACCCCAAACACTTTTCATACTCACTACCTTTGAACCTAGGGTTTCGAAAAATCACCACAAACAAACAACCAATAACAAGAAAAGGAAGCTTCTCACTGTGAATCTCATTCCCTGTCCTTCTCTTTCTTTTTGGTAACTCTCTCTCTCTCTCCCTCTCTCTCTCTCATACCCATCTTTTAATTTTTTTCATTCTACTTTTTGAAGCTCCTTCTAACTGGAGAAGACAAGAAGGGTCAAGTTGTGTATTGATTTTTTATTTTTTTTCCCCTCAGTTTTCTCTGGAAACAAACAAGGGTATATGATTGTAGTGTGCTCGTTTTGAATCTTAATTGAGAAATAACAAGGGATTTTGCAGAACCCAAATGGCATGCCAGGCCATTCATTCATGGACATTTAGTGGGTTAGTGGGTGCTTTTCTTGATCTTGCTATTGCTTATCTCTTACTCTCTCCATCCACTCTTGCATTTTTCGCCTCCAAATTTCTGGGTTTTTTGGGGCTTTTCTTACCATGTCCTTGTAATGGCCTATTTGGTACCTCGAATAGCAATTACTGCTTGAAGAGGCTGTTAATTGATTGCCCCATTGAGACAGTCTCTTCTGTTCAACTGTCTGTGTGAACACAAAGTTCCCCTTTGATTCAATTGGCGCGAAAAACCCAGATTGCCGATTGAATTTGAAGTTAATTAAAGATCAAAACAATTGTGTTGATGGGTTTGTTGAAATGGAAGGCGAAGCGTCTTGTAGCTCAATATCGGATGCTAGGAAGTTGCAAAATGTGGTTGAGAGGGACTTGATTTTGAGGAATGAATTGGTTAGGGGGTTTGATGTAGTGAATTCATCAGTTCTTGTCAGGAAGGGAGGGTTTGATCTCAAGGGTAAGGGGATTGTAAATCAGAGGCCAAGGAATGGTCTTAGGCATCGTCGAAAAGGTCTTGCTGATTATGCAAAAGTTTTGCCTGTTTCTTATGACCCTTCATATGCAAAGGATCAGTCAGATTTTAGCGTTGATCGTAAAGGGAATAATGAGAGTGAATGCAGTTAACTTCCAGTCGGCTCTGGGGCTGATGCTAATCACTTTAATTGTGAGTGTTGATTTTGATCTTGGTTTGTATTCTATCCATTTTTTTTTCAGTTCATCCGAAACTTTGCACCTTAACTGAAAAGAAAAAGGAAAAGAAAAGAACAGAGGCATTAGTGTTTCATTTTGTGAACTCATGTATCTGTGTATTTTGTGTATGCACTTTCACATTTTTTAAATCAACATAAGTTGTGCTGTATTTTACACAGCTGAAATAAAGAAATTGAAGAAGCTTTTTTGTGTTGTAAGTGCAATAACTTATAAGAACGGTTTCTTGTATATGCTATACACGAAAAGTCACAATTTCAACTGACAATGCATATACAATACCCCAGTGAAGACCTTTCTGGTGAAATTATGTCTTGTAATTTTTTTTTAAAGTCTTGGCCATTCTTGGCAAAGGGATGGGAAGGGATTTTAAACCATAAAGGGATGTCCTTGAAATCCTTTAGTTATTTTAAAAACAAGGATTCTTAAATTCTCCTAGGTTTTCAAGGATAGACTCGGAGGTCCCATATGCAGGTAGTAAAAGCTTTTAAAAGAGTTATATTTTAAAATCCTTAAAACAAAGAACAAAAAGTGGAAAAGTTCAGGAGCCCTTCAGATGATTGAAATTATTCATCTATGTCTGTATGTGTGTAAGACGGCTTGCAAGGGAATTATTTTATTTTATTTTTTTTATTTTTTTATTTTTTTATTGGTTAATCTCGCCCCCTAGGTTAGTGCTTCATGTTTCTTTGACGATACCTACATTTTTATTCTTAATTGATCAAATCCCAAACAACTAGATTTGTAGAATTTGTAGTTTTTCTTTCTCTCTGAGTCATAGATACATAATACGGCTTTGGCCTCTTTTTTACTTAACGTGGATATAATGCAGATAAACATTGATAATACAGAAGAAAGAACAAATAAAATGCATTTAAGAAAAGAGAAAGAAAAAAAGAAATGAAGAGGTTGTTCTGGTTTTCGACAAATGGACTACCACCAATACATATATGGCAAGGGTTAAAGTATAATTTTTATGTCTCTTTTTCAATTAGCACTTTAAACTGTTAGTGTGAATGTTTAAACCTCAAGGATTATTCATTGTGCTCTCCTCAGGGCATAAGCTTTGCACCCATTTCAAAACAATGTTTTGGACATGAGTTGTCATGAATTCTTGGTTGGTGTATCAGATTTTACATGGAATCTTACACAACATAAATGGAGGCATTCATAGATCCATGCTTAGGTTATTGCTAATACGATGCATGACAATGCTATTGTGTGTGGTATGTGATTTAGATGACGAGGACGCTCCAGTTGTTAAGAATTTTGGGGATAGAGCTTCACATGGCTTTCAGTTGGATGGAACTCTTCATGAAAAGAAACTAGCTTAGAAAAGTGAATCATCCTATGAAGAGATAAAGAGTAATGTGCAGAAGGAACTGGGTTATGAAGGTAATGAGAAAAATGCAATCAGAATCTTGGAACAGGCACTTGAAGAAGAACACGCTGCTCGTGCTGCTCTTTACCTTGAGCTTGAGAAGGAGAGAAGTGCTGCTGCTACAGCTGCAGATGAGGCCATGGCTATAATACTGCATCTACAAGACGAGAAGGCATCCATAGAAATGGAGGCTTGGCAATACCAGAGGATAATAGAAGAAAAATCTGCTTATGATGCTGAAGAAATGAACATCTGTAAAGAAATTCTTGTGAGGAGACAGAAAGAGAAGCATTTCTCGGAAAGGGAAGTTGAAGCTTATAGGCAGATGATTCATATTGGAAATTAACAGTTACAAGATGACATTCAGTAAATGGTGAACACACAGAGAGAACAGGCTGATGCTCCAACAGCTAGTGAATCCATTGACAAGAAGGAAATTGTAAAAGATAAAAGTTCAGTTAATGAGGTATTGTCTATTGATAAGCAAAACTGTGCACCCTTGCTCTTGGAGAGGAATTATGAATTTCCGGATGGGATGAAGAAGCTGATTTTCAAGCAAGGATATGTAGAGAAATCTATAGTTTCTGGTCTCCAGAAAAATTTGATGTCAGCAGCTGACAATGAAAGATTGAAAATTGACATGGAAGTTGAGTGACTCGGAGAGAGGGTTAAGTATTGTGCAGGAACAAAGACAGAAGCTCAACTTCTCTATGGACTATCGGGAAAGGGAAAAATTTCAACTGCAACTTGTAGAAGATATAGCATAACAACTTCGAGAGATTTGACAGCTAATAGAACCTAGAAAGGCCGTGCGCAAAGCTTCTTTGCCCCTGCCATCCTCTAAGGTTTGATGTTAAATTTCTCTTTTTTCATCATTATCTTCATTTATATCAAACACAGTAAGGCTGTGTGTGGATTATGCATTTAGGTAGGTATTTGGAAAGAGAAAGGAAAATGCGAGGAAATGGAGAAAAAAATGCAAACTTATTCCCACTCGTTTCTAATACCTTTCCAAATATGCCATAAGAAATAGATACTTCTAGAGAGGTCCAATCCCCTAAACCACACACATACTTCAGAGCTACTACCATTCTTCATCATATATCCCTCACCCACAAAACTTTAACTCCGCTTCCCCAATGAAGCTTGATTAGGCATTTCTAACTTCTTGATACCAGGTCCCTATCCTATAATAGGAGTACAAATTGAGCCCTAGTCTACCAAATGGTTACTTGAATTCCACCTCCATTCTACCCTACAAAAAGTTGATCCATTGCTTTTCTAATCTCTCGCTCTATTTTGTTCATTGGAAAGAGATGGAATGAAATGGAATGGCCATTCTTTAAGCTCCCCTATGGAATGATCATTTTCTTACAATGGTGATTGACTATTTCAGTTGCAATGCATATTTCATTATGTTTTTCAGTCAACCAAATATGTGAATGGATATTTTGATGGAATGATTATTCTATTCGCCTCCATTCTAGTGGACAAAACACTATCTTAGCAGCAGTGATAGTAACAGCATATGAGGACCTAAAATGTGTAGGAAAACTCGACGAAGTAATGTTGATTGGATTACTTAGTAAAACTCTAGAACCAAGTATAACGGGCTAGCGAGTCAATGTTAGATACCGCCTCTTTGCACATGAAGGCTCTCTTTATATCTCCACCAACTAGTTCTTCCCTTCAGTTTTTGTTCCTAAAGGTTCTTCTAGCACTATTTATGTTCCCTGATTAACTGTTGTTGGCTACCAGAATTTCTGTTATTTGCATAGTTTTAAAACGCCTCCGCAACCATTACTACCACCTGTTATGACCGCTATGGCAGTGTGACAAAAATTCACATCCGTCATGGTTGCCACTGTTGCGTAAAGGTCATAATGGCCGTTACAGTGCCGTTACAATTTCGTTGCCGCCGTTACAATCATTACGCTTCTATTTTTGTTTTATAGATTAGGTATATAAGGCCATTTTTCTCATTTCTCTTTTTTCTAGTTGTTAGAATCGCACAAAAAGAATATAGAACTTATGTCAAAATGTTAGATCTACAAGTTTTGAATGTCCAATCTTCAAGTTCTACAAGACTTGAGTTGATATTAAAGTTAAATGAGCTTGCTTCTCTCTCTCTCTCTCTCTCTCTCCAATTACCGTTTTATTGAAAAGCTTTCATTAATCTCATTTGATTCTTTGAATATTAACTTATATTATATCTATATTTGCTCTTTGGTCAAATTCATTCATTTGACCTTTGCCGCCAGTATGATCATATGCTTCTATTTTTTTTATTATAGATTTTGTATATAAGGCCATTTTTCTCTAGTTGTTAAAATCGCACAAAAAAAGGATATAGAACTTATGCGAATATCTTAGAGCTACACGTTTTGAATGTCCAATATTCAAGTTTTACAAGACTTAAGTTGCTATCAAAGTTAAATGAGCTTACTTGTCTCTTAAGTTGCTATCAAAGTTAAATGAGCGTACTTCTCTCTCTCTCTCTCTCTCTCCCTCCCAACTTTCATTACTTTTTATTGACAAACTTTCATTAATTTCTCATTTGATTCTTTGAATATTAATATATTATATCTATATTTGCTCTTAGGTCAAATTTATTGAACAAAATTTGTATATCATGTTAAGTATTTTTACATTAGTATGTTTATATTTTGTATTATGTATGTACTTATGGTTATGAGATTATCATTTTTAATATTAAACATGATTCGTTTTTTTTCTTCTTAACGAGTGGCAAGTTATCTACAAGTATAATTAGCAAAGTAAGGAAAATTAAATACATCCAACAATACGAAAAATCCCTATAGTGACTTGAGCATAACATAAAAATTAGTGAACATATTCGATCATATTTAAAACTAAACAAAACACAGAAAAATCATTATAAACCTCACTAAATGTGATTTTGAAATAAAAACATGTTTGTTAGTATGTTTTCCTGAAGTTGTGCGAAGAATCAAAAAATTTATCTCTCCGATTGATTGCCACCACTATTATGCTATGGCCGTTACTTTCCGCAGCTGCATCAACGCTACCGTTACCGTTATGGTAGCCGCCACCTTTACTTAAAACCTTGGTTATTAGGTAATGTCAAAGAAAACGTGCTGTCAAAGTGTAGCTTTAGGAGTTCACAAACACTCATAAAGTATGAATTTTGTTGCTTCGTAAATACATATAGGTTCTTTTTGTTTCTCTGGAACAGTCAGGTAAAACGAAAAAGAAAGGGAAAGGAAATGAAGAGGGAAAAAGAGGAAGAAAAGGTAAAAACATAGAGAATCCATTTATTAGAAATGTGATTTTGATTTGATTGCAAGTTTCCTGCATCCTCCTCCTTTGGTGGTTAGTCATGTTTCCCCATTTCCCTCACTGTTTTATAATGAAAACTGGGTTACCTCAAAACAAGAAAATTCCCTTCACAATTTTCCAATACAGCCAAACAAAGAAAAAGTAAAATTCCATTTGATTTCTTTTTCCTTGTAATTTGCAAGTCTCAAAATGTATTTGAATTTGAATATTTTCATCTGCTTGGAATTTATTATTTTAGATAAAAAAGTTGGGCTTAATTACCTTGTATTTGTTACTCCTTTAGGGTTAGTCATCTGGGCTTAACGTATTGGTTGTCTTTAGACATTCACTTCATCCATTGATCTGCTGCATTCATTTTAACAGGATTGTGGGATCCTCTCTGACAAAAGAAATCATCATCGAATGCAGTTCGCTGGATCATTTTCTTGGGATCCAAGAATTGCTGCAACAAGCGGATAAGAGGTATGTAGTTTCTAGTTTTCTCTCATCAGTGTTGTAAATCCCTTTTAGCCACACAGTACCAACGTAGGCATACCACTTGACAAATAGGTCTTCATGGATGGCATCGGTTCAATTTGTTGTATGAAGTTCGTGAAAAGGCAGTGTGTTATGACCAGACAGTATTTATTATTTATTCATTATAATTTATTAAATTTCATTACACACACATTGAATAAAATCATATCAATATTATCAAAAATGTTATACAACAGCAGTGTATGTTTCAATCATTTGTTACTTTCCCTGTCAATTCTAGTTCTGCCTGTAATCACATGTGGCATGATTTTTAGAATCTCGAAAGTAAAAGATTGTTTTGATTTTTGCATTTGGGTGTTGGTTGTATGTTCTCGAGTATGTAAAAAACATTATGCATTTTTGGTGTAGCAATGCAAATAAAATCCAACATTTGATGGTTGATATACACAGTTAAAATTAGAATAACCAAACCAAATTAAGCCTTAAGTCCTATCAAATGGGGCCGCCTTCATAAATCCTTCTTCTCCATTTGACTCTATCCAAAGCTATATCGTTTGTCAAATTAAGGAGATGTCTATCTCTATTTACTACACTAGTCCACATCAATCTAGGTCTGCCCCTTCCCCTAACATTTCCATCTACCGTCACTGTATCGCATCCTTTCACTACTGTCTCTGTTGGTCTCTGTCGTATATGATCAAACCATCTCAATCTGTTCTCTCTCAACTTATCTTCTATTGGTACTACTCCTACCCATTCTCGAATATACTCATTCCTAATTCTGTCTTTTCTAGTCTTGTCACACATCCACCTAAGTATTACCATCTCAGCAACACTCATCTTATTTACATATTGTTTCTTAGTTGTCCGATATTTCGTCCCATACAACATCATTGGTGTAATAGCCGTTCTATAGAATTTCCCTTTTAGTCTAGTAGGTATTTGTTTATCACATAGTATTCCAGACGCACTCCTCCAATGCCTTAATTCTATGGACCACATTCGTTTCAATCTTCCCAGCCGTTGTGATAATCGATCATAAATAACAAAAATGTTCACTCTTAGGTAATATCGATAATTAAAAGAAAGACTCTTTTTCTTTTCCTCTCAATACCAAATGTATTTGCAGTTATGCTTGATAATTTTGGATAAATAGATATATTTGTTAGCAGAGTTAGGTAAACATAGTGGTGTAAAAATGACCTGGCCTGACCTAGGCCTGCTTGGCTCTTGCCAAAAATTGGACCGGGCCGGGGCGGCCTAATTCCCAAAAATATAGGCCCAAATCCATGGGAAATCCGGTTTCGGGCCTTAGGACTGACCTTTTTTTTTTAATTTTTAATTTTTTTTTCACCAAAATAGCTTGCAAGTGATGTTGGGCATCAGGGCTTGTCTAGACCAGGCTCGTCAAGCTGTGCCTCAGCCAGACTTCTGGCTGGCGGGCCATTTTTACACTCTTAGGTAAATCTAGGTGAATAGTTGTAAGTCCTCTTGTTTGAGTCCTGTATTATTGAATTTTCTTAGTGGATTTTTATTGGATGTTGAGACGTACCTTTTGGGTTTTCCACATAAAATCTTGGTGTTTTTATGTGATTCCTTATCTGTGTGTTTAATCATTCAAAGGCTACAAATTGAGTAATTAATAAGAATTGTTATTAATTGGCTTATTCACCCTCTCCAGGTAAGTTGATAATAGATGTCTGGCTTTTTAGATTAGTCCAACATTTATACTAGGCTCAAAAATAATAATATTTTTGTTAAGATTTGATAAAAAAAAATGAGGGTCCAATCCAACTTATCTAAGTCTAAACTTTGAACTCAAGGGCCCAAAAACCCAATTGTAAATATTTGAAAGTAATAGACTGCTGTTTTACAAATGTATGAATTGTTTATAGAATATTGTTGATTATATTATTATAATTGTTTTCTAAAAATTTTTATTTTCAAAGTTGAGTTGATCAAATCTTACTTTCTGACTGTCACAAGAAAATTTAATAGATTAATTATGTTAATGATATGTGAAAAATCTTAAATTCTCGAGATATTGATTTGTGATTATATATCAATTTTAACTAGTAAATAACAATTCCAATCAAACAATCAAAGACAAATTAACATAACGATTTTTTGTGAAAAAACCACAATTGGAGCGCGTCCAATTGTGATAAAAAAATCATGAGCAAAAGCCACAAAACAATCCATTAAAAAGACATAAAGGAGTTACACAAGTATAAACGGGATTGCCAATAATAAAAACCTAATAATATGTTAGATAATTTAGATTATACAAATTTAATTAGTAATTTCCTTATTAAAATATTATGAACTTGTTTAGTGAGAAAAGTTATAGCATGTTTGTTACGGAATTGTAGCAGCTCTCAAATTTGATAAAAGGATTTTTCTTAATATTAAATTAAAACCTCCATTTGGAGAATCTTAGCTTCCAAACTAACCCAGATTGGTCAATGAACCTTTATGTCTAGGTGCTTGTAGGGCGTTTTTGGATGGATGTGAATTTTTGAATTGCATATATTTGACATTGAGGTCACGTTTGGGAATTTAGCTTTTAGTATAATTAAAAATAAAATTTTTAAAAAAAGTCAAAAAATCGAAAGTTAGCCCTTACATGGAACTGAGCTTTTAAGTATTAAACTAGCTATTGTTAAAACCACTAATAAGATTCAGTACACAAGATATGTGAGACTTACAATTTAGAATTCACAATTTATCCACAATGACAGGGTAATGATTGAGTTTGTGATAAATCAAAAGTTGACATGTAACACGCCATATCATTGTGGATAAATTCTGAGAGTATTATTAAAAAAGATAAATGTGTCCTAGTCTCAGAACATGCACCATTATTAGTAAAATTTTCTTCTTACCGGTAAATGTGGGATCTAACTAACAGCCTCTTGCTATCCACTGGAGTCTGCAACACTTCCTCCACCATAGACACCGTCTTCAACTGTTTCTTCAGCAGTGGGGGGTTGCTGCTCAACAAGGCCAGGGATTGGCTTTTCCATGGTCGGTCTTCCAATGGCCAAGATCTACGGGATAGGGTAAGCACACCTGATTCACATTTTTAATTTGAACTGAGTTTGCTTTGCAATTAGCCATTATCATACAAGGGAGGTGTCTCTGATTGAGCTTGTTGCTGAGTTGTGACATGATTATTTGCTGCTGACGAAGGCAAATGAGCTCTACAAGAAAGGAAGGGTGTCAGAGTTTATGGACCGGAAATTGATACCATCGGTTGTCCTTGATCAAGTACAATTGTGCGTACATATTGGGGTAATGTGCACTGAATATGATCCAGAACTACGACCCACCATGGGTCGTGTTTACTCAATGCTGTCAGTGAACCATAGCAGTAGCAGCACCCTAGTTGAAGAACCGATGAGAGATGGATCATCATCAACATAATCCATAGCTCGAAATTTGGGTGAGTCCAATTCCCATATCTATTATGTTTAAAACTGATCACAGTGCTACTGCTACTTCCAAGGGCCCTTTATGTTCAATGATTTTCCTCTAAGAATTTCTCTCCAATTGACAAAATCATGACTTACTAGCTTTATCTAGTCCAAATGGTGTTTTTTTGCATGAGTGTTTGTGGAACCCATTGCATAGCAAAATTTTCACCTTCTGAACCTCAAATCAAAATATTTGTAAGCTATCTTGTACTAAATCAAAATATTCTTATATAATTTATTTTTTGATTATGCTTCTCCTATAATGTACCCTACACAATATATAATTTTGTCACAAAATTTCTAACATCAATCACAAAATACATAACCTCATCACAAATTAGCTTAAAAAATGTCCAAAATTTTGTGATCAATGTTGCAAAAGTTTATAGTTTAGTTATGACATTTTTTGTTACGTCAATTTGTGACGAACTTAGCGTTTTAGGATTGATGTTATAAAATTTTATGATAAAATTACACATATAGTGATATGATGCATATGGTATGCACACCTAAAGGAGTGCACACCATAGCATTTTCAAAAGAAATTTTTTATTATTGTTTCTTGTGTGGTGTTTTGGTATGACTAATCATTCCTTTTTAGCTATGACTGAAAAGGATTTATTGATACATTTGTGGTAATAAACAAAAAATCACAAATATCATAACTTGTAGAATCATATTCTAGCCTGACCCTATATATATACACATACATAGACCTCCTATATATATATACACACACACATAGGCCTACAAAATAAATTACTATTGTGATGAACTTCACAGGCTCAACTAAAGTGGAGAAGAGAAGCTAGTTCCACACCTATGGTGGTGTAATTTTGGCCCTGTTCTCGGGCCTCATGGGCTCCCGCCAAAAATCAAGTCGGGCCAAGTCAATCTTGCGAAATCTCGACCTAGGCCCAAGCTCAAGCCCAAGCCTTAGGGAGATTCGGGCCTGAGAATTATTTATTTTCATTTTTTTCACCAAAATTGCTTTAAAATAAGGTTGGACCTCGGTTGGGTAGGGCGGGTCGGGCCTCAGTTGGGCTTCAGAGTGGGCTTGGAGCGGGTCGGGCCGAGCCAAATAGTGCACGGCCCAAGTCCAAGCCCAATCCTGGGGGTTCGGTTTGGGATCGGGCTCGAGCTTGGTCGGGCAGCTGACAAACTTCGGGTGGGCTTCAGTCTGGGCAGACGATTTTTACACCACTACACATTATATACTAGCGATTGACACACACGATGCGTGTGCAATTTAAATAAATGATAAAAAAAAATTAAATAATAAAATAATATATGTATTGCTCAAGTGTGCAGAGTTTTATTCTTTACACTCAAAGTCAAGATTTCGAGTCTTATGCATATATATATATATATATTTGTTTTAAATATAAAAGCAAGAACACATGGCATAAGAAAAAGGCCTAATGTATTGATATTATAATTCCTAAAGTCCTATTTGCATCATCAACTACAAACATGATCTGTATTATTTTTTTGCAGGCTCAACTGAGCTCGCTAACAATGGATCATCATCTAGGGCAAACATTCACTTGGAGAATGAGGGCCTACCCAAACACAGAGGACTAACTTGTGCTCGACGAATCCAGTTAGAGGATGTGCAATCTTCCATACTCTCCATTCCAAGCTCCTCTTGTAGCAGTATAGATGGTATAGATAATTACTAAAGTCCTGTTTGCATCATCAACTACAAACATGATATGTATTATTTTTTTTTCAGGCCCAATTGAGCTCGCTAACAATGGATCATCATCTGGGGCAGACATTCACTTGGAGAACGAGGAACGATGGCCTACCCAAACACAGACGACTAACACAGATGATGATCCATTGTTAGCGAGCTCAATTGAGCCTGCAAAAAAATAATATAGATCATGTTTGTAGTTGATGATGCAAACGGGACTTTAGGAATTATCTATACCATCTATACTGCTACATGAGGAGCTTGGAATGGAGGGTATGTAAGATTGCACATCCTCTGACTGGATTCGTCGAGCACGGGTTAGTCCTCTGCGTTTGGGTAGGCCCTCGTTCTCCAAGTGAATGTCTGCCCTAGATGATGATCCATTGTTAGCGAGCTCAGTTGGGCCTGCAAAAAAATAATACAGATCATGTTTGTAGTTGATGATGCAAACAGGACTTTAGGAATTATATTATCAATACATTAGGCCCTTTTCTTATGCCATGTGTCCTTGCTTTTATATTTAAAAAAAAAAAATATGCATAAGACTCAAAACCTTGACTTTGAGCGTAAAGAATAAAACTCTGAACACTTAAGCAATACATACATTATTGTATTATTTATTTATTTATTATTTTTATCATTTATTTAAATTGCACATGAATCATGTGTGTCAATCACTAGTATATAATGTGTGTAGTGGTGTAAAAATGGTTCGCCGGGTCTGAAGCCCACTCGAAGCTTGTCAGCTGCCCGACCAAGCTCAAGCCTGATCCCAAACCGAATCCCCGGGCTTGGGCTTGGGCTTGGGCCGTGCACTATTTTGCTCGGCTCGACTTGCTCCAAGCCCACTCTGAAGCCCACCCAAGGCTCGGCCCAACCGAGGTCCAACCTTATTTTAAAGCGATTTTGGTGAAAAAAATGAAAATAAATAAATAAATAATTATCGGGCCTGAATCTCCCTAAGGCTTGGGCTTGAGCTTGGGCCTAGGTCGAGATTTCGCAAGATTGGCTTGGCCCGACTTGATATTTGGCGGGAGCCTGCGAGGCCCGAGGACAGGGCCAAAATTACACCCCCATAGGTGTGGAACTAGATTCTCTTCTCCACTTTAGTTGGGTCTGTGAAGTTCATCACAATAGTTATTTATTTTGTAGGCCTATGTGTGTGTATATATATATAGGAGGTCTTTGTATGTGTATATATATAGGGCTAGGCTAGAATATGTATATACTAGTTATGCCATTTGTGATTTTTTGTTTATTATCACAAATGTCATCAATAAATCATTTTCAGTTATAGCTAAAAAGGAATGATTAGTCATACCAAAACACCACACAAGAAATAATAAAAAAAATTTCTTTTGAAAATGCTATGGTGTGCGCTTCTTTAGGTGTGCCTACCATGTGCATCGTACCACTAAATGTATAATTTTATAACATCAATCCTAAAATGCTAAGTTCATCACTGACGTAACAAAAAATGTCATGACTAAATTATAAACTTTTGCAACATTAATTACAAAATTTTGGACATTTTGTTAAGCTAATTTGTGATGAGGTTATGTATTTTATGATTGATGTTAGAAATTTTGTGACAAAATTATATATTTTGTGTAGGGTACATTATAGGAAAAACATAATCAAATAGTAAATTATATAGGAATATTTTGATTTAGTACAAGATAGCTTACAAATATTTTTATTTGAGGTTCAGAAGGTGAAAATTTTGCTATGCAATGGGTTCCACAAACACTAGTGCAAAAAAAACACCAGTTGGACTAGATAAAATTAGTAAGTCCAGATTTTGTCAACTGGAGAGAAATTCTTAGAGGAAAACCATTGAACATAAAGGGCCCTTGGAAGTAGCAGTAGCATTGTGATTAGTTTTAAACATAATAGATATGGGAATTGGACTCACCCGAATTTCAAGCTGTGGATGATGCTGACTGGAAAAAATTCTTAGAGGAAAACCATTGAACATAAAGGGCCCTTGGAAGTAGCAGTAGCATTGTGATCAGTTTTAAACAGAATAGATATTGGAATTGGACTCACCCGAATTTCGAGCTGTGGATGATGCTGATGATGATCCATCTCTTATCGGTTCTTCAACTAGGGTGCTGCTGCTGCTATGGTTCTCTGACAGCATTGAGTAAACACGACCCATGGTGGGTCGTAGTTCTGGATCATATTCGGTGCACATTATCCCAATATGTATGCACAATTGTACTTGATCAAGGACAGCCGATGGTATCAATTTCTGGTCTATAAACACCTTGGCTTCCTTGTAGAGCTCATTTGCCTTTGTCAACAACAAATAATCATGTCACAACTCAGCAATAAGCTCAGTCAGAGACACTTCCCTTGTATGATAATGGCTTATTGCAAAGCAAACTCAGTTCAAATTAAAAATGTGAATCAGGTGTGTTTACCCTATCCCGTAGATCTTGACCATTGGAAGACCGATCATGGAAATGCCAATTCTTCTAACCGCTTACCAACTCCAAAACCACTACCCCAAAGCTGTATGTGTCCGCCTTTGGAGAGACGTCTCCACAATTGTACTCGGGAGCAAATACCCACTGATTCCGTGTACAATCATAAATTAACAACAAATCAAGTTTCAAAAAGTTTGGTTTGGTTTAAACAAAAAAAAAAAAAAAATTTGAAAATGGTTTTTGAAAACTCAACAAAACACTGATTGGCTGAATTTGATTTATTTTTTTTCTTTGAAAGGAATAGGATTCAGTGACAACATATAGAGGATTTAAATTATATCCTAAATCAAATTGCTAGAAAAAAAAATGGTACTAGGAAAAGTAAGAAAAATTAAATGCTTAACACATACGGGGTACCGACAACTTCATTGATATTAACATGCTTTTGATCTTGAGGGAAGAGGTTGGCCGTGCCAAAATCAGCAATTTTTGGAACCCAATTTTCATCTATTAGGATGTTGGTGGGTCTGATGTCACAGTGGATAATTACACCGTGTAATCATTCATGAAGGTAAAGCAAGCCCTGGGCAACACCTACAATTATGTCATATGTTCACTTCCATTCAAGCGCATCTGACCTGCCAGTCTCTGAATCTAAAGCATAAAAAATAGTACAAAACTTTGAGATTAGTTGCCGTGTTGAAAATGGTGACTTAATTAAAAAATTGTAGTATTATTATACAATTATTGTTTTTTTGAATGAAGTATTATTATACAATTAATTCATATTATGTTCAATGCAAATTAGAAAAGAACAGATGTATAAATCTTATAAGTATATCCTTCCCAGAATAGAGGGTGTCTTCACTTTATGTGTAATTTTTATTCTTTGATCAAATGAATGATTGTTCCTCATGTTTTTTCATTTTTTTTTAGTCATTAAAGAAAGAGAACTTTATTGATGATATGTAAGATACAAAGAGCATAACATACATCAAAAAAGCAAGTGAAAGTTACCAGTATCATAACTAGACTAAACGATTCCAATTAGGTTGAACTGGAAAGATAGCGCAATCATATGCTAGCAAAACTCCAAGTTGATGAGAAACCAACCAACAAAGCAAAGAAGGAAGCAAAAAAACATCAACACCAGTCACACCCAATGATCAATGGCAACTAAATAACCCCAAATCCCAAATCATTTTAGATTAAAACAAATATTTATTTATTTATTTATTATTTTAATAATTTTAGTTTATTTAAAATTGCAAGTCTATGGGAGAGTCTTTTATTGGTTCTCATTAATTGCAATCTTAGCAAGATAATATCAAATGGTGGTCAAACATTGATCAATCATATTGGTTATTTAATATATTTATTAACTAATTAAATAAAATTTAGACGAAAGAATAAATAAATAAAAAACAGATGAAAAACTTCTCAAAAAGTTATATGAAAGTTAATGTAGGAATTTGAATGGAAATTTCTCAATTACATTGAATTTAATAGTTGGTAAAATAACATTGAGAATTTGTGTGACAGTATGGCATGTGTAATTTTAAAATAATAAATTTAGAATGAATCTTTTTGATTTTCGAAGACTATATGTTATAACTCAACTTACAATTAAAAATACAATAGGTGATATTAGTACTTACCAAAAAGAAGGTAATCAAGGCTGCCATTTCTTGCAAACTCAAATACAAGCGGCATCTCTTCACGGTGTGAACAAAAACCCAGAAACTTCACAATATTTCGGTGATGTGCAGACCCCAGTAGTAGTTTCATCTCGTTCAGGACAAGTTCCGTTCCCTTCTCTGAGATAAGCTATGGTTTCTTCACCGCGATCTCTCTCTTATCATTCAACTTTCCCTACAAAGGTCCTGTTTGGTGTAGCTGTTAAAACAAATTATAGATTATAGCTTAACAAATTATAGATTATGACTTTAATCAGAAGTTGTTAATCTGTTTGGTGTAGCTGTTGGATTATAAATTTAAGTTGCTGAGTAGTGTTTGTTAAATAAGCTATTATTCACTATTTGTCTACATTTCTCATAAAAAAAAAAAATAATATTCGATAGTCCATTTGGGTCTTTCTCTATTTTTAAAAAACTAAAAAATAAAAAAATCTAAGAGTATAACCGTGAATTAACATGTCCACAGCAGAAGCTAAATCAGAAGTAAGGGGTGAGCAGCTTCTCAGAATCAGTTTTTTTGACTTAAAATAAGTTGTTAGAATCAGAAGCTGTTTGAAATAAGTTTAACCAAACAGTCCAAAATAACTTTTTAAAAGTCAGAAGCCATAAGTTGGCTCAAAAAAGCCTCACCAAACACCCCCAAAACATTTTCGGTCAAGGATGGATCCAAGATTCAAATTTCGAGGGAGGGCAAAAACACATATATTTTGAAATTATTTTACTAATTACTAATATAATAAATATATTTTTTTCAATTTTTAGATGTGCCCCCTGCCCCCGGCCCCGGCCCCCAAGATCCATCCTTCCTTGGATGGATCTTAAGGGCCGCCTTGGCAGTGGCGGAGTTAGAAAATTAAGTTAGAGGGGCATTTATTAATTATAATTTTTTATTTAAAAAAAAATATGAGCAATATTAAGATAATAATAATTTTATGAGATAAATTTAAATATAAAAAATTACATATTCATTATTAATAAAAATAAATCAAAATTCTATAATAGTGTGAAATAGCTCGGTATGGAATGATGATGTAAGTTTGCAATTTTAGCACAAAAATTATAGATCAAAATTCCTAATTTTAAAAAATAAAAACACATCATTTATAGCTCAAATTATTATAAATCTATTTAATTTTTATTTGACAGAAAAATATTAAAGTGATGACATTGCTTATAAATGATGTGTTTTGAATGAAAGTTATTAAACAGTCTTAGAGTACCATATGATGTTGCCTACGTGATGCTCAAAGTATAGAAAATCACAAATCACACTAAGTGGTATGTCAACTACTTGAAAATAATGAGTTCATTATATCTAATCTATAATATTTTTCGCTACACTATTGATTTAAACTATTACATAAACAATACCACATAGTATTTTCAAAATATCAAATAACTACTTGTTGTGAACAATACAATAAACTTAGTCAAAGAATATGTTAAGAAAAAAAGAGAATACATTTTATACATGACAAAAAAAAAAAAAAAAAAAAAAAAAAAAAAAAAAAAAACAAGGTTTTCAAAATTGAGGGGGCACGTGACTTCCCTGGCCCTGCTGTGCCTCCGCCCCTGCCTTGTGTTTGGATGATATGATGATGAACCTTGTACACTTGAGCAAAGCCACCTTTGCCAAGCTTGTTTTTGGCATGGAAACCTTCTGTCGCAGAAGAAAGGGTTTTGAAACTGAATTGCTTCGGTTCTTGTTCTGCCATGATCTCCTCTGCATCTTCAATTACAACACAGCCACGAGTTGAGCAGAAGAAGATGAAAATAACTATAAACACATTTGGTGACTCAGATATAAATCCGATAAAAACAAAATCATTTACCCTTCTTTGATTTTGTGGGTTTGAAGAAATTTCCCATGGTTTAAGAGAGAAATGAATATAGGTTTAATCGCAATTTCGGATGGACAGAGAGAGGTAAAGAGAGAGAGAAGAGGATTTAGATAGAGTAGAAGAAGAAAGGAGATAGTGTGTCTACTTTTATACACTTCCCAGTGTTGATTGTAAGCATAAGTGTCCATATGCCACATGTGTATGTAGGCATATCTGTAAAGTGCTCATATGCCATATATGTGTCAGTTGCACTTTTAAACATTTTTTATTTATTTACGAAATATTGTTTCAATTGATCTTTTAATCGGTCATTTGCACATTTAAATATCTTTGAGGGTGCAAATTGATAAATAGTTAATGGGCCATCCTGTTTAATCTTTTCTGTTATCGAGCGACAATATCAAAAATGCCACCAATGGCAAACCGTGTTTGGGGGAAAATCAAACTCACAGTTAGATTAAGAAGAAATCAATCAATGAATCAATCAAATCTGGACCATTTTCTACGCTCATAATATTCTACTACACAAAATCCTTAGATTTATATACTCGGATTCCCAGATTTTATTGGTCTTATATAAAATTTTTAAATTCACATTCCCAAAAATCTAATATAATTAAAATTATTGTTATGTAATAAGTATCAAAAAAAAAAAAAAAAAAAAAAAATGCATGGGGGCCAAATTTGATATGTGTCAATAATTTACGATTATTTTGTCACTATTATACCAACATTCAATAATAATTACAGAAGGAGAAACAAAGTACTTGATTATGTAGTCAGTTCTTCTACATAGAACAAAAACCTTATTTCTGTTTGTTGGTGTGTGCTGTTTTCTGACCACACTGCCAAATAGGTACTCAGCTGGAGAACACCGGCAGAATAGATTGCGCTCGAACGACCTGTCACAGAAAGAAAAGACTTTGGTGGTGGTTTTTTCATCCGGGGCACTTCGACGATCAAGTCAGTAATCAATATCTCTCAAAGATAACCAATTGTGTTTAACTCACAAACCAGAATAAAATGCATACCTTAAACCCATGAGGGTGCCTTACTTTTATAGCCAATACTGACTTGATCCCTGTAGAAGCCTAGCTTCAATGGACTCTGGCTCAATGCTCATTCTGGACTCTCCAATAGATAAAGATAAACTCCCTAAGAGCTTTATCCTTATTCAGTCTGAAGTCCTTCCCCATTCTAGGACTCTCGTTCCTTATCCGTTCATCTCGGATTCTAGTATCTTCGCAGATAACTTTGGCGTAACCAAGAAAACCTTGGCGCCATGATCACGACATGTGGCACCTCGGCTGGCACTTCAGTGCCACCTTGGCCACGTGTTGTTATCCAAAAAATATGTCCCCACAACTGCCCCCTAGGTTTTATTACCTCGGCATCATGAGGTGATGGAACCTATATCATTTGAACCCATAGCACGTCGGCTAAACTTGCTCTATCATTTTGTTGCCGAGATCATTATTAGTCAGCTCCACATGACCAAGACTCGTAGTCTGTTTTCATCAATGTCTTAGAACCAAGAACCAAGTTTCTTCAAATTCTTTAGTCGAGATTGTCTTTCTAGCCGAGGTCTTTGCTTCATTAAATCAAGAACTCCAAGAGTTTTTACACGCGTATGAGCTATCACGCACAGTAATTCAACTGTTTTTGCCAAGCGTTTCTTCTCCATTGAACCGTACCTGACACGCACCATCAAGTGTGTCACACTTACGTGCGCCGCCTGGCAGGCATGTCGTCCAAGGCACATTCATTGTGGTTTGCCGCCCTTTCATGTTTTTGACAAAATTCTGCCTTCTCTCTCGTTTCTTTCACTTTTGCAAAAACGATTTCTCTCAAAAAACTCTTAACTTTCTCTCTCTAAAAAATCCCTTTCCTTCATTGTTGCCTTCTTCAAGCTTCTGCAACCACTTCGTTCACCTCCTCCGGTGAAGCGTTTGCTGATCCACTCACTGCCACCGTCTGACTCCGGCGAGTTTCATACCGGCCTCACATTCTTTGGTAAGCCACTGCTTCTCCCTATTTCGTTCTATGATTCACTTCGAACTTTGTTACATTTGTACTCAGTCATTTGTGTGTTGAATTCCCTCATTTCGTCATCTGTTTCATGATTATGTTTTTATACAATCTATTGCTTGTATACACACTGTAGACACCCCATTTTTGACCGACCTTAAGACTCAGACGTTATCGATTGAGCGCTCAGTGATGGTGCATGTTGTGCTCGTTCTGAGGTTACGGAGTCTCGGCTGAGAGCCTTGCCTTCGGACTTCGGGACTCTTTTGTGCTTTGTCTCGGTTTGCGAACCAGGTTCTGTTTTCTCTTCCCGAAGGGAGGGAGAGGTCTCGTAGACCATCTCTCAGTGGCCGTAGGCTACTTTTCGTGGTCGTAGACCACTGTTCCCATTTGGAGACCAGTTTTTGGTTTTCGGAGCCGTCGGCCGTACGCCTCGGTTCGGGACCGCTTAACTTTCTCCGTTTACTTCGGTTTTTGGCACACACCTTGTTTCCTCTCTCTAGAGGGACACTGTGGCTCGGGAGACCACCTTTGTGGTCGCACGCCACTTTCGTTGCTTAACAGTCAGTTTTCGGGGCACCCAGCTATGCGTGTTGACCCCCCGAACCCTCATTTTGCATCCGTCTTGGTTCTTTTGTGGCATGGACCTTGTTTTCATTGTTTGAAAGGTGGTACAATGGTGGGAGACCACGTTTTTTCCTTGGAGACCACTTTTCTCCCGCCAGCCGATTTTCTTGTCAGGAAGCTAGTCTCCTTGGTCTTTGAGCCATATTTGCTGGTCTCCCATACCACTACTGGCTTGCATTCAGTTGGGAGACCACCAAATGGGATGGCCGACCACTTTTTTTTGGTTGACCCTTTTGACACTGGTCGGCCGACCAAGGGAAGTGGTCGGCCGACCACCTGAACTGGTCGGCCTACCTCCCTCGGTTCTGTCTCAGTGAGTTGATTCCAGCTATGCCAGCTGGGAGGCACAGATTGCATCCTCCATACATGTGTATGGAGGATGTTTGCCCGTGGTTTGAAGCTTCTAGGAGAAGCTTTAGCCCCTCTTGTCTATAAAGGAAGGGCTCCCATTCCTTGTAGAGGGTTGAGATTTTGGTCTAAGGCAAAAGATACATCTCTCTCTATATCTCTTCATTTTGAGCTCAAAAGTGCTTGGTCCTTGACCCTTTTACACCACACCACATAGCCACACACCTCCACCATTATTATAAGGTTCTTGGAGGTCATTTTCAGAGGTTAAGGAGCTGAGTTTTGGTCTAGAAGTTGCTGGTCTTCTTGTGCTACAACGATAACACACTTTCTCCCTTTTAAGGCTTTATTTTGCTTCATCTTTTAGCTATACTTGCAAGTATATTTGAGCTTTGGTGTAAACTGAAAAAAGTCTTATTTTGAGGCCCTTAACATGTTTGTTTAAGATCATTTTTCTGTTGGGGGTCATCTACCCCCTTGCATGCTTCATTTTACCTTATTTTGAGCCATGCCTTAGAGCATTTGTGTTGGCCTTTGTTTGGCCTTTTAACCACTGAAATCCAGTGGATTTTCAGTGGCTAGCATGCTGTTTTGAGTGCCAAAATCAGAGAGGGGTGACCCTCTCTCTCCTTGTTTTGTTTTCTAGCATTTTTGGCCTTACAAAGGAGCCCTTATTTGCATGCTTCCAAGCCATGTTTTAGGCCATTTTTGATGAGTTTTAGGACCTGCATAGGCTCTGTCCAGAGCTTGTTTTGCCATATTGGATGTCCATCTTGCATGTGTAGAATAACCCTCTTCATAGCATATCAAAGGAGCATCTCATTCTTGCATGCATTGACCATGTTTCAGTGAGTTTTTGGGCTTTATTTGGCACGTCATACCTCTGACTTTTGCTAGTTTACTGGCCTCTTGATTGCCTCACATGCTTGTAGTGCAAATCCTCTTTACTAGCTCATATTGCATGCTATTTTGGCCTTTGATTCTAGCACTTTTTGGCTATGCCTTAAACTGATTTTGTGCATGTTTTGGACTACCTTAGCTCTGTTTTTGGGCCTCATGGTCGAATGATGTTTGCTATGCATGGTTGTAGTTCAATACCCTTGCTTAGCTTTGAGTTTTGAAGCCTATTGCATGTGTATTTTGAGGTGTTTCCATGTTTTGGCGTCATTGTGAATCATATTTCAAAGCTTATACGTATGCCATATTCCCATGTTTTCCACTCTTTAAATGTGTTTGAGTGTTATGCATGAATACCTCATTTTTGGACCATTGCATGAGCTTCATTTCCATGCTTTGCGAGCCATCATTTTAGTCCACATTTGCTACTGTTTTGGCCTGCATAGGAACTGTTTGGGGCTGGTTTAGCCATTTGAGTATTGCTTTGCATGCCTATAGTGTAATCCACATCACTAGTTTTGGTATTTGGGCCATCTAGCATGCATTGTGTGAGGTGTTTGCATGATTCGGGACCATCTTGCATGTCATTTCAGAGCTGGAAAATATGTGATTGTATGCCATATTTCATGCTTACCATGCTTTGGTGGAGTTGCACTTTGTGCCTTAGATTTGGTCCCTTGCAATTGTGCATGTTTGCATGCGTGTTGTTGCTTCATTTTCATCATGTATGGCCACTGATTTGAGTGTGGCTGAGGCCCATTCATTTTAGTTTAAGTCCATCTTGCATTATGTATGCCACATCCATGTTGTCACATGCTTGATCGTCGCATTGTGTATGCCTTGTTCATGTCTTCGTGTATGTCCATCTTCGTATGTGCATTGCGTATGCCATATAGTTCATGTGCATTGAGTATCCTATTCTTAGTCCATAGCATTGTGTATGCTAGTTGCATGTTTGCATATCATCCCTCGCATGTTAGCATGATTAGGTTGCATTGCGTTTAGGGTTGCATGCTAGCCGTATTGTGTATGCCATGTATATTGCATTGTGTTTAGAATAGGGTTTAGTCCAAACACGGGAAACGAGGGACATTTCGTACTCCAAGTGACAAAACGTGCCTCGATTCTCGGTCGCCGACACTCCGGATTACCCATGATGGAGTTTAGGCCCTGTTGTATTTATATGTGCATTCATTTTATATCGAGTCGTGCAATCCGACTCCTCGGCCATCATGCATCGAGATGCGTGATTGGTGGCACAAGAATTGAGGACTACACTCCCTGGAGCTTGTGCAATGATGGGGAGAGTGGTCATGCACACATATGTTGAAAATACTTTGCCATGCCCCTTTCTCACTCTCTGTTGCAGCAAACCGGAAACCAGTAGCAAAAGCTGGTCAGCAGCCTTCTGGAGCTTTGTACAGTGTTCTGGGACTAGTTACAAACAGAGGCAAATCGGGGCATCGCGATGGATTTCCCGACAAAGCGACTTGAGCATGCATGCATCCCTATCATTCGGAACAGAGTTGAGGCAGTCCATTTTGTTTAATTCGCATGCTAGTTTCCTTACTTACTTAGTCAATTCGTTAATTAATTAATGTTGTGTAATAATTAGTTTAATTAGCTTAGATTAGCTAGTTTATTCTGTACTACTCATTCGGACCCTCCGAGGAGGGCAATGTTGTAATAAGTGTGCGTGTGTGTGTGATGCATGCCTTCCAACCCCACGTCTTTCTCCCTTTTATTTACTAGTTTATGATGGTTAGTTCAGGGCATGTTTCAATTAGCATACTTATGCTCGCATGTTTGCATCCATTTATCTGTCTTGCATGCACCGGGCTCGGCGCATCATACTAACTGCATTGTATTTCAATTCCGAGTTGAATACATGTTATCTATTGCATTTCCCATGCCATTTTAGAATAGCCGAGTCTATTTCTAGTTGCATTTTGCATGTGTTGCATTAGCCATCTTAACATGAACTAGGATCATGTATTGATTACTAACTAGTTTCTGTTTTGGCTTGGAGTACTCGGTGAGTGTTTATGCTTTAGCATCCTTGCATGTGTGTGAGTGACTGCCATGATAGCATGCTTGCCATGAGGCTAACTGCTTATGTAATATACCTGCCTGAATGCCTGTGGGTGAAGATTGGATTATTTAAATTGGAACAATTCATCGATTGCGAGTTTTAAGCCCACTTGAGAGTGACAAATTACCATGTTTTCTAAGCTCACTTGAGGGTGGAAAAATCCGCATTTTAGCTTATTTGCGAGTAGCAAACCGCTTTCAAAAACAAACATGAGATGTTTTGTTCCAACTTAGACGATCCAGTCTATACTTGTATGATGTGCGCATCGCATAGTAATTCTAGGCTAATAACCGGAATAAGAGCACACAATGTTTTCAAAACTCGATATCATGGTTAGTAGAGGCCGATCTTTGATCAGGCGAGCGGGGGTGCTCACGAAGTGACCTTCCCTAATCGTACCCAAGTTCCCGAGCTGAGGCAACTTTGGTGATGACGGACACGTGGCCTTAGGCACGAGTCAGGGTTTCCTAAATTCCCCCGAAATAAAATATTTAGGTGGCAACTCTGTATCTGGCAAAGCAGTCCATGTTTGGCACTTCTTTCTAAAATCAGTTTTTCAAAACGATTTGCTGGATTTGGACTCTTTGGTGATTTACCGATCTTGCATTGCACTTTGCGAGATTAGATTCAGAACCGTGACATTGAGTCCGAACTGTAGTAAGCCCAATGAACAAAACGGGATTCCCTCCCGGGATGTTCGGGGACGTTTACACACACACATACACACATGTTGTCCATTCACTTTGACGTTCTTGATAGCTTGTCACTATTCTTGTTTTGTACACATTTATATTTTATGTAATGTTCTTGAACCCCTTCTGGTTTTCTTGAGTCTGAATCTCTATTCTTCTCTATTTTCTTGTTGTGTTCTCCAGATTCTTGCCTTCAATCCTTGTTTCCGTAGTCTTAGGTTTGGGACTTGTTCTAGAACTTGCAAACTTTAGGAAAAATTGAAACAAATTCCCTTTGGATCCTAAAAAACCCTTGCCCCAGCATTCGTTTAGGTTTTGCTGAGGTCCTTTAAACCTTAACAAACCACTTTTTTCTAAAATTCAACACTCTCCCCACTTAGCCGACGTCATGGGTATGTTCAGGTGGAGGGTAAATACCCCAACTAAGCTAGAATACTTTAGGCAAGAGTTTGTCATCCCTGCTGACGTTCATCTTAGGTTGGCTAGGGAGGAGGACTCCATCATGCCGTAAGACGACTCCATGCCCTTCCTAGTGGTAGCATTCATAGAGTGTGGACTTAGGTTCCCTCTTGACATCCTCTTCCGAGAAGTCCTTCACTATTATAAACTCAACCCAATGCAATTAGCCATTAACTCTTACAGAGTCATCAATGGTATCATTGCCTTAGCTAGCCGAGAAAATGCTAGGGTAACTCTAGCCGACATCAAGTACTACTACACCATTGTGGCCTTAAGTCAGAAAAAAGGCTACATTTACTGCCTTAAGCCGAGGTCGACGGAATACAAACTCATCGCCGACCTCCCCGATTCCAACAAGGGTGCTGGAGACGATTACTTCATCGTCTCGGGCAACTGGGAGTTCCCACCAGATGATGACCTTCACCTCTATCCCCTAAGCCGAACAGTTTTCAAAGAGGGAGATGGTAAGAGCTAAGTGTCACCTTTATTTGCTTTCAAGTCTTTCTTGCCTTGATATTTTTGTATGCTCTAACCTCTGTTTGTTTCATTTTGCAGTTCTTCCTCAGCCACCAAAGGATTTCTGTAAAACATTCTTCCCAAGCAAGGACTTCAAGAAGCTGTTGGGTCTGCCAGTTGACCAGCAAAAAGCACCTCTGCTGCTCAACTACATCCCAACCTACAAGTCCATACCTCCCGACGTCCTAAGAAAAAGAAAGTCTCCTCCTTCAGCAACAACTCCACAGGCTGAATCATCAAGGCCTGACCAAGGATCAACATCTGGTCCTATGGAGCAACCATCAACCTCTGCTCCGTAACTAATCCTACCGTCTCAACACCAAAGCCGACGTCGAGCTCCATTGTTCGCACCGGCAGGCAGGACCCGTAGCCGAAGACGCCTAAGTGCCGAGGCGTCCTTTTACGATCCAGCCAACCCACCAACAGCTCTACTAGCAATCTGCCTTGGTACTAAAGTTACCGTTGCCATCTCCTCCAACGAAATGGGGCGACTAAGGGCCATTGCCGAAGACCTTCTTGCCGACATCGCCAATGTCACCATAGTTCAATCTTCCCAGTCTCAACCCAAGCCGAAACCAAAGAGGCTGAAGAAAGCCCAAGCCAAGGCAACGGTGACTCAGATTGACTCTGAAGACACCTTGCCAATCTTAAAAATGGCTGAGGTAGAGAAAAGTGCCTCTGCCGCTGAAAAGAGGTCCGCAGACGCTGCTCCCTCTGAATCCACTCGGTCAAAGAAGTCGAGGTCAGAGTCTGCTGCAACCTCGGGGTCCCTGAAGTCCGATGCCCCCTAGGCCCCTCCAATTACCATCGAGGACAAGCCAGTTAGAGTCGACGACAGTGCGACTGACATCGAAGTTGGCGTTGCCCTCTCTACTACCTTGCTCCTTCCAAAAGACCTCGAACGCAACGCCGAGGTCAGCAAATATGAAAATTTTGCTCTGCAGTTGCAATACTCCGTACAAGTAAGCCCCTAATACTTGGTACTTTTTGTTTCTTCCATACTTAGAGAGTTTTACAAACTTTGTTTTTTTCCCTTTCTTCTAGGCGATTCAGCACGCCCACTCCTTCGCGATGCAGGCCTTCGATATTAAGAAGGAGTTGACCCACAAGACGAAGGAGGCTGCTAGCTTGCTCAAGACCATAAATAAGGCCGAGGCCAAGATGAAGACTTTGATAGATCAGGCCAAGGCAGCAAAACAAGCCCAAGACGAGGCCGAGGAGAGGGCAGGCGCTGCTGAGGCCATTGCTAAGGTTCTTGAAGCCGAGAAAAAAGAGGCTGAAGCAAAGACCGCCGAAGCCCAAGCAGAGCTCATTGTGACTTGGCCACAAAGGACGTCGAGATAAAAGCGGCAGATAAGAAAGCATACGCCGAGAGGGCAGCCGACGTCCGCGAGGACTACAAGAAGCAAGTGAAATAGGCATGCAACAAGGGTTTCACCCTTGGTTGGATAGCTTCCTTAAAGGAGTTGGCTGTCCCCGAGGACTCGCCTCTCCGAGAAGATAGCCGCATCATCCTGCCATTCCCATCTACTCCAAGCCAATCTGAGGATGAAGCTGAGTCCGAGGAGAAAGCCAAGGCCAAAGAGACCGAGGGGACCAAAGTTGTTGGGGCCAAGTCCCCAACTCTGAATGAGCAAGTTTTAGACTTGACTCAGGATGAAGAGGACGAGGTCCAAAAGACCACCTCTGAGGCCGAGGTCGAGACTTCTAACAAGAGCCTGGACGATACACCACGTGAAATCGATGCCGAGGTCCAAGTTGAAAAATCTGCCCAGCTATCTGCCGAGGCTAACACAACGCCAATTGCTGAGGCAGGGCAGACTGTGGAAAATACGTAAACTTTAGTTTTTCCTCTTTTTAGTACTTTGCTCTCTTTTGGACAGCTGTAAATCTCTTTGTTTTGAACAATGTTAACTTTGTATTTGGCCGATGTGCCACTTTTGTAATCCGAACAAGTAGTCTCTTTGTAGGGTGAAGTGCCTTTTTTTCCTTTGAATGCAAGTCTTATTTTTTGACTAAGTGTGTGAATGCTTGCCTTTCCTTTACTGTCTTGTATGATTCCATACTTAGCATATTTTGCATGTCTTCAAAGTACACCTTAGCCGTGTAATCTCCTCGAGGTAAAAATACTTCGAATATATCTGCTGAATGTTTATCTCGGCCTTGTCTTAACACTAGAAAACATTGCAAGAAATTTTTCACAAGTGTTTATCTAAAACATGCAACTTCACTTTCAGTTATCAAGACTTCTGTCTTCCATTATTTTCCAAGTCTTAACAACATGGTAATCTTAGCAAGTATGTAGATACTTCTTTCAACAGAACCTTGGCTTAACTTCAACTTGTAAATTGTTCTTAAAATTTCAACAAGTGTTAAACCAATTTCCTTTCAACATGACCTCGGCTTAACTTCAACTTGTAAATTTTTCTTAAAATTTCAACTAGTGTTAAACCAACTTTTGCTTGTAAATTCCAACTTTCAAGCATTATTCTCCAACTCTCTGCCCCATAATGTGAACTTAAGTTTTACTTATGTTCGCATTAAGTATGTACCTATGGTCTTGTTGTCGAGATCAAATTCAAACAGAGATTGGCCGAGGTTATCAACCTCGGTCTTTGTTAATCTAACTAATAAGTATTTAGTGTCATTCAAAGTTTTCATTCTGTTGACACAACAAATCTAGGTTAATTCAACTTAGTTCAACTTGATTATATGCAAGTATAATTCAACTCTGCCATATAATAAGTCTAAATTATTCGTCATGTTTCAATCAGAAACATTGCCAACTTAGTTCAACTCTATTATATGCAAGTATAATTCAACTCTGCCATATAATAAGTCTAAGTTATTCATCATGTTTCAATCAGAAACATTGCCAACTTAGTTCAACTCTATTATATGCAAGTATAATTCAACTCTGCCATATAATAAGTCTAAGTTATTCGTCATGGTTCAATCAGAAACATCGCTAAGTGACTGGTCAATCCTTTTACACAAGTTGGAAATAAAAAATCGAGCTAAAATTTTATTAATTACTTCGGATAATAACAAAAGATTTTAAAGAAAGAAACAAAATGAAATCTTAATGATAGAAGAACTTCAGGTTGCAAGTATTCCAGGGTCTTGGCAATTCTTTGCCTTCACTGTCTCCAAGCCGATATGCCCCATTGCCCAGGACCGAGATGATTCTATAAGGTCCTTCCCAGTTTGGGCCAAGCTTGCCCTCTCTGGGATCCTTCTTGTTGTTGACGACTTTTCTCAAGACGAGATCCCCAACTTGAAACTCTCGTGGGTTGACTTTTTTGTTGTAAGCCCTAGCAAGTTGTTGCTGGTATGCCCCCAGTTGAATTGCTGCTTTCTCCCTTCTTTCTTCCAATAAGTCCAGATCTCGGGCTAAAAATGCATCATTAGTCCCATTCTCTACTCCCTAGGTTCTGATCCCTGGGATGCTGACCTCCAGTGGAATAACTGCTTCTATGCCATAAGCCATAGTGAATGGAGACTCCCCAGTTGATCTTCTCGGTATAGTCCGATATGCCCAGAGTACATTGGGCAACTCATCCACCCACTGTCCCTTTGCTGCTTCCAGTCTCTTCTTGATTCCATCCAAGATAACTTTGTTGGATGCTTCTGCTTGTCCATTGCTTTGAGGGAAACTTGGAGTGGAATAGTAATTCTTAATTTTGTACTTTGCACAGAAGCTCTTGATTAGCTTACTGTCAAACTGCGTTCCATTGTCTGCTATTATTGCTCTTGGGATCCCAAACCTGGTGATGATGTTCTTCCATATGAATTTCTTTACATCAATGTCCTGAATCTTTGCAAGGGGTTCAGCTTCAACCCACTTGGTGAAGTAATCTGTTGCCACTAGTAAGAACTTTCTTTGTCCAGTTGCTTGAGGCAATTGTCCAACAAGATCCATGCCCTATTGGGCAAATGGCCAAGGGCTGGATACTGGGTTCAAATTTATTGCTGGTTGGTGTATCAAAGGTGCAAACCTTTGACACTTCTCACATTTTTTGACATAAGCTTCAGCATCTTTCTGCATATAGGGCCACCAGTATCCCTAAGTAATGGCCTTATGAGCAAGTGACCTACCCCCAGTGTGGCTTCCATATACTCCTTCATGTATCTCATATAAGAAGTCTTCAAACTTGTGAAGGATGCACACATCTCAGAAGGGGTCCAGTAAAAGATCTTCTGTAGAGATGTCCTTCTGCTGTCAGACTGAATCTTGTTGACTTAAGTCTGATCTTGTGTGCTTCTTTATGATCATCTGGTAGTTTCCCCTCTTTAAGGAATACTATTATTGCATCCATCCAGCTTGGTCCCATCTCTGCACACATTACTTCATGATCTGTGTTTAGTGGTTCTACACTTGGACCTGGAAAGTAGTCAACCATTATTGTCCTTGCCTCTCCTAGTTTCATTGCACTAGCCAGGTTGGCCAAGGTGTCAGCATGGCTGTTGTTATCTTGGCTGACTTGCTATAGTCGGCAATTCTGGAACAATGCCATCAGTCTGCCTACCTCCTTTACATAGGCCATCATCCTTTCATCTCGGGGTGTATATTCGCCTGTTGCCTGGTTGACGATAAGCTGGGAGTCACAGAAGACCATTACCTCATCGGCTTCCATTGCTGCTGCCAACTTTAATCCTGCAATTAGTGCTTCATACTCTTCTTCGTTGTTTGAGGCCTTAAACCCCAAATGAATTAATTGTTCCAGCATCTGCCCATCTGGTGATATTAGCACTACTCCTGCCCCTGCTCCTTGTCGGTTTGAACTTCCATCAACAAACAGGTGGAATGAGTCACCAACGTAAATACTGCAGAGCCTGAGTTTCTTTTCTTTCTTCTGTTCTGCTATCCCTAGCTGGGTTTCTCTTTGTTCACCTGGACATCGTATACCTCCGCTCAACGGAGCCCGATGTATGATGGCACTTGGTGTGAACTCAGCTACGAAGTCGGCCAAAACTTGGCCTTTGATTGCCATTCTGGGTCTGAATTCTAGGTCACATTGGCCCAACACCACTATCCATCTAGCTATCCTACCTGTCAGATCTCCTTGCTGTAACATGGATTTCAAAGGATGCTCAGTTAACACCACAATCTTGTGGGCTTGAAAATAATGGTTCAACTTCTTGGATGCCATTACCAAAGCTAGTGTTAGCTTTTCCAACGGTAGATATCTGGTCTCTGCATCTGCTAGGGTTTTACTCACGTAGTAAACTGCCCTTTGTTCTCCCTTATCTTCCCTGATTATCACTGCACTTACTGCATGCTCTGAGACTACCAAGTATAAGAACAGCTTCTCTTCAGGTACTGGATTTGAGAGAACTGGGGTTGTGGTCAAGTATTTCTTCAAGTCGGCCAAGGCGACTTCGTACTCCTCTATCCATAAGAAGTCTGTGACTTTCTTTACTAAACTGAAGAAAGGTTTGCATTTATCAGAACTTTTGCTTATGAATCTGTTTAGGTATGTAGCCCTTCCAATCAGCATCTGCACTTGTTTTGCCGACGTTGGGCTCTCTAACTCTAGAATGGCCTTGATTTGATTTGGGCTTGCCTCAATGCCTTTTCTGGTGACCAAGTATCCTAGGAACTTCCCTGGCCCAACTCCAAATGCACACTTCGACGCATTGAGCCGGAGTCGAAATGTTCTTAGGATATCAAAGACTGTCCTCAGGTTGGCCAGATGATCCTCAGGTTCTTCGATTTTCAGGACCATGTCATCAATGTATACCTCCACTTTTTTTCCTATTAGATGCCTGAACATCTTAGTAACCAATCTCTGGTAAGTTGCACCTGCATTTTTCAACCCAAAAGGCATCACTCTGTAGCAGTACAACTCTTTTGGGGTGATAAATGCAGTCTTCTCCTCATCTGGGGGTACATGGCTATCTGATGATACCCTCTGTAAGCGTTGAAGAAGCTCATCCTTCCATGCCCTGAAGTGGCATCCACCAATTGGTCAATCTTGGGTAGTGGGAAACTGTCTTTGGGACAAGCCTTGTTTAGGCTGGTGAAGTCCACGCAGACCCTTCACTTCCCATTCTTTTTCTTTATAACCACTGTGTTTGATAACCATGTCAGGTAATTTACCTCTCGAATGGCTTTGGCCTCCACAAGTTTATCCACTTCCTCTTCTACTACCTCAACATGCATCAACGTGGGCCTTCTTGCTCGCTGGATGACAGGTTTAGCCGACCTGTCTACATTCAATTTATGGCAAGTGACCTTGGGGTCAATGCCAGACATCTCGTACGGTGTCCAAGAAAACACCTCAAGGTTTGCTCTCAAGAATGCTTCTAATTCCCTTTCCTTCTCCTCAGCCAAGTTTGAGCCGAAGAGGAAGAAGCACGCTCTTCATCCCTTTGCTAGACTAAGATCTTCTTCAGGGCCTCCTCACTTTTCACGGCTGGTTCCTTGCCGACGTCCTCAAGGACCTTTATGTCCTCATCTTCAATCTCTGCTGCTTCTGCTTCTCGTGTGTTGCAGGTGGATTTCATTGCTGCCATGGTGTAATTCTTTGCCTGCACTTGATCCCCTCTGACCTCCTCAATTCCATGCTCTGTTAGGAATTGCAACAGCTGGTGCAATGTTGAGGGAATAGCCCCCATTGCATACAACCATGGCCTTCATAGGATAGCATTGTAAGGGAAGGGAGTGTCAATTATTGTGAACTCAGTTTTTACCTTCTTGGTGCCAGCCTGCACCTCCAAACTTACTGCTCCCAAGGGCCACGTCGGCGTTCCATTGAACTCGACCATTGGACCATTGGATTGCTTCAGATCATCTTGGTGAAGGCCAAGCTCCTTGTAACATCTGACATACATGATGTCACAAGAGCTGCCCTGGTCGATCAGAATTCGCTTTACTTAGCACTGTCCAATCTAGAGGGATATTACCAAAGCATCATTGTGTGGATGCTGCACCATCTCTAGGTCGTCTTCAGAAAGGATACCACTGGTCCCTGGCACTCGTCTGCCCTAGGTCTCTTCTGCCGGACCTGATACACATGTTACAAGTGTTTTACCTTCTGAGTTTCCCCATGTATCTCGTTCTCATTGACCTTCGAGTGAATCACATTGATCACTCGAGGATCGCCTGCTTGCGGTTGTGGTGCTGGTGGAGGTGGTGCTGCCGGTGCCTGAGGCAGTCTCGTTTGCTCTTCCCTTGTCTTGGTTTCATCTACCAGGTCCCTTAGATGACCTTGTCTTACCAACTCTTCCAGATGTGCCTTTAGGGCTCTGCACCCTTGAGTTAGATGCCCATCCTCGTTGTGGTAGGCACAGTGTTTCCCCTGACTTCTTTCCATAAATTCGCCAGGAATCCTCTTTGGTGCTCTATAATGGGGTTGATTCCGGATTCTTTCCAAGACTTTGTAGACTGAAATTCGGAACACGGTTGTGACTGCCTGTGTAGCCCTCAGTCCTGTCTCTTGCTTGTTGTACCCACCATTACCTCGGCCTCACTTCGGTGAGTTGTTTCTTTTCTCTTGTTTTGACGCCTTTGTCCCCGGCGTGTCCTCCTCGGCCCTGGCATACTTTTCTATTCTGGCCACGAGTTCCTCCATGCTTTTTGGTAGTGTCTTTGCCAGTGATTTTCGAAGTAGACAATCATCTTTCAGGTCGTTCTTGAAAGATACGACCCCCACCTCTTGGTTACATCCTGGTATTCGGTTGAACACCTCATAATATCTTTTGGCATAGGCCCTAAGGCTTTCATCCTCGCCAACTCTTAGAGCCATCAGGGAGTCCACCCTTAACGACTGTAGTTTGTTTGTCACAAACCTGGCCACGAACATCTTGTCCAGGCCTTCCCAACTTTTCACAGTTCCTTTCGGCAACTTGTGAAACCAGCCTGATGCGATTTCCCTAAAGGATGAGGGGAACACCTTGCAGAGCAACGGTTCGTTCCCGATGTACAGTGCCATTGAGTTCAGGTACAAGCTGACGTGAAGGTTAGGGTCAGACTTACCATTGTATATCTAGAATCTCGGCATGTAGAACCTTTTCGAGGCCTCAAACTTGTCCAATTCTACCGAGAACGGTATTCTTGGCTTAACCGGTGAGGTACCTCAGCATCTTGTCGTTTCCTCTGGAGGTAATCCCTCAGATCCTCCTTGGTTCGTCCAGGAGCTCGGCTATCAACGGATTTTAGCTTTTTTGGTGCGCTACTCCCAGTATCATTATGAGTTCTCTTGGACCTCTCTCCGTTCGTTGCATCGAAATAAAGTTCCTTCCCTTGAACATGCCGATGTTCTTTGGGGTCAGTTTCTTAGGTATGATGCGTCCTTCGAGAATCTCGCTTCAGTGACTCTCCTCGCCCGACCTCCCTTGAAGGCCGGTGAGAGTGTTCCTTGGTCCTGGTGTGCTGGGGGACTACAGAGACTGTTTTCTGTCCCTCCTTCTGGGCATTGTTCTTGGCTGCTGGAATCGGCGTGTCTTGTAACGGGAACGATGGCTGCATGACATTGTTCTGCATCATGAAATTAACGACCAATTGCAGGTCCGCCAATTTGTTTGCCATTCTCTTCATCTTGCCGTCCCTCCTTAGGCATCTATCTTTCCATACCTGGAGGTCGTCCTCGTTATAATACCCGCCTTGGTCTGACTTCTTTGGTACGTCGTCCTCCTTGCTGACATCTTTCTCTCCGGGATTTTGATCTCGAGTTTCTTCATTGCAGTTATCCTCCTCCACATTTGGGTCAATGTGCTTACCACTCCCAGTAGGGATGTCGTCCCCAACCTTTTCTTTCTGTCCGTCGTTGGCCATCTATTCTCCTTTATTTCCCACAGACGGTGCCAAATTGTGTGTGCTGTTTTCTGACCACACTGCCAAGCAGGTACTCAGCTGGAGAACACCGGCAGAATAGACTGCGCCCGAACGACCTGTCACAGAAAGAAAAGACTCCGGCGGTGGTTCTTCCACCGGGGGGCACTTCGACGATCAAGCCAGTAATCAATATCTCTCAAAGATAACCAATTGTGCTTAACTCACAAGCCAGAATAAAAAGTGTACCTTAGAACCACAAGGGTGCCTTACTTTTATAGCCAACACTGACCTGATCCCTGTAGAAGCATGGCTTCAATGGACTCTGGCTCAATGCTCATCCTGGACTCTCCAACAGATAAAGATAAACTCCCAAAGAGCTTTATCCTTATCCAGGCTGAAGTCCTGCCCCATTCTAGCACTCTTGTTCCTTATCCGTTCATCTTGGATTTCGGTATCTCCGCAGATAACCTCGACCTAGCCGAGAAAACCTCGGCACCATGATCACGACATGTGGCAGCTTGGCTGGCACTTTAGTGCCACCTTGGCCACGTGTCGTTATCCAAAAAATATGTCCCCACAGTTGGGTTTCTTCTTGTTTAAGGATGTATAATTCCTCCTTGGCCATCGTTCACAATTTCAATACATTGCCATCCTCACAATTATAAGATTCGATATGCTAAGAAATCTATTACATTGATTCGATAATTGAAATAAGAATTTGTTAAACCAAACAAGCTTTAGCTAAGTCCGTGATTGCACACTCATCAATTTCAAGTCCTCGATCAGATGGTCCAAAATACAATAAGATGACCTACCTTCACCAATGGCTTTTCTAGCTAACTCTGCCATTCGATTGGTTGAATGCACAAACTCACTTTTCCTCACCTCCATCAGATCCCTGACCATCTTCTCAACTATGACTATCACAACCTTCAAGTCCATCCCAAGCCTCCACACCTCCCCAACAAACCTACTATTAATCAGCTGATCAATAAAGTAAGGTCAACATATCATTGGCACTCAGGCCTTATGACCCACAAGAATTGCTCCCACTATTTACTAGTCCATGCCAGAACTCCATTAGCTGGGGCCTTGTGATAATTGTAAGACTTCCAAAACTCACATAGCTAATAGATTGTGATGGTTGTGCGTTGATCAGTATTTTATACATGTGATATTTGTATATTAGTTCATACCACAAAGTTTAACAATTTAGGGTCTTCGTAGAATCAGAATGAGTAATTTAATTGCATAACTTTTGAATATCACTATTAAAGAAAAGGAAGAATTGTTGCATGAATATTATAAATATATATATTATTTAGAGGTAACAGTAGAATTCATCTTGATTTGTGCTAGTGGTATTTACATTAATTTATAATTTTCTCCTACTCTGAATCTATTTTATTTAGGAGACTTGTTGTATGTCAGCAAGTATTATTTTTCATTAATTGACACACAATAAAGAGCAAAATATTTAATCTGATTCTGTATAAAATCTAGAATTCTCATGCTTTTATTTGAGTTTATTTAGTTAATTTTAAAAGGCAAAAAAAGACTTGAATTCATTTCTAGAATTTTTATGAAGAAATTTTAACATGCTGTTAAGGATATTTTGTTTATTGTAGTTACATGTTTAAATAGTAAGTAAATTCATTTGAATTTCATACAGTGAACTATTTTAACATATCCTTTAAAGTCTTATAAATTTTCATATTCATTGGCATGCTCTCTAGTATAGTGTAAAATCATATTACATGTATTAAGATTATTTATGTCATGAAAATTTATGTGAAATAAGAACATATATACACTGTGTGTTGGACTTATGGATTTTTTTTTGTCCAACTTTTAAGCAAAATCTGGTATAAAGTTGAATTACATGTGTTTGGTCTTGGGATTTTTCATGTGATATTACTCTGATTGCATTTATTATATATTATGCACATTAAAAGATTATGTACTTGTTGTGACCATATGGATTTGCTCACATTAATAAATTATGCCATAATTAAAAAGATTTTATTCCATTTTAAGAGTAGCTACAGCATCCTAAGACATAAAGATGTAGTGATCCTCAGTATTTTGATCACATAAAGTTAAAAATTAATTTGACATTTTTATATTATAATCATGTTTTATAAATAATTTCTCAATCCCACTGGACAGTAGTTATTTATGAAATTTAATTGGAATAAGATAATGGATTGGGTATTAAAGGAATTGGACATTCTAAACCCACAAGTATGAGTTTCTTTTCCTTTAATATTTTGGAATCCATTAGTCTTATTATAAAGTAATAGCAAATCTAATATAGTTTAGTAACCTCTACCCACAGGAAGGTGTAGATTTGTTTCTGAATTTGACATTGGTTGATTCAAACTATAGTTATTATTTTAAAGCATTAATGATGTTCTTGGTAATTGTAGTGATATCTACCTCTGTACTATCTAATGAATCTTCTCGTATTCCATTTTTGAGTGGTGATAATTTTTCAGACTGGAAGGACAAAATCCTTCTGACATTAGGGTGTATGGACCTCGATCTGGCACACCGTGTGAATGAACCTCCTAAATCCATGGACGAGAGTTCCACAGCAGAAAGAATGCTTACGACAAGTGGGAGTGATCTAATGTGTAACGCCCTCATAATGTAGCTTAAAACAATTTTTCATAAGATCCATAAACAATAAAAGAAATGTCATATTTACATTCATCAGAGTGTTCTTTACAAAAGATGTTACATGTTGACAAATAAAATAAATGTCCTACAGACTTACATCTTTCCAAGTGTAACTTGGTTACAACAAAATAAGAGTTCTAATTCTATACATAGAAAGCCCCTGGCTTGAATAAACATGTATCATCAAAACAAAATAACCAAAAGGGAGTCTTCAACTCCAAAACCTCCCAAGCTAAGATCTTGGAGACGGTATGTCACCTGTACCTGAAAATGGTGTCCCAAATAGGGTGAGCCAAAGCTCAGTAGAGATATGCTAAACAAAACATGAGAATTAACTAAAACATTAGAATCTGATAAATGTTTAACACTAGTAAACCATTTACATCATATTCACTTCCCTTCCCATTCTTTATCCAAAGTCAATTCATTGACATAGTCCAATGTTATCCAAACAGTTAAGAAGATGAGGCTATAACTCATATATCAACACCTCAATAACAAACATCATTCAACACTTCTATTTTCTTGCCATTTTACGGAACTACGTCCGAGGGAACCGGCACCCAAATATATATAAGATTTCGGGACTTTCACCCTGGACACTCCGGCCAACTTAATTATCCATGGAGTCCATTCCCTGTCTCCTCCCAAACAATGGAGTACATCCCCTATCTCCTCCCAAACAATATACATATACAATGTATTTAAACATGTTGTCATACACAATGACCAATTCAATCACGTTTTCAATGTTTATATCCAACTGTCATATTCAATGACACATTCTAATTGATTAGTTTCAATTTACCTAATCAACATACATTTTCTATAACAATCATGGCTATCCTTCACCGATAGCCCAAACAGATATATCTAAACAGATAAATAAATTTCTCAACAGATATGTCATCACATATTCCATAGGTGAGTGATTCATTGATCCAATTACACCATGTAATCACAATTTCGCCCAATTTCATAATTCTTGAATCAATTTCATAATTTCATAATCAATTTCACATTTCCACATTTATTTCATTATTTACATAAATGATTTTCATAACTTAAATTAGGGCATGTTTTTCCTTTTGTTCAAATACCAACCCTAAGGTTCATTTTCATCAATGATACACCAATAGCCCCATTTCCAAGAATCTCACATACACATGGAACTCAACATTAATAAACCCCTCTTTTATAATTTCAAATTCAAAACCCTAACTTACCAAAATTTCCATAACTCACCATTTATACAAAATGACTAAAATTTATGTCAAAGCTCATAAAGATGAGTAGATTATCCCTACCTCAAATAGAGAAGCTAAAAGGAGAAGGAGAAGGAAACTCAAGATGCTCCAAGCCCACACCTTTTCGGATCAAAGTGAAGCCCACGCAATGCTCTAACTTTCTTACCAAGAAACTAGGGTAGAGAGACCCAAGAACAAGGTGTATTTGTAGAGAGAGAGAGAGTTTAGAGAGAGAGAGACAGCTAGAACTAGGGTTTGAGATGAAAAGGAGATGAAAAAGTGATGTATAAACCCGCTGCTGCGCACTAATATAAACAGGGCTCGCTCGAGCGAAGGAGTGGTTGCTCGAGCGACCAGGCACAAAAGGACCTTGCTCGAGCGCAAGAAGCGTCGCTCAAGCGAACAATGCGAAGCTTCAGGTCTGCAACCCAGATGCATGCTCGAGGGCAAGAGTTCTCGCTCGAGCGAAGGAACACAAACAATAGGGCTCACTCACTCGAGCGAAGAATACCAACTTTCAGGTCCAAAAGAGACGCAGATGCACACTTGAGCGCAAGAATGCTAACTCGAGCAAAGAGACACACCAGACCAGGCTTAATCGAGCGTAAGAAAGCTCGCTCGAGCAGAAGCTGCATCTGAAAGGAAACCTGAAGACCCTTAATCCTCGCTCGAGTGCAAGAACTCTCGCTCGAGCCAAGAAGCAAATACCCAAGCCTCACTTCAGTGCAAAAAGCCTCGCTCGAGTGAAGAAGCTAAATCCTGGGTAGCAACCATTTGTTCTAACTTACCACCAACCTGTTCCAAATTCACCCAACACATCCCAAAACTCAAATACAAAGAATCAAAGGATGGAAACGAGATACCGACAACAACATACAACCATAGAACTCAAGCCTAGAATACATTAAATGACAGGAAAAAACCGAGATCGCTATATAGTTGCTTAAGTCTAATGCTCATAAAGTCACATATCAGCCAGAGCATTAGGGGCTCAATCCCATCATTTGATAAGGTCAAGAACTATATAAGGGCTATTGAAAAGCAATTTGTTAGTTTTGACAAGGCATTGTGTAGTGATCCTAGTTTTGACCCATCTCTGTGTGGTGTTCTGGGCTCAGGTTGGTATGGTTTTGAATAGTGTTACGTATCTTAGTTTCCCTATATTCCCCTTATTTTGGTTGTCGGGTTGTAGCGGTCTGTTTGGAACAAGTAATGTCTCCAAACCTTTAGATGTGAATCCAGCCCGAATTGTGCCTTGCAGAGTTGTATTAGAAGTTAATTCTTTCATGTTTTGCCACTTCGCTGAGAAGGTTGGGGATCAAAATGCATGTTTTGCCAACCCGAATTGTGCCTTGCAAAATGCATTCGAAGTTGCTTGTTCGCTCGAGCAACCGTTTAGGCGCTTGAGCGGAGAATGTTTGGTTCTAGAAGTTTGGCCTGTCTGCAAAAGTACTAGGAAAGTGTATTCGACGCTTGAGTGGAGCTTTCCGTGCTCGAGTGGGAGGATGTGTCTAACGCTCGAGTGGGGCTTTCCATGCTCGAGCGGACCATGTTATATCAGTTCGTGAATCTGATATTTTAGATCACTTTTTCAATTCTCTCTCTCTCTAAAACTCTCCACAATTTTAGACCTACAGATTCTCTCTCTAGAAGTCATCTTCTCTCTTTGATTTCTCCAAATCCATTGGGATTTAGACCTATGTTCTTCGTCAAAGTTGGTTATCATCTCGAGGGTTTCGTTGTGTGCGGTGGAGATCGCGTTTAGGCATTGTTGATTTTGGGGTTTCATCTCAATTCTTCTTCAATACTTGAGGTAGGGATTTTCTTAGAGTTATATATATATTTTTGCAAGATCTAGATGATTTTCGAAATCATCCTTCGATAGCTTTGAAAATTGATTGTTAATTCAAGAAGTTGAGCGATTTTGAAAGTGTGTTTGTCTTTTGTTCTTTTAAAATGATCTTATGGGTTTTGATTTTCGTTGATTGAAGAAAAGATGATTTTGGAAAGTTTTCTTTTAAAAGATATGAGTTGTATGGTTTTGGTGAGAAAACCTAGAAATTAGGAATTTTTAAAAGAAATTGAAAATCCATGAATGATATTGTTATATTTATTTTGTGTGTCAAAATAAATGGATGTTTGGAAAATTTCTTATTTATATTTATATAAATGATGAATTTCATGGAATATGAGAATTGTTGTTCATTTTGGAAATTATTGTTCAAAACGTTGAAATAGTCTTGAAATGACTAATTGTTGAGGATACTTGAGAAGAGGGAATTGTGTTATTCCTTAGATGATGAATCGGAATAAAAGTATTTATATTCATCTTGTGAAATTAGCATATCAATTCATTTGATTACATTAAACTTTAAAAGTTGATTTGAAAACTTGCATTAAGAAAAGAATGTTGAGAAACAAGTTTTCATGGAATGGTTTTCGGGTAAATACGTTGGTAAGTCTTGATATGTGGTGTTGATGATATTAAATAAGTTGGCCTGAGAGTCCGGAGTGAAAGACCAAAAATCTGCGCGGATAGGTGTCGAGCCTTCCGGTTAATACTGGTAAAAATCACAATTTGGTAGTACTTGTATAGTCTACTTGTAGACACCGACCTAGGGATTACCAGAGTTGTATTTACTGCCCTTGAAATAAATTGTTAAGTTTTTAACAATTGAAATTGCATGACATCATTGAGCATGATGGTTTTCAAAAGATGAAAATGTGATTTACTCTAAAAAAGGGGCATAACATGACATGTGCACTTTATCTCTTGAGACTTGTATGAAATGTATATACTTTGTTAAGGATTTCCTATTGGGCTTTATGCTCACCCTATGGGATTTTTGTGCAGGAAAAGATGTGGTGATCCCGCCCAACTAAAGGCGAGAAAATATGTGTTGAGAGTACAAGGCTGTCATTTTGCTGTAACTCAGTTTGTAAGCCAAGGGCTGTATTTGTGTGAGTTTGAATAACCATTTTGTGTGACCAGGCCTAAGCCTTAGAAACTTGTAAACCCTTGGGGGTATCTATTTGTTTATGTTATTTTGATTTGAAGTGAATGTATTATCGCCTGAAGACTATTTGTATCATGTAATGCAAGTGTGGGCATTTATTTTTAGTTTTACTTTAAAGAACCATGGTTATCGTATTATCATTTGGGTATAAAAATTGGGGCGTTACACATTGGCAAGTACTCTAATGAACAAATTATTAGGCATGAAGCATAACAATTCTAGGAGTGTGCGTGAGCACATTATGGAAGTGAAGGACATTATAGCTCATCTTAAGTCCTTAAAGATTGAGATTTCTGAGTTAATTCTTGTCAATTTCATACTAAATTCTCTTCTTGTGGAATATGGAGCATTCCAAATTTCTTACAATGCACAGAAGGAAAAATGGTCTATCAATGAACTTTTGACCATGTGTATTCAAGAGGAGGAGAGATTGAAGCATGGAAAAGTGGAAAGAGCTCATCTAGCAACACATAAAGGAGGGCAATGGAAGAAGGGAAAAGGAGATCAAAAATGGAAGGAGCTTGGTAAAGAGCCATTCAAAATCATGGCAATAAGGATGCATGCTTCTTTTGCAAGAAAAATGGTTACATGAAGAAAGACTGCCCTAAGTATAAGAAATGGCTTGAGAAGAAAGGTAATCTCATATCTTTTGTGTGTTATGAATCTGATTTTGTTAATACTAATCAATATGATTGGTCGATTGATTCGGGTTCTACAATTCACATTGCTAATACTATGCAGGGCTTCTTTATCTTAAGGAAACCGACAGGAAGTGAACAAGGCATCTATTCGGGCAATGGGATGCGTTTGCACATCAAAGCTATGGGAACTTTCAGCCTTGTTTTAAAGAATGGCTTTGTTCTGGATCTTGAAACACTTTTTATATTCCTGTAGACACCTCATTTTTGACCGACCTTAAGACTCAAACGTCATCATTTGTGCGCAGCGATGATTATGCATGTTTGTGCTCGTTTTGAGTGCCCGAAGATCTTGGCTGCACGCCTTGTCTTTGAGCCTCTAAACCCTCTGTGTTTTGGCCTGGTTTTTTGGACCGGACCTTGGTGCCTTTGCTTGGAGGGAGGGAGAGAGAGGCCGGTAGGCCACTTTTTGTAGCTGTAGGCTACTTTTCCCTCTTGTAGGCCACTTGCAGTGGCCGGTAGGCTAGTTTCCGGGCTTTCGGCTGAGTGCCTTGTCTTGGGGCCTCTTAGCTCTCTTCTTTTTGGTTTGTTTTTGGACCTTACCTTGTTACACCTTGCCTGGAAGGAGGGGAGGGCCTGTCGGCCACTTTTGGCAGTTGTAGGCCACTTTCCCCTCTTGTAGGCCACTTTAAGTAGCCTGTAGGCCAGTGGAAGTGGCCGGTCGGCCACTTGAAGTGGCCAACGGCCATTTTTCTATTTTTGCAGATATTTTTGGTGTTAGCTGTGCCAGCTGTTGGTCACTGAATGCATCCTCCCTACACGTGTAGGGAGGGATTCAGGCAAGCTCTTGCTTGCATTTCTATAAAAAGGGAGATGCCTCCCCCTTCTTAGGGGTTCAGATTTTTTAGAGCAAAAAATCTACTCTCTCTGTAGAATTCTCTCTCTCTCCTCTCTCTCTCTCTCTCAATTTTTTTGTGCTTGAAAGGGCGTGAAAGTGGGAATTCTTGGTGTATTTGCAAAGGGACTCTTGATCAAACATTACCATCATTGAGCTGAGGTTCTTGGAGGTCATATTTGGGGTTCAAAAGTTGTTTTTCGGCTGAAGAACTTGCTGTTATTGCTGTACTTCAAGGGTGAGGCCTATATCCTCTTTAAAGCTTTATTTTAATTGCTTGTTTGGCCATCCTTGCATGCTCTTTTAGGCCTTACTCACAACTACAAAAATCTTTGTTTTTAAGTGTTTAAGATGGTTGTTTGAGGCCTTGTTTGAGTTAGGGGTGGTCTACCCCCATTTGTAGCTTATTTTGCTTTGCTTTGTGCTCTCTTTTAAAGCCTTTCAAACCATCTTGTTTTGGCCTTTTAACCACTGAATTCCAGAGGAATTTCAGTGGTGGAAAGGTGGTTTTGAGGTCCAAAATAGGAGGGGGTGGTCCCCTCTCCTTGTGTCTTGTTTGCTTGTGTTGATGGCCTCATACTTGAGCATGTTTTTCTACCACCTCTTGACTTGATCTAAGCATGTTTTCGTGACTTTTTTTTAACATGTTTTAGCTCTGTTTGTGGCTGGCTTGGCCACTTCTTGCATGCTTCTTACACTTGTAGTGTAAATCTTGCTTACTAGCTTAATATGCTTGCTATTTTGGTCTGTAATTCTAGCATGTTTTGACTACACTCCAACATGTTTTGACTACACTCCAACATCTTGCTTACTAGCTTAATATGCTTGATATGGCATCATTTGATATGTAATTTCAGAGCATAAACTTCTATCATACTCTTATGTTTATCACTCTTTTATTATGTTTAAGAGTTGTGCCCTTATGCCTTGTTTGTGAGCTAATACATGAGCATATCTTTCTTGCCATCTATGCTACAAGTCTAGCATGTTTTTGCTACTATTTCCACCTGCCTTAGGTCTGTTTTGAGTGGTTAAGGTCATTTGAGCATTGCTTAGTATGGTTGTAGTGTAAAGAGCCTTCACTAGTTTTGAGTTTTGAGGCCCTTAGCATGCTATATTTGTGATGTTTGTGTGATATGGCACCATTTAGCATGTAATTTCAGTGCATTTAGTGTAGTCATACTCTCGTACACTTCACTTCTTCATAGCTCTTGAGAGTTGTACCTTATGCCTTGTTCATGAGCCAACGCATGAGCATGCATTTCTCGCCTTTCATGCTATCATTTCAACTCATTTTGGCCACTGTTTTGGCATGCATGAGGTTTGTTTAGGGCTGGTTTACTCCTTTGAGCATTGTGTTGCATGGTTCTAGTGTTAAGCTCTTTGCTAGCTTTAATGCTTTCGACTCTTAGCATGCATTGCATGCATTGTTTGCATGGTTTAATGTTGTTTAGCATGTCATTTCAGAGCAGAAATACATGCCATTGCACTCCATTGTTTACTCTTTCATGTGCGTTGAAAGAGGTCTTAAGCCCTCGTTGGTTTCGAGCACTGAATTGAGGTATTCGTGCCTAATGGTTTTAGCCTTCTCTTGAGGGTTTCTATTAACCAACGGCATGATGCTTCTTTCATGCTCGAGACGCTTGTGGCTTGGTCCGTCTTTCCAATTAGAGGACTTCTCACTTTTGGACTTAACTGGTTATAATCAGTAATCTAAAATGAGTAAACAAAATGAACCAAAGTAAAACATGCTGAGATAACATGTTTGTGTTGCATTGCATGTGTTTGGATCGGAACGTTAATCCAAACACAAAAATGAGAGACGTTTCATGCCTGAAGTGATGAAATGAGCCTCATTTCTTAGTCACTGACACCCTTGACCGTGCATGATAGGGTGGAGGTTCATCGAGTCCTACTTGTGCATTCATTAACATGTACACACTTGGCTTCTCGGCCATTATGCATTGCGATGCTCGGTTGATGGCCCGATAGCTAAGTACCACACTCCTTTGAGCTTGAGAAATGATAAGGAGGGTGGTTGTGCACACATACCCTGCAAATACCTTGTTTTGCCCCTGTTGTACTTTGTTTACAGCAAAATTGGAGTGTGCAGGAGCAAGTGGCCTACCGGCCACTTTAAGTGGCCTACAGCCTCCTTAAGTGGCCGATAGTCCACTAGCTTGAAGGTGGTTCAAAGTGGTTCTGGTTCTGGAGCAAAAGCAATCTGGAGATTGGTTCGGTGTTCGGGAATCAAGGAAAATGCAAACAGAGGCAACCGGTGGCAAGGTGACGGATTTTTGGGAGGAAGCCGATTTGAGCATGCATGGATCCCTCGTCCTTTGAGGCCTTTTAACTGCTTTACCTAGCTAGTTAATTTATTGGCTTCGTACTTAATTAGTTAATGTGCTTAGCTAATCGATTTTGTGTTGTAATAATTAGTTAACTAGAATAGTTAATTAGTTGTGGTTTGTAATAGTTAGTTTAATTAGCATAGCTAGTTAGCTTTCATTTCATTCGGACCCTTCGTCGAGAGGGCATACGTTGTAATAAGGGTGCGTGCGTGTGTGCACGTCTTCCAACCCCCCACTTCTTTCTCCCTTTTTCTTATCAGCTTTTGATGGTTAGTTTAGGGCATATTTCAATTAGCATACCTTATGCTATGCATGCGTGCATCATTCATTTGTTTTGCATGCACCGGGCTCTGCGCATCATTCAAACTGCATCGTATTTTAATTCCTATTTGAATACGTGTATCAAATTGTTGCATTCATATCCCGTCTTAGATAGCCAAGCCTATTTAGTTGCATTATTGCATGTGTTGCATTAGGCACTTAGCATAGTTAGGATCATGCATTGATTTCTAATTAGCTTATGTTTTAGCCCGGAGTACACTGTAAGTGTTTTCGCTTTAGCATCCTTGCATGTGTGTAAGTGACTGCCATGATAGCATGCTTGCCATGAGGCTATTTGCTTAATTGCTAAACTGCATGAATGCTTGTGGATGAAGGCTTCATTGCTTGAATATGAACAATTCATCAAAATGTGAGTTTTAAACCCACTTGAAGTGGCAAATCATGTTGTTTTAAGCCCACTTGAGGGTGGCAAATCCGCGTTTTAGCCTATTTGCGAGTAGCACCTTCAAACCATTTTCGAAAAACAAACATGAGATGTTTTGTTTCAAATCGAGCAATTTAGTCTATACTTGTATGCCGTGCGCATCACATAGTAAGTTAGCTAATAATCAAACAAGAACACATGTGTTTATAAAAACAACATATCATGTTAGTAGAGACCGATCCTTTGATGAGGCGAATGGGGGTGCTCATTTCATGACCTTCCCCTCTCGTACCCAAGTTTTCGAGCCGAGGCAACTTTGGTGATGACGGACATGTGGCCTTAGGCACGAGTCAGGGTTTCCTAAATTTCCCAAAATAAAATATTTAGGTGGTGACTCTGTAATCTGGCAAAGCAGTCCATGCTTAGCGCTTTTTGATTAAAATCGATTTTCCAAAATGATTTGCCGGATTTGGACTCTTTGGTGATTTATCAGTCTTACATTGCACTTTGTGAGATTAGATTTAGAACCGTGACAGGAGTCCGAACTGTAGTAGCTAGAACCCAATTCGTGCCCTCTCCGAAAGGGGGGCGCACAGGGAGAGTTCGAGCGGTCTACAGTTTCTGGCGACTCTGTTGGGGATTTAGAGAACTTGACTCGAACTCATGATATGTTGTTTTGTCTACACTTATTTGTTTCTTTGCGTTGCATTTCATTTGCATTGGTGCGCTTAAGTCACATTGTTTGCCATCTACTATTCCTGAACGGTTTACCGGAGGCTTGCTTGGAAAAATGTGCCATAAGGCTGACCGGTTACAGGCTCTGCCACGATGGAAACACAAACCTTGGTTTTCACCGAGGCACCCTTTTCGACCATTCGACCTAGTTGCATATCGGAAGCCATAGAGACCATTCCAAGCTAGGACAGGTTGCTTACCCGAATGTAGGTTGTTTGAAACCGCTGCGTGCATAGTGAAACCCTAGCCCCTGACAAAATAGGATAGGGAAACCCTACCCCATCATAGGGGTGTTTTGGCTCTTACTTGCTTGATATGTGCTGTCAGAGTGTGTCTCTACAGGTTGTATGTATCAGTTTGCAAGTCTGGGTATCAGTCTGAGGACGTTAGTACCTGAGGGTATCAGTTTTGGGGGCAGTGATTTGGAGACAGGAATCAGTGTTGAGAACAGTTTATCCAGCTTTTGATATCAATTGTGTGTTGTCTTTATCTGAGCCGAAATGCTGTTCGTTTTTCTACTTGTTGTTTCCTTATTTTTGCTTTATTTATCTTTTTGCAAGGTAGTATAGGACAATTGCTTCCGAACAGGCAGATATCCCCCGAGCACTTTGGATCAGGGGAAGGAGACTTAACCGATCTAAGGATCTAATTGGTGGACAACCAGTATTCACTTCGCTACCCCTGGTTACTAGACGGAGGTCAGTTAAGCACAGGTCATCAGTTCAACAATCTCCAGTTCAGCAGTCTTTATCTACCCCGCCCGAGCGCTGTTGGGTAGAGATTACTGTTTCTACTTCAAAAAGAAGACATACACCTGTTGTTCAGTCAGATCAACACCTTATTGCCGGTATGGAGGACATGATGCGTCAGCTCCAAGAGACCATGCAAGCCATGCAGTGGGATGTTGCCCGCCAGGCGGAGGTTACCGTCCGTCAGGTAGAAGTTGTAGCTCAACAGGCAGAACTGATTGCCAGACTACAACAATAACAGCCACCATAACAAGCCGGAGCATCTGCTTCGCATCCACTCCCACCCCCTCCTAGGGTTCCACTACTCGGGGAAACAACTCACGTCCAGGAAAATATGGACGTCCCGGTGGATCCAATCCCACCCCAGGTCTCCAAAGTGCCAGCCTATGCGACAGAGCCACCATTTGAGTTTGAAGTTGATTCTACCTTGCTGAAAATGGATAAACTTGAGAAGCTTTTCAAGAAAGCTCAAGGTGTCAACTCAATCCCAGACATAGAGGACGGTTACACGAACTTGGCTGTGACACTGCTAGACAGGTTCAAGATGCCACATATAGATCGTTTTGACGGTTCTGGAGATCCTATGGTACATCTGCGGTTGTTCTTGGATATCCTACGGCTAATGGGCCTCTCCAGATTGCAAAAGCTTTCACTCTTCGGTCAGACCCTGTCAGGTATTGCGGCCATATGGTATGCCAAGCTGGAGGACTCAGTAAAGAGGAGTTGGGAGGAGATGGCCGAGGCCTTCGTCGCCCAGTATTCATACAACACCCAGATCGAGGTCATGACCCGTGATCTCGAGGCGACCAGGCAAGAGCAGAAAGAGGGCTTTTCTGACTTTGTCACTCGGTGGAGGGCCAAGGCCTCCATGATGACAAGTTAGTCACTCGAGAAAGATTAGATAAGGATGGTTGTGCGTAACCTTCAACCCAAGCTGATGTAGAAAATGATCGTCTTACTCCTTCCCACCTTTGCTGATTTACATGAGATTGGGGTACAGATTGAGGATGCCATAAAGCAAGGTCTGATCGACCAAGAGAAAGAACTGCCCAAGAGGGCGTTTGCACGTAGTTCGAATGCAGGCACGAGTAGTGCTGTAGCTGCCAGAACTTCTGATGTAGGCATGGTCACCACCGCCACACCGAAAACAGCTACACCCTTCACTGGTACATCCAATCAGAACCCCCAAACTTCGAAATATCCACCCCGAGGCCAGAGGACTTTCACTCCATTATACATGCCTCTTTCCAAAGCCCTGGGGGTTTTAATCAGAAAGGGGCATCTGAAGCCCCTAGAGCCGCGGCCATTACCAAATAACCTCCCTCCAACACATAACTCGGCCAAATATTGCGCTTTTCACCAACAGCACGGTCACGACACCAACCTCTGCTTCAGACTGCGTCATGAGATTCAAGATCTCATTGACAACAAGGTGATTGCGCCTCCTGACAAACCAAATGTCACCACCAACCCACTCCCACCACATAACCAAGCTCCACCACCCAAGCAAATCAACTTGATCCAAACCGCGGCCATTCCAGATGACCCGAGCATATACATCACACCCTCCCACTTACCCAAGCCTGAGGTGTCCATCCCAGCTAGCATAGACTTGTGTATGCTGAGCATCTCCCTAACCCAACCCGAGCCAGTGGTGGTGACCGTCGCAGACAAAGCTGGGGTTATCTTGGAGGAGAATGAGAGTGTTGGTTCAGAACCTGAGGGGTCTGGGAGCTTTACCGAGGAAGCATACAACCCGTGTGGTTATATCATATTGACGGATCAGGCCAAGCCGAGGGTAGAGTTACCAACAGGGGCAGAGATCAGTGTGGTTCGGGAGGATGGACCAAGTCAGGGGTTAGATGACCTAGCAGAGCTGGAGGAGGATATCAACAACCTTCAGTTCTTTGATGAGCAGGACCTAGGGGATGTGAGTGTCAATTGGTTCGACTTGAATGGATCACTAGATACCACCGGGTGGCTCATTGATGAGTCGGATGTTGTTGAGGTGCCTCAGCCAGCACAGGGGCAATTAGAGCTGGGAACATCTGCAGTGGCCGGAATGACCGAAAATCAGGAGGAATCGCTGGAGAGCACCGGTGCGAAGAATTTTGCTCGGGATTCGGGCAGTCTGTGTACAGCCGATACGGAGCAGGAAGCCGCACTGAAGCGGTTTGAGCAAGAGAAGGTTGATAATGACAATAGGGCTAGAAAAGCTAAGGCACCCGAGGGCACAGAATGTGCTGTGAGCACGAAAATAGTTACAACGGAACTGGACAGCTGCCTGTCGGTTGCCGATGGCATGTGGTGGGAAGACGAAGACTGGGGGCAAACTCAACCGGATGACACCTGGTATGTCGAGGAGGTTGACCATATGACCAAGATGTGGGCGGTATTTCAAGCCCCTACACTTGGACTAGCCAGAGGCGTCCGGGAAAGACAAGAAAAACAGAGAGGCAAAAAGAAAAACTGCTGGAGGAGGAAGCTGTGCTGAAGCAGCTTAAGAAAATTCAAGCAGACATCTCCATCTGGGGACTGCTTATGGCCTCGAGGGTTCACAGACAGGCCGTCCTTACAGCCATGGACAGGGCTAAGCTTTCGATCGATACCACACCTGAGCAGTTGGTAGGGCTGGTTTCTTGGGAGGAGCTTCCCCGACCTTGTCCTTCACAGACAAAGAAACTACCGCTTGAGGGCTCAGATCATAATAAACCACCCTATATCTCTGTGGAGTGTAGAGAGAAATGGATATTGGTGGTCCTGGTCGAGAACGGCATATGCTATTGGGTTGAAGCCCGCGGATTTCGTGCCTATAGCCCAGGTGATACGGGCCTACGATAATACAAGCTGGGAGGTGATGGGGACTGTACGGATTAAGACTCAGGTTGGTCCGGGGCAGCAGGACATTGAGTTCCATGTCTTGGATGTCCCAGCCACTTTCAATCTACTCCTTGGTCGGCCGTGGCTGCACTAGGTAAAAGCCGTCTCTTCCACCTTACACTAGATGCTGAAATACCCCCACGGGGAAGGGGGTGGCAATTGTTTTTGGGAATTCTTGAATACATCCGCCGTTAGAGGTTTCTACACCAGTTCTGGAGATTGAGCATGGCGCGGAGGATGTGTTTCTGTCAGGATTCACCCCAGCTAAGGCTTGGGTTGTATAGAATATGCTCGCTGTTGATGAGGGGCTATATGTCAGTGCACAATCTGTCTACCTCATAAGCAAGCTTCAACACATGCCCGTAATGGGATTAGGAGGAAGTGGCTGGAAGGGCATCGCAGCATCGGCCGAGGTGCCGCAGAACCCATATACCTTTGGCCTAGGTTATTTGCCTACCAAAGAGGATTGGGCGAGGAAAGGAAGAGAAATGGCCAGAAGAGCCAAGGCAAAGCAAGCCGGGAAGCACTATGAGTTGGTGTGCAGACCTATCCAAGGGACCTTGAATGGATGCTTTGTTCGGGAAGGGGAAGATTTCCCGTTTTGCGACTTTCCAGAGCCCTAGTTGAATTCAGAGAAACGGCGCTTGCCCAGCTTCGAGATCTTTTTTGACCTTCAGTTGTCGGGGGATGAAGTTGCCGAAGAGTAGACAGACCCACCAGCTGAGGCAGAGTAGTGCAAGGAGAAAGATTCCGAGAGCACAGAAATTGAGATGGGGATAGCGCTGGCTTGTCTCCTCTCAGATCCTCAGATCGTATTGGAGTGCTTGGGGGATAACTTCTCTGTTTCCATGATCAGGGATCAAGCGGCTGTGGGCCCACCTTCTGGCATTCTCGATGCATCCATCGCACCCTCCTTCGTTTGGCAGTACGAGGAAGGCTTTTTTATCGAGCAGTTCTGGGTCAGGTAGTGAACCGAAATCTGATTCCACAGAGTCTGTGGAGTCAGAATCAGATTCCAGTTCTTCTGAGTCAGAGTCAGGTATTCTTGGGGTTGATAACCCGGATGCCACTGTCCTGTCCAGGTCGTCTTTTTCATTTTCCTTTGAGTCTGTTGTAATCGAGGAATCAGGCGATCTGGATGTTATTAATGAGAATAGTACAGCTGTGGCTTTTGAGTACTTTTTTGTGCCTTTAGTTTATTGCATTAATCAGGACTTTTAAAATTTTGATGAAAACGATGAGGAAGAAATTCCTCCAGTTTTGAAACGTTTGATTGATCAAGAGCAGGGGAGGTTTGTAAAACCTTTGGTTGATGAAATCACCTCAATTAATGTTGGTACTGAGAAGGACCCGCGGCTGGTCCAGATCGGGTCCACGTTGTCTTCGGAGGAACGCAAACGCTTAGTCGCTTTATTAAAAGATTTCAAAGATGTTTTCGCGTGGGTAATCGATCCTGAGATTGTACAGCACCGGATCCCTCTTGACCCAGAGGCCCGACCTGTTAAGTAAAAGCTCCGAAGGATCCGCCCGGACTGGGCTCTGAAAATCAAAGAAGAAGTCACCAAGCAGATCGACGCAGGGTTCCTGTTAGTATTTGAGTATCCAACTTGGTTGGCCAATATAGTTCCAGTGCCGAAGAAGGACGGTAGAATTTGGGTATGTGTGGACTTCAGGGATTTGAACAAAGCCAGTCTGAAGGACGACTTCCTTCTGCCGACATATCGATGAATTAGTGGACTTCACTGCTGGGCATGCGCTGCTCTCGTTCATGGATGGGTTTTCAGGCTACAATCAAATTTTGATGGCACCCGAAGACAGGGAGAAAACTACTTTCACTACCCCATGGGGAACTTACTGCTATAGGGTGATGCCGTTCGGTTTGAAGAATACAGGGGCTACATATCAACGGGCTAGGACCACAATTTTACACGATATGATCCACAAGGAGGTTGAGGTGTATGTGGATGACATGATTGTCAAGTCCAAGGAAAGAGAGGGCCACTACATTGCCTTGCAGAAATTTTTCCAACGGATCAGAGAGTATCGGTTGCGGCTGAATCCTCAGAAATGTATTTTCGGTGTTACAGCAAGGAAAATGCTGGGGTTCTTGATCACACAAAGGGGTATCGAGGTCGATCTTTCCAAAATCAAGGCCATCTTAGAAATGCCACCACCGAGGACTAAAAAGGAGGTGCGAGGCTTTCTGGGTAAAGTGCAATTCATAAGATGGTTTATTGCAAAATTAACCTTGACTTGTGAACCACTGTTTGGTCTCCTGAAGAAAGGAAAGAAGTTCCAATGGGATGGCCGATGCCAAGTTGCTTTTGAGCAGATCAAGCAATATCTATAGAACCCACTTGTGTTGTCACCGCCTGAGTCGGGGAAACCGTTGATTCTGTACCTATTAGTGACCGAAACGACAATGGGTTGCATGCTTGCGCAGGAATCTGAGGATAAAGTGGAGAAGGCTATCTATTACCTAAGCAAGAAAATGCTAGAATACGAGACCCACTACACTCCGTTGGAGAAGGCTTGTTTGGCCTTGGTTTTGGCTACCAGGAAGTTGAGACACTACCTGTTAGCTCACTCTGTAATACTGGTTTCGAGATTAGATCCCATCAAATATCTCTTTGAGAAACCGGCAATTACGGGTAGGCTAGCCCGTTGGTTGCTTCTGCTTTCCAAATTCGATCTAAAGTATATGACGCGCAAGTTAGTAAAAGGGAGAGCAGTAGAGAATTCTTAGCCGATCACCCAGTAGAGGGAGATGAAGTAGTTGAGTATCTGTTCCCAGATGAGGCCATTCTGCATGTTGAAGAAGAAACTTGGACTATGTACTTTGACGAAGTGTCAAACCAGTACGGGTATGGGATAGGGGTATTGCTGATAGCACCCGACAATTTCCGTATACCTTTAGCATTCAAACTCTGGTTCAAAGTATCGAACAATGAGGTAGAGTACGAGGCATGTATTGCTAGGCTAAAAGCTGCCCTGAAACTAGGGCAAAACGGTTGGACGTCATCGGGGACTCGAACCTGGTTATATCTCAAGCTAAAGGAGATTGGAAAGTTAAAGAAGAAAAGATGAATATCTATCACCAAGCCTTGGACATTCTGATTCCTCGGTTTGAGAAACTGAACTTTGCTCATCTGTTAAGAGAGAACAACAGGTTCGCTGATTCATTGGCAACTCTACCTTCTATGATAGACATCCCTTTTGGAGTCTAGATGCGTCCGATCATCATTGAACAGAAATTCGTGCCGGCCTACGAGCTGATTGCTGCCATAGATGAGGTACAAGATAAGAACCCTTGGTTTTATGATATATGGAACTTCTTGGAAAATGAGACTTATCCACTAGGGGAAAACGCCAAAGACAAGAGGGCAATACGAAGAATGGCTGCTCAGTTCATCATCTGCGAGGGTAAACTGTACAAGAGGGGTCATCTTGGGATGCACAAACTGTGTGTTGATGTTAAAGAGTCCAAGTGCCTAATGGAGGCCATCCACGGAAGAGAGTCTGGAGTGCACATGAGCGGGGTGATGCTAGCCTGGAAGATCCTTAGATAGGGTTATTACTGGTCAACCATGGAGGAGGATTGTATTGGCTTTGTTTGACGATGCCACAAATGCCAGATCCATGCAAACTGCATGAACATTCTGCCATCGAAGCTATACAACATGACTTCACCATGGCCATTTTCAGTCTGGGGGATTGATGTGATTGGGGCTGTCACTCCGAAGGGGTCAAACGGGCATGAGAATATTCTGGTAACGGTAGACTACTTCATGAAGTGAGTTAAGGTCCAATCCTATGCGGTGTTGAAGGCATTGCATGTTACAAAGTTCATCAGGAACAACATCATCTATCGCTATGGGGTCCCGAATGAGATTATTTCAGATAATGGTTCCCACTTCAAGAAGGAGGTGATCGACTTGTTGGAAAAATACAACGTGGCTTTTCATAAGTCATCTACATATCGGCCACAAACCAACAAAGCTGTTGAGGCCGCCAACAAGAACATCAAACACATTCTGCAGAAGATGGTAGAAACCTATAGGGACTGGCCAGATAAGCTGCCATTTGCTCTTTGGGGCTACCAGACTTTAATTCGAACTTCTACTGGGGTAACTCCGTATTCCTTGGTCTATGGGATGGAGGTTGTTCTACCTATTGAAGTTGAGGTTCCGTCATTACGGGTTATGGCTGAATGCTAGATAGTTGAGGCAGATTGGCAGCGAAGCAGATTCGAAGAACTCATGCTGTTTGACGAGAGAAGGCTGAAAGCACTGTATCACGTCCAGGGTTATCAACAAAGAATTTCCAGGGCTTTCAACAAGAAGGTTAAGTCTAGGAATTTGAAAGAGGGGGATCTAGTGCTCAAAGACAATCGAGCTCCCATGCACGACCCGAGGGGCAAGTTCAGGACCAATTAGACTGGTCTCTACATCATCAAGTCAATCTGGTTGGGTGGAGCTATCGTTCTTATGGACCTGGATAGCCTAGAGTTCTCCCAGCCGATCAACATGGACAAGTTGAAGAAATACTATCCCTGAGTGGCTCGCTAGGCCGAAAACCCGAAAGGGCGACCTAGGCAAAAGTTAGAGTATGAAAAATTTGAAATAATAAAAACTGAGCTCGCAAAGTTAAAAACCCAGAAAGGGTGGCCTTGGCAAAAGTTAGAACGCAAAAGGAGAGTGTCAATACACGAGTGAACCTGAACCGAACTACGTAAGGCTTGATTCCCATCGTTGGGATACGTAAGCAACTTCATTCCGAAGTCCAGCCATAAACACTTCCAAATTGACTTTGTCCATGTGATCCTGCTGGTCATCTTTGTCTATCCTGCATTCAAGAGCTCGGTTGTGATCTCCAGTGCAGTGTTATCCAGACTAGGGGTAACTTTCCAGTTGTTGGGATCCGGGGTTGTGCATCTCAAGGATAGATCTCAGGCGTGTCCAGTTTTGATCCATATCGAAAATGGTTTTGAAAAGTTTTAATAAAAGTTGGTTTTATTCAAATTAATCTTTTTACAACTTAGACCATTTTTAGACCAAACAGAAAATTTTCAGTACCCACAACCTTCAATTACATTGATTTCAGTACAGAGTTCTCCTACTCTTGAATACAAATTGAAGTTGCTTTTTATTACATTCATAAAGAAAACTTGAAAGTACTGATTAAAGCAAATAAACTCGGGGCATAGTCAGGTGTTCCTGCGCCCCCTCCCAGAGCTTGTGGAAGCCTTTGATGCCAAAGTAGGCCTAACCTGTGCCTCTTCATCGAGCCAAGCTATGCACTCATCAGAGAGGGTACAACTGAAAGTGGGAGCAGGGGCCAGAAGCTCTCTCATCCTCCATGCTGTGGCATACCGAGCTAGCTGTGCGCCTTAGACTGGAAATGTAGTAGGGTACTCTATCCCCTCTTCCGGGCAAGTCTGATCATGCCCAAATTGGCGCCGAAATCGAAATGGGAAGTAGAAGACGCAGTGTGTCAGGCCGATCAGCTGAATCCCGGGCTGCCAAGACATGCTGTAGCTCATCGCCGGTAGATTAAGCTAGGGGCAGCGCCAAGCAATGTTGACAACGGATAGACTGCACATCCATTCACACCACCATCCCTCATCTGGGGCATCAACTAGTCGTTGCTAGAAGAAATAGCCGCATGATGAATATGCTGGGCATGAGTCGACCACTTTCAACTTGTCCATCAACCATATCTAGGGAGGGATGAAAAATAAGAGAGAATGAAGAATAGAGAGGTGTACGAGGAGAGAAAAGTGAGGAAAGGGTTTTGAGAGAAAAACAGAGTCTGAGGGCCGAGTGATGTGAGGAATACACATGTGAGATAGGGAGGCAAACATTACTTATAAAAGTAGTGGACTCCCTGCGAACCTATTCGTCTCTCGGCGACGGAAAGCTTCCAAACCCATCAGTGTCTCAGCTAGTGTCATGCCGATGCAGCTTTTGCCCTCTTTTAAGCCTTGGGCAACCTCAATCAAACGGACGCTAGACCCTCCAAAGCCTAGGGCAAGCAAGAAATGAGACAACATGCACAAGTAGAGGGCGTGTCATCGAAAACTCTGCCAAAGATGGCTGCCGCGGTCACCGGCATCAGAAAACCGATGAATCAAGCTGGAGATGTCCAACTCCCCGTCGCGAATCAAAGATCGAGCGTCATGCAAAGTAAGCCCACACATCCGTCCTAAAGCTTGAGTGTGACCAAAACAGAAATGGGGTAAGATCTCTTCATCACACTGAGATTCCATTACAGCTTGGAAATCTTCAAAAGTTGAACATATCTCTTGTCCTCCAAAGCTAAAAACATGAGTGATCGGGTTCCAACACCTAGCCACGGCATGGAGGAACGAAAAACGCAGCGGGGTGCGACTCAGCGTGAATAGTGCATTTATTTCGAAACCCCGAAAATTCAACCTTTTCGAGCCAGCTAAAGCTACAAGCCAGTCAGAGAGTTTTTGGGCAAGAAATGCTTCCATTTGGGGTAAAAACAAAGTTGAAATGAAGAAACTACGAAGTTGGAGCTTTTGTAGAAGATAAGGGGTGACTGGAGGACAGGTGGCCAAAATGTGGAGGTTCCTGGCCTCACTGGCCGACCGGCCACCCCAATTGGCCGACTGGCCCCTCTAAATGGCCGACATATCCTTTGAGTGGCCTACAGCCACCTTAAGTGGCCGACAGCCACTCCTTCTCTCTAGCAAGTAGCCTCTGGTCCTCTTGAAGTCATGGAAGTGCTGGAAGTTTGTGCTTTGTTCTGTTTCAGATGCGTTCTGTTATTCGGTTTTACTCGTTTTGTTGAAATTGCTCTTTGAGTTGTTGTTTTGCTTATCAAGTTGTTGTAATTTGTTTATTGAGTTGTAATTACTTTGTTTGGCCTGTCAAGGCCTTGTGTTGCTTATTGAGTTGTTTTGTTCTTTCAGTTGTTTGGTTGGTTCACCACCTGATTAAGACAATGCCATTTGAGCGCGCAATTTCCAAAAATCAATCTCATTTTCATGCTGGGCGATGCTATGCGATGCGATGAATGTAAAAATGTAACACTTTTCAATCAAAAATATGTTTTCATTCCATCATGATTTTTTTTTTTTTACAAAAAGGTACAAGTTTAAAAGAAAATAAAACTGCCTAAGACTGTACAATGTGCCAATACTACTAGCAAAAAGAAAGCAAAGCAAAAGCATCTGAATCGGTGCTATCTAGCTCAGGATCGAGAGGCCCTCTTCATCCTCTTCCTCGGCTCAGCAGACTTTGTACCATCGCCATCGACACCGCTATTTAAACCAGAGCTGGCATCCTCAGAGCCCCCCTCGGCATCATCGCCACCCTCAGAACCTGAGCCGGTGTCGTCGCCACCACCCTCAGATGACTCTGACTGGTGGATCACTGGCTCCTCATCCTTGCTAGACTCGTCCTCGTCAGCATGTGCAACAGGCGCTCATCGTCCCCCTCGGCCGCATGTCGAGATCCCTCTCCCTACTACTAGAGGAGGCCCGGATGGCCCGAACTGTAGGGGTGTGACCTGAAAAGGCAGTTTGAATATATCAGCCAGAGTATATATATCAGATGCAAGTACGGTGCATAGAGTGAGTACAAGTGGATATAGTATGTGAATGTGATGTATCAGATATGATCTATGCATGCAGTGTATCGGCGCAGTGTAGGAAAATGTTCAGTTGTGAATGTCGGTTTCAGTACGCCAGCAGAAATATGATAATGGCAATGCATGAAAAAAACTGAAAATTTACCTGGATCCTGTGGGAGCTAAGCATGGTCTTTCTTCTCAAGATCATGCTCTCAAAGGAGGCCATCACTCCGAGTAGCCCCTCGACATACTCTGTGGAAGGCTGCAGGTGCAAGTTGAAATCATCAGTGAATGAATGAATGTTTAAGTATCTGAGTGATGAATGAAAGCTGTAATGCATACCGGTGCTGAGTCAGAAGCCCTGACATATCAATGATCTAGCAATGGGGGCTCAAGTGGAATCTGATAAGGTGTCCCATACCACCAACCTGTCAGCTCTGTCAGAGGATCTGGCCATCCAGCGCACTGCCTAGTGGGGGGTATCCATCTAGCCCTACCTCTTGATGCTCTAGCCCTGCTGGTCGATGGGATGTTTGTAGCTTGGGCACTGCTCGACGAGGGAATGTCAATAGCTCTCCTCATAGGGGCACGAGCATCTGTCAATGGGGGCATCAGATATGTATGGAGGTATGTTGTGTACTCCCCCTCCTCGACGAAAAGGTTTGCGTCAGCACCCTGCATGAGGTTGCTAACCTCATAGGGGGAGAGACTCTCTATGGTACGCATGTATGGTGGAGACGATGAAGGGACTCTCTGAAGGGGAAGGCCTAGTGTCTGGCGCATGAAGCGCTCTCCGAGAAACCAGGCTCTACCAATCGGTCCCTCAAACAGGATCCCGTACCGGGAGGCGGCCCATGCCCCAGCAAACTGGAACCGAGAGAACCCTGGCATCACTATCCAAGGCTGCCAAGTGATCTGTAAATAGCAAGTGCATGAATTGATTAGTTGCCATTAGATATGCAAAATGAATAGAAGCTGAAAGCATAAAGAATTGAGAGTTCTGGATTACCTCGGTCTTCCACACCGTGTCGAAGTAATACCGGAGATATGGTAGAGTCTCCCGGGGCCTCCACAGGCATTTCTCGTCATATCGGTGCGAGTAAGGGAGCTCGAGAAGTGTCTCGACCTCGAGCTCAGGGGCTAGCACCGGAAAATAGGCGTACATCCATAACTGTGGAAAAGTGAGACAATGGCAGTGCGAATATAGAATGCACAGATGGTGCAGAAAGCAGAGCATGTATGCAATGCAGAATGCAGCAAATACAGGAAATGTAGTGAGCAATGTGTGAATCATCATGTACAGAAAGTATAAATGCAGAGCATAAAGTATACCGTGTGCGGTGTATAATGTGTGATGTGTGCAATATACAGAAAATGCAAAGCAGAAAGCATGGTAGGAACTGTAAAGCTAAAAAGTAAAGCATACCTCCCAAGCTCTCCAATAGCCGTCTACTCTCCCCCCGCTCCTGCGAGAGGTCAAGCTCATGTGGTAATAGAGGGTGGCAAGGCTAGCGCCGCCCCAATCATAATGCCAGACCTAGGGCAGGTCTACCAAAGTGCTCAGAAGGTATAGCCCGACCATGTTTGACCTATCCACGAACAGTGTGGTGCCAAAGAGGTACATCAAGAATCCTCGGGCATACTGCTCTATGCCCTCGACAGTTGCGGGCTCGGTCCCTCTGAAGTGGTCTGAGAACCATGTGTACCTGACTGTGCTGGATTGGAAGATGGGTGGGTGTGCTCCCAATAGGTAGATCCAGGCTGCCTTTCACTCCCCCATGTCTGGGTCATACGGAATCGGCCGACCTCCCACATTGAGGCCTGTCAGCATAGAGAAATCATATGGGGTCATCGTCATGTCCCCAGTGGCAGAAAAGTGGAAGGAGTTAGTGGTGTCTCACCACCTCTCTACTAATGCGCCCAAAGCGGTCCTACTCGCCGTCAGACGCGAAAGCCTTGTGCAAAATAGGCTGAAGCCTTCCTCGTCAACGATATGCCGAACATTGTCTGGGAGGTCTGAGTACCACTCTCTCGCAGAGGTCGATCCATACCCTCGAGTGAAGCGAGAGACCACCTGTGTGCAGAATGAACAGAATGCTATGTATGAGCTGTGTGCAGAATGAGCAGGAAGACTGTGTGTGAGCTGTGTGCATCATAAGCAGGAAGACTGTGTGTGAGCTATGTTTAGAATGAGCAGAGTGCTGTGTGTGAGCTGTGTTCAGTATGAGCAGACTACAATGCGCGAAGTATGTTCAGTATGAGCAGATAACATACAGTGCGAAAGTACAAATTATACGAGAAATGTAAAGAACATTGCAAAAAATGTAAAAGTGCAGTGCATACCCGGGTGCGTCATGGAACAGGTGGGACTCTGGCTTCCGTAGTAGCAGGTCCGTGGGTGTGCGCCGTGTAAAGTCTGTAAAGTGACGAACAATACTCGGTGGCAGTACGTGCTCCTGAGGGCGGTACCTCTCCGGGTCGAAAGGCCGAATCCTGGACGGGAGCGGCAAGATGTCAGGCTTGTCCTCTACTCTCGGGGAACCCCCATCGTGTGGGATATGGCCCGCCATCTGAAAGGAAGTTGAAAAGTAGGCAAAAATGAGCAAAATGAGCAAAAATTGCCAAAAGTCAACAAAAGTCAGCTCTCGGGAAGAGAAAAAGTCAAAGAAAGTCAAAACCTGGGAAAGGGTGCCAAACTCAAGGCAAGTTCAAGAGAAACATACCTCAAATGGTGAAAATGGAGAAAGAAGCTCCGAAACAAAATTCTGTTCGGTTTAAAGTGAAGGAAATCATAAGCTTTTAGCGAATCAACTTCGCGTGGGGCGTTGGAAAATGCGTGCAAAGCCCAGATCTAAGAGGAAAAAGGGTCTAGGGAAGGAGAGCAAGAGTTTTCAGCCTTGAGGGTGTGAGGAAATGAAGCTTGGAGGTGTACACTTATAAAACGGAGCATTAAAAGACCAAACTGCCCCGAAGTTCTGTAAACTGGTCGACCGGCCAGGTTTTGTGGCCGACCGGCCACTTAAGTGGCCTACAACCTTGAAAAGTGGATGATAGGTCCCTGGGGTGGCCTACAAATGTTCATGGTTGTCCCTGTGTGTTTTTATGCTTGTTGGAGTCCTTGGCCCTTGAGAAAGTGCAAGCAAAGTTCACTCTTTTCGGCTCGCCATGTCCTCGCGGGAGCTTCGATTCACGTCTTCGATGCACGACTCATCGTCAATCGTCAGGAGCGAGGTGTATCCTTTTTAAGTACATTGTGACCCCTCCGAGAGGTAAATCGGAGGTTGCATTTGAATTGGTCTGGTTAAGGCGTGTATTTCCTTATTCGGCATTTTACTTCAAACATGTTATTGATGTTGCACTGAAAGTGCATTGTTGTTGTGCATAGAATGTGTGTGCTGTGCTGCATTACACTACACGAGTTCTTGTGTCTCCACTTACATTGTTATGCGCGTTTCACTTGCATTGTCATGCATGTCTCGACTTGCATTGCCATGCACGTTTCCCTTGCATTGTTATGCACTTTTTCCACTTGCATTGCTATGAATGTTCCACTTGCATTGCTATGAAGGTTCCACTTGCATTGTTATGCACGTTCTCCTTGCATTGTCATGCACCGTTCTACTTGCATTGTTATGCACCGTTTCACTTGCATTGTTATGCACGTCTCCCATGCATTGTTATGCACCTTTTCATTTGCGCATTGTATATGCACGCATTTATCTCGTATTGAAATTATATCTTGATGTGTTTCTACTATATTGTACCTGTCAAAGTTTCTCTTTTGTGTAGGCACGATATTGTATGTACGGTTCATTTGAAGCTGATGCAACCAGACGATATTGTATGTACGGTTCATTCAGAGTGGTTCCGTTTAAGTTTGTTCGCCTCTGTGTATCTATCACAGCTATTTACTTCGTGTATCTATCGCCGTTAATCTCGTATGCCTTAGGCATTGTTGTTCTTTCTCCTCGCGTGCGCAGCGTGTTAGGCCCTCTTTGGTTGAGAGCATTTGGAACGTGTTTCAATGCTTATACCACTCTGAAACACTGGGACGTGTCCCTATGTTTCTCCCTCTTTGGTTAAGAGCAATTAGAACGTGTTCTAATGCTTATACCACTCTGAAACACTGGGATGTGTCCCTATGTTTCTCCCTCTTTGGTTGAGAGCATTTGGAACGTGTTCCCATGCTTATACTACTTCGAAACACTGGGACGTATCCCTATGTTTCTCCCTCTTTGGTTAAGAGCATTTGGATCAGAATCTTGTTTGAGACTTTGGGTGTTCCCAATAATCGCTTTCAGTCTTTCCTACGTGGTCCGTGGTTAAGATTGGATAATTTTCTTACATCCTTTCTACTGAAATGAGTAAGATGGTAGTTTCTTATTCGCTTGCTTAAAATGTTGCATTTACCATGCCTAGAACTTGCATTCCAATGCTTCATTACAGCTCTCTTTGCGTAATCATAAGTTATGTTCTTGCATCGTGCATGTTCATTTGCATTTTGCCCCAGCCTGCAGGCGCATTTGTATTATCTTGCCTGTTTGTCTAAGTGTTCGGCCTTGTCAAAAATGGGTCACCTCTGGGCTTTGACATTCACTCCCGTCATTTCATGACTTTCGAGTTCTGTCAAAGAGGGGCAACTGCAGACATCCCATTTTTGACTGACCTTAAGACTCAGACGTCATCGTTTGTGCGCGCGATGATTATGCATGTTTGTGCTCGTTTTGAGTGCCCGAAGATCTCGGCCGCACGCCTTGTCTTTGAGCCTCTAAACCCTCTGTGCATTGGCCTGGTTTTTGGACCGGACCTTGGTGCCTTTGCCTGGAGGGAGAGAGAGGCCTGTAGGCCACTTTTTGTAGCTGTAGGCTACTTTTCCCTCTTGTAGGCCATTTGTAGTGGCCGGTAGGCTAGTTTCCGGGGCTTTCGGCTGAGTGCCTTGTCTTGGGGCCTGTTAGCTCTCTTCTTTTTGGTTTGTGTTTGGACCTTTCCTTGTTACACCTTGCCTGGAAGGAGGGGAGGGCCTGTCGGCCACTTTTGGCAGTTGTAGGCCACTTTCCCCTCTTGTAGGCCACTTTAAGTAGCCTGTAGGCCAGTGGAAGTGGCCGGTCGGCCACTTGAAGTGGCCAACGGCCATTTTTCTATTTTTGCAGATATTTTTGGTGTTAGCTGTGCCAGCTGTTGGTCACTGAATGCATCCTCCCTACACGTGTAGGGAGGGATTCAGGCAAGCTCTTGCTTGCATTTCTATAAAAAGGGAGATGCCTCCCCCTTCTTAGGGGTTCAGATTTTTTAGAGCAAAAAATCTACTCTCTCTCTAGAATTCTCTCTGTCTCTCTATTTTTTTGTGCTTGAAAGGGCTTGAAAGTGGGAATTCTTGGTGTATTTGCAAAGGGACTCTTGATCAAACATTACCATAATTGAGCTAAGGTTCTTGGAGGTCATATTTGGGGTTCAAAAGTTGTTTTTGGGCTGAAAAACTTGCTGTTATTGCTGTGCTTCAAGGGTGAGGCCTATATCCTCTTTAAAGCTTTATTTTAATTGCTTGTTTGGCCATCCTTGCATGCTCTTTTAGGCCTTACTCACAACTACAAAAATCTTTGTTTTTAAGTGTTTAAGATGGTTGTTTGAGGCCTTGTTTGAGTTAGGGGTGGTCTACCCCCCTTTGTGGCTTATTTTGCTTTGCTTTGTGCTCTCTTTTAAAGCCTTTCAAACCATCTTGTTTTGGCCTTTTAACCACTGAATTCCAAAGGAATTTCAGTGGTGGAAAGGTGGTTTTGAGGTCTAAAATAGGAGGGGGTGGTCCCCTCTCCTTGTGTCTTGTTTGCTTGTGTTGATGGCCTCATACATGAGCATGTTTTTCTACCACCTCTTGACTTGATCTAAGCATGTTTTCATGACTTTTTTTAACATGTTTTAGCTCTGTTTGTGGCTGGCTTGGCCACTTCTTGCACGCTTCTTACATTTGTAGTGTAAATCTTGCTTACTAGCTTAATATGCTTGCTATTTTGGTCTATAATTCTAGCATGTTTTGACTATACTCCAACATGTTTTTGGTATTGTTTTAGCATGCTTAAGCTCTGTTCCAAGTGGTCTTGGTCATATATGGCTTTCTTTGTATAGCTATGGCATAGTTGGCTTCACTAGTCTTGAGTTTTGAGGCCCTTAGCATGCTATATTTGTGATGTTTGTGTGATATGGCATCATTTGATATGTAATTTCAGAGCATAAACTTCTGTCATACTCTCATGTTTATCACTCTTTTATTGTGTTTAAGAGTTGTGCCCTTATGCCTTGTTTTTGAGCTAATACATGAGCATATCTTTCTTGCCATCTATGCTACAAGTCTAGCATGTTTTTGCTACTATTTCCACCTGCCTTAGGTCTTTTTTGAGTAGTTAAGGTCATTTGAGCATTGCTTAGTATGGTTGTAGTGTAAAGAGCCTTCACCAAAAATGAGTTTTGAGGCCCTTAGCATGCTATATTTGTGATGTTTGTGTGATATGGCACCATTTAGCATGTAATTTCAGTGCATTTAGTGTAGTCATACTCTCGTACACTTCACTTCTTCATAGCTCTTGAGAGTTGTACCTTATGCCTTGTTCATGAGCCAACGCAGGAGCATGCATTTCTCGCCTTTCATGCTATCATTTCAACTCATTTTGGCCACTGTTTTAGCATGCATGAGGTCTGTTCAGGGCTGGTTTAGTCCTTTGAGCATTGTGTTGCATGGTTTTAGTGTTATGCTCTTTGCTAGCTTTAATGCTTTCGACTCTTAGCATGCATTACATGCATTGTTTGCATGGTTTAATGTTGTTTAGCATGTCATTTCAGAGCTGAAATACATGCCATTGCACTCCATTGTTTACTCTTTCATGTGCTTTGAAAGTGGTCTTAAGCCCTCGTTGGTTTGAGCACGGAATTGAGGCTTTCGTGCCTAATGGTTTTAGCCTTCTCTTGAGGGTTTCTACTAACCAACGGCATGATGCTTCTTTCATGCTCGAGACACTTGTGGCTTGGTCTGTCTTTCCAATTAGAGGACTTCTCACTTTTGGACTTAACCGGTTCAAGGATTAATCGGTAATCTAAAATGAGTACACAAAATGAACCAAAGTAAAACATGCTAAGATAACATGTTTGTGTTGCATTGCATGTGTTTGGATCGGACGTTAATCCAAACACAAGAAATGAGAGACGTTTTATACTTAAAGTGATGAAACATGCCTTATTTCTTAGTCACCGACACCCTTGATCGTGCATGATAGGGTGGAGGTTCATGGAGTCCTACTTGTGCATTCATTAACGTGTACACACTTGGCTTCTCGGCCATCATGCATTGCGATGCTCGGTTGATGGCTTGAGAGCTAAGTACCACACTCCTTTGAGCTTGAGAAATGATAAGGAGGGTGGTTGTGCACACGTACCTTGCAAATACCTTGTTTTGCCCCTGTTGTACTCTGTTTGCAGCAAAATTGGAGTGTGCAGGAGAAAGTGGCCTACCGGCCACTTGAAGTGGCCTACAGCCTCCTTAAGTGGCTAACAGTCCACCAGCTTGAAGGTGGTTCAAACTGGTTTTGGTTCTAGAGCAAAAGCAACCTGGAGATTGGTTCGGTGTTTAGGAATCAAGGAAAATGCAAACAGAGGAAACTGGTGGCAAGGCGACGGATTTTCAGGAGGAAGCCGATCGAGCATGCATGCATCCCTCGTCCCTCGAGGCTTTTTAATTGCTTTACCTAGCTAGTTTATTTAGTGGCTTTGTACTTAATTAGTTAATGTGCTTAGCTAATCGATTTTGTGTTGTAATAATTAGTTAACTAGAATAGTTAATTAGTTGTGGTTTGTAATAGTTAGCTTAATTAGCATAGCTAGTTAGCTTTCATTTCATTCGGACCCTCCATCGAGAGGGCATACGTTGTAATAAGGGTGCGTGTGTGTGTGCACGTCTTCCAACCCCCACTTCTTTCTCCCTTTTAGTTATCAGCTTTTGATGGTTAGTCTGGGGCATAGTTCAATTAGCATACCTTATGCGGTGCATGCGTGCATCATTCATTTGTTTTGCATGCACCAGGCTCGGCGCATCATTCAAACTGCATCGTATTTCAATTCCTATTTGAATACGTGTATCAAATTATTGCATTCATATGCCATCTTAGATAGTCGAGCCTATTTAGTTGCATTATTGCATGTGTTGTATTAGGTACTTAGCATAGTTAGGATCATGCATTGATTTCTAATTAGCTTCTGTTTTGGCTCGGAGTACACTGTAAGTGTTTTCACTTTAGCATCCTTGCATGTATGTAAGTGACTGCCATGATAGCATGCTTACCATGAGGCTATTTGCTTAATTGCTAAACTGCATGAATGCCTGTGGATGAAGGCTTCATTGCTTGAATTGGAACAATTCATCAAAATGTGAGTTTTAAGCCCACTTGAAGTGGCAAATCATGTTGTTTTAAGCCCACTTGAGGGTGGCAAATCCGCATTTTAGCCTACTTGCGAGTAGCACCTTCAAACCATTTTCGAAAAACAAACATGAGATGTTTTGTTTCAAATCGAGCGATGTAGTCTATACTTGTATGCTATGCACTTCACATAGTAAGTTAGCTAATAATCAAACAAGAACACATGTGTTTATAAAAACAACATATCATGTTAGTAGAGGCTGATCCTTTGATCGGGTGAGCGGGGGTGCTCATTTCAGGACCTTCCTCTCTCGTACTCAAGTTCCCGAGTCGAGGCAACTTTGGTGATGACGGACATGTGGCCTTAGGCACGAGTCAGGGTTTCCTAAATTTCCCAAAATAAAATATTTAGGTGGCGACTCTGTAATCTGGCCAAGTAGTCCATGCTTGGCGCTTTTTGATTAAAATCGATTTTCTAAAATGATTTGCCGGATTTGGACTCTTTGTGATTTATCAGTCTTACATTGCACTTTGTGAGATTAGATTCAAAACCGTGACAGGAGTCTGAACTGTAGTAGCTAGGACCCAATTCGCGCCCTCTCTGAAAGGGGGGTGCGTGGAGAGAGTTCGGGCGGTCTACAATTCCATATTTTTCTAAAAATTTAATTTCTATTTTTAGACTAGTACCATTTGTATTTGAATTTCAGTTTGTTAGCGCAAATTTTAGTTTGTTTAAAGACTTTGTTTCTATTGGATTTGGTACTTTAATTAATGGTTTGTACAAATTAAATTTGGATCTTGTTTTTGAACAAAATCTTTTAACCTTGCATGGTGATATTGGCATTAAGCATAATATTGTTGATGAGTCCTCCTCTATACTTTGGCATAGAAGATTGGAACATATCTCCATTAAGAGAATAAAGAGGTTGGTTAATGATGAAGTCCTTCCGACTCTTGATTTTACTAACTTTGGTATTTGTGTGGACTGCATAAAGGGAAAGTAAACCAAAAAGACCAATAAATGTGCCAAAAGAAGTGAGGAAATTCTTGGAATCATACACACTGAAATTTGTGGACCATTTACTCCCCCTTGTCTGAATGGTTAGAGATATTTTATCTCATTTATTGATGACTATACACAATACACGTATCTCTACCTCTTTTTTGATAAGGCCGAGGCACTTGATGCCTTTAAAGTTTATAAAGCAGAGGTAGAGAAACAAACAGAAAAGAAAATTAAAATTGTGAGGTCAGACAGGGGTGGAGAATATTATGGGAGGTACACAGAATTGGGACAATTACCAGGTCCATTTGCTAAGTTCCTTAAGGAAGAAGGCATTATTTCACAATATTCAATGCCTGACACACCACAACAAAATGGTGTTGCTGAAAGAAGAAACTGAACACTTATGAACATGGTAAGGAGCATGCTTAGTTATTCTAATGTGCCTATAAATTTATGGAGTGAAGCTTTGAAAACTGCTGTGTATATCTTAAATAGGGTTCCGTCCAAGGTTGTTCCCAAAACTGTCACACCCCAAATCCAAGTATGACAGGCCGTGGCCCATAGGGACTTAGCCCAAGGCACACGTAAGCCTAAACACGAGCCCAATATCACAAAGAATAAATGTAACGATAGTCCAAAAACATATAAATCAAAACCCAATAATGTGACATGTCACAAGTATAAATGGTAAAACCCGCCATGACCAACTTCCAAAAATATATACTAAATGGAACACAAACCGCCCACAAAATAAAATAAATCTAAATGAAACCCAACCACAATGTATGCACAAAACCGACATAACAAGCTAAAATATAATAAATGAATGTCCTAGAGGTCCATGCAATTGAGTCCCCGCTACACCATGAGTCCACTCTAAGTCCTTCTATCACCTGCAAATGATAAACAACTAAGTTAGCTGATAGCTCATTGAGTAGAAGCATGGATAGTAAATACAGTTTTGAAAAACAGGGTTCAATTCCAAAATAAGATACATATCACAAAAACTAGATTGACATATAGTTTTGATAAAGATAATCTGTTCCAAAAAAAAGGTTCCACAGTTCAACAGTTAAAATACTCATGTCTCTGAAGAACATAATAGATGACATTCTCCACCTAAAACAGATTACAACATGATCACCAATAATTTTCTAGATACCAAGAATAACAAGTAACATGCCACGAAGTTCTCAAGGCAATAAGCCTATTGGATCCAATATCGAACCAAGAGTCATTCGCGGGATGGCAACCTGAGCCTTTTCTCTAAGACGATCCAATTGAAGGTCACCTAGCCTAGCCTAGGTCTTTTCCTTACAATCGTTAAGCACTAGAGTCATCACAGCCCAACCCGAACCTGCTCCCTAGTGGCCAGAGTCACCACACACAGTTGAATAATTTCCTTGGACTTTTATATACATGGTCCCAATAATCAATACAATTCAATTTCGCAAAACATGATAGTTCACCATTATAAATATGAGACCATAACAAATAGTTTACAGTATGCCAAGTTTGCACATGTTTCAGAATTAATTTAATTCTATTGATAATATAATAATTTATCAAAATAGTTTAATCATGAAACAACAATTTAATTTTCCAACAGTTCAGGGTAGGGAAACATTTATAAAAATATGTAGCATGCAACTATTCACCTGAAAACAGAATAATGTAATCCTCGAATAGAGTATAAAATTCCAATTAATGTCCTGAATCAACTATGGAAACTACACGGCACTACTTATTCAAAAATACTAAAAAGAATAATAAACTAAGTACCCCACATTAAAGCGCAAATAATAATAAACTGAGTACCCCACATTAAAGCGTACTAACATAGCTCAACCCCACTCACCATTACTCTTAAATAATATTTAAGTTCATGTTCTTCAAGGTCTAAAATTACCCAAGACATGGGTTCAAATAGAAACCTAATTAAAAGTAACTTTAAGATAAAATAGAGTTTTAAACAAGTTTTCCTAATCTATTTGCTAACTTTGAAAATTAAAAACCACTCCACGCTGTTCGAAAAAATTCCAAAACCCTCCAGATATCAACTACTATATCCTAAATTTCAAACCAAATTGGTTTTACTTGATTTGCTTATCAAAATAATTATTTACAATTAATTATATCCAAACAGGTTGTTTTCTGCAGCACTTTAAAGAAATTAAAGGTTCTCTTAGTATACACGATAAATCAATGAAAGGCCAAAAATTTAAGAAACTAGACTTGTAACCGGTTCTAATGACGCTGATTTGATAATTTTCGGATTTATACCCAAAGAGAACGGCACTTCCAAAATTACTGTTTTACACCAGTTTTCTGGACAGATTTGAATGCATCAGGTAATATAGATTTTGACTACCAAAAATTATGAGAAAATTCTGGTATAAATTTCAATATGTAATTAGATTGCTGTAAAAATTTCAATTCAAAATTCATCCGTTGGATATGATTTCTCGATTTTTAAAGTTTGTGGTTCTGTACAGAATTTTTAAACTAAGAACAACTCTCATTCTTTATACACGAATTTAGCTCCTTAGATTTTTTAATAATATATATACATATATATATATATATATATATAATACATACACCTACAACCTCTCCATCAATGAATTAAATAATAATAGAATAAGGGTAAAGAACAAAAGCAAAAAGGAAGAAGAAAGATAGAGACCTACCACAGACCCAAAAATCCTTCCTTGTTTGCAACTTTTTTTTTTTTTTTTTTTTTTTTTTTTTTTTCCCTTTTTCTTTTCTCTCAACCTCTCTCCCATGGCTGCTGCTGCTGCTATTTATTGTGTTAGGCAGCCTAGGGTATATATACATATAAACAAAAAGCTCTAAATTATTATCTTTTGTTTTATTTTATTTTCTCTCTCCATTAATTTAAATAAAACACAACTATTATTATATCAAAATATACTAACTAATTTGTCCCCCATTTTTTTTTAATAATAAATCTTACCTCCAAATTAAAGACTTTCACCATAAATTTATTTTAGGTTTAAAATTAATTAAAAGATCGTTCAGCAATATTTAATTTGCACCTTAAGATTCACAAGTAAAATATTTGAGATTTGTAAAATAATAATTATTTATTATTTATTATTTATTTTATTTGAATATTATTTTATTTGAGGTTCTCACAAAAACACCATTTGAGTTATGGAAAGGATGAAAGCCAAATTTAAGTCACTTACACGTTTGGGGTTGTCCAGTTGAAGTGAGGGTGTATAACCCACATTTAAAGAAATTAGACCCCATAACAGTTAGTGGTTTCTTCATAGGCTATGCGGAAAACTCCAAGGGTTACAGATTTTATTGTCCTTCAAATTCACTTAAAATTGTTGAAACAAAAAATGTTGAGTTTATTTAGGAAGTTGACCCTAGTGGGAGTTACCCTCGAAAGATAGAGTGCGAGGAATCACGGGATCCAGATACAACACCCGTGAATATGGGTGAATCGGTTGTCTTTCAGGATAATCAACCCAGTATCCTTGAAGATCAACAAATTCAAGAACTTCTACCACAAAAGGAACAAGTCAACATAGAGCCTGTAGCTTAAGTCCCAATCGAGACTATTGAATTAAGGAGATCCTCACGAGTTAGAAAGTCAAAAAATTTTGGAGATTATTTTGTATACTTGTAACAAGCCCGCGAGGGACCTCAATGGTGTTACAGTTCGGACTTGATTTGTCACGGTTTTTAATCTTGAACCAAAGAGTCCAAATCTGGCAAATCGTTTTGAGAAAAACAGATTTTTTGAAAGAAGTGCCAAACATAGACTGCTTTGCCAGATACAGAGTCGCCACCTAAATATTTTATAATGGGGAAATTTAGGAAACCCTGACTCGGTGCCAAAGGCCACGTGTCCGTCATCACCAAAGTTGCCTCGGCTCAGGAACTTGGGTATGATTGGGGAAGGTCAGCTATGAGCACCCCCTCTCGCCCGATCCGAAGATCGGCCTCTACTAACCATGATATCTCGTTTTTGAAAACACATGCGTTCTTATTCCGATTAATTAGCTAGAATTACTATGTGATGCGCACAGCAAAACAAGTATAGACTAGATCGCCTAATTTGGAACAAAGCATTGCATATCCGTTTGTTTGGAAATGTTTTAAGATTTGCTACTCGCAAGTAGGCTAAAACACGGATTTCAACGAGTTGTTCCAACTCAAATAATCCAACCTTCACCCACATGCATTCAGGCAGTTATATCAACTAAGCATTTAGCCACATGGTAAGCATGCTGTCATGTTAACATTCACACTCATGCGAGATGCTAAAGCATAAATACTTACATCGTACTCCGTGCCAAAACAATGAAGCTAGTTAGCAAAACATGCATGACCCTAGTCCATGTTAAGTGGCTAATGCATCACATACAAAATGCAATCTAGAATAGGCTCGGCTAATCCTAGGATGGCATGTGGAATGTGACAATTGATACACGTATTCAAATTGAATTTGAAATACAATGCAGTTAGCATGATGCGCCGAGCCCGGTGCATGCAATACAAATGAATGAATGCAAACATGCGAAGCATAAGAATGCTAATTGAGATATGCCCTAAATCTAACCATTGTAAGCGGTTAAATAAAAGGGAAGAAAGACGTGAGGTTGGAAGACATACACACACCCACGCACACTTATTACAACATTGGCCCTCACTCGGAGGGTCCGAATAAATAATACAAGCTACCTAATTAACTAACTCACGAGCTAATTAAATATTACAAAACCAAATTAATAACTAGCTACAACTAATTATTACACAACTTAATTAATTAACGAATCAATTAACTAATTAATGAATGACAACAAGCAAATAGGGAAAGCGGTAAATGATGCTATTCCAGCTCTGTTTGAAGAAGGGAGGCATGCATGCTCGCTTCGGTTCCTCGCTTTGGAAGGCCTTCCGGTTGCTCTTTAGAGGCTCTGTTTGCAGGGTGTCTTCCAGTGCTTGTTGCTGCAACTTACCAAAACACTGCAGGGGGAAGCTACCAGTGGCCTGCCGGCCATGAGAGGAGTACCGCCGGCCAAAGATGGCTCATTGCCGGCCAAGGGTGACACACTGCCGGCCATCAATGGCAGGCTGCCGGCCACTGGTGTGCTGGGACACCAAACTGCAACGAAGCACAAAATAGAGAAAAGGGAGGGTCTCCCAAGGGCATGTACGCACCATGGCACTCCAAATCACCTCAAAACATCAAGGGAGAGGCCAAATCGGATCCACGACCATCAATCACGCGTCCCGATGCATGATGGCCAAAGATCCAACTTGTGCAAATCAATATGAAAATGAATGCACAAATAAAGCAAGTAAAGCCTAGAACTCCATCATGAATCATCAAGAGCTTCGGCGACCGAGAATTGAGACACGTTCCATCACTTGAAGTATGAAACGCCCCTCGTTCCTCGTGCTCGGATTAACACTTAATCCAAGCAATGCAACACATAAGCATGGCAAACATGCAATGCGAACAACCTAACAAGGCTAATGACATGCAGCAAGCACATAAGCATGATGTGAGGTGACAACCTTGGACAACATAACGAAATGCAACATGAACATGTGAACATGCAAGGCATGTAAAGCTAAATAAGTATGCAACAACATACTACATGTAACAAGCATGCGACAACATGGTAAAATGGGCTTACACCAAAGATGGACAACTCTCAACTAGGTCCAAATCAGTAGCCAAAGCGATGAATTAAGCCACACAGCATACTCAAGCATGCAAAATGCGAAAGGTTCGACAAAGGGGGCCTAAAAGGGAAACTCTCAAAAGTACCTAAAAAGTGACAAATGTGCAAGTGTAACAACACTATATGCATTGAAATGAGACGATAAATGATGCCAAATCATTTAAAGGACACAAGTAAAGCATGCGAAGGTCCTAAGTCATGAAAGCTAGCAAAGAGCAATACAAAGGAGGCATGCAATACATGGCACGAACGCATGAACTAAGCATGGGCAGAGCTTAATTAAGCCTAAACAAGGACTTAAACATGCTGGAATGAAGGCTCAAACACCTAGACATGCAAGCTACAAGCTAAGCCTTAAACTAGGCAATAATGCGCGACATTCAAAGACACTTGAAGCATGAATGAAGTGGGAATGTAGCAATGGTACATGCTCTGAAATGAAGTATTAAATGATGCCAAATCATCTAAATATCTCAAAGATAGCATGCATGAATCACCAAAACACAAAGCTTGCAAAGTCAATTACACTACAGCTATACAAAGCATGCATTATTTGACTATGAAGCATAAAGACAGAGCCAATGCAGTCCCAAAACATGAACATTTCTAGTTCAAAGCATGGCCAAAAGGTGCTCACATGAAGGACTAAGGCAACATGCGAGGTTGGCTAGTAAGCATGAGTTGTATGGCATGTATACGAAGCATATGAAATCTCACCAAACCAGCCAAAATCAGTGAACAAAACATGCCAAAATATGCCCAAATAATCATGGAAATGCAGCCAATGCATGCCAAAATGAGGGGCTTCTTTGGAGGGCCATACAAGGGATTATTAGGCACATGCAAGATGGATATTCAACAAGGCCAAACCAACTCTAGAAATGGCTCAAGAGGGTCCCAAAACCCATTGAAAAGGGCCTGGAACAAGGCCTAGAAGCATGCAAAATGGGGTCTCTTTGGAAGGCCAAAAAGACCACCAAACAAGACAAGGGGAGAGGGGGTCACCCCCCCTCTAATTTTGGCCTTCAAGAACACAACAAGGCCACTGAAAATCCACTAGATTTCAGTGGCTAATAGGCCAAAACAAGGCCAATGCAAATACTCACATGTATGGCTCTAAACACGAAGAGATAAAGCATGCATGGGGGAAGATGACCCCAAACAAAAATAAGACTTTAACCAAACTTGAAGAGGATGTCAAAACAAGACTCCTTCTAGTTTATATCAAATCTCGAAAATAATCACAAGTAGGGCTAATCTATCATGCAAAAATGGCCCTAAAAGGAGAGATAAAGCACAAGGGATAGTAGATGGCCTCAAACAGAGAAGAGCCCTTCAAAAAAGTTGAAGAGGGGCTCAAAATAATGCACTTTACAGTTTGGCTTGAAGCCCAGAAGTGCTCACAAATGAGGCTAATATATCACGCAAAATAGGCCTACAAAGAGGGATAAAGCATGCAAGGGGGGGAGGAGGCCTCAAACAGCAAAGAGTTCTTAATCAAACATGTAGAGAAGCTCAAAATATGATCTTTTTCAGTTCATGACAAAGTCCAGAAATGCTTTCAAGTGAGGATAGCCAATGGAGCAAAGAAAGTGCAAGTTTAAGGGAAATAGGCACTTACCCTTGAAGAGCAGCTTTCCAGCAGCTTTTGGTCCAAGATTCTGAGCTTTCAACCTTTGCAAATGGCCTCCAAGGTGCTGGAATGGAGGATGGAGGTGTATATCTAGGTGTTGCAGTGCAAAAGTGCAAGGAAATCCAACTTCAAACCTAAAACACACACAATATAGAGAGAAAGAGAGGTTTTTCCCTTCAAAAGCTCTGAACCCTTGTCAAAGAGGATGGCCTCTTGCTTATATAGAAGGAGGCAATGCAAAGCTTCTTCAAGAAGCTTTGCAAGAGCTGCATCCCTCCATACACGTGTATGGAGGGGAGATAACAAAAATCCAGCTGGCTCAAAAGATCTACCTGGAAACCAGCTGAGATAGGGGGGGTGCCGGCCATCAGTAATGGCCGGCAGTGCCACACTGATGGCCGGCAGGGCTTCATCAGTGGCCGGCAGGGGCAAAGCCATGGCCGGCAGTGCCATGCCATGGCCGGCAATGCACCAAGAGGGCCACTCTGAAAGGACCAAAACAGGGTCCTAAAATGAGGCAGAAAGGATACAAGGTTCGGGAAACTCGAACCGGTGCCGTTCCGCCGCAACAGTCGAATGCTAGGGGAGCAATCGAACCAGTTGTTGGGTGTACCTACAAGCACAACCAAGTCTTGAGGACAGTCAAAAATGGAGTGTCTACAATACTTAATGGAGCCTGATTTTGATATCGGACCTAAGGATGATCCTATTTTGTTTTCTAATGCCATGAATAGGGATGATTATAAATTATGGTATGATGCCATGAAGGAAGAGCTAGAATCTATGGCTAAGAATCAAGTTTGGGAAATTGTCGAGTTGCCTAAGAGAGTTAAAGTTGTTGGCTGTAAATGGGTCTATAAGACTAAGAAAGACTCAAATGGCAATAAACGATATAAGGCCAGGCTTGTAGCTAAGAGTTTTACTCAAAGAGAAGGCATCGATTATCATAATACATTCTCTCCGGCTTCTAAGAAGGATTCATTTAGAATTATCATGGAATTAGTAGCTCATTTTGATTTAGAGCTACATCAAATGGATGTGAAAATGACATTTGTAAATGGGGATCTTGACGAAGAAGTATACATGAAGCAACCTAAAAGTTTTTGTTCTGATAAAGATAGTCACTTAGTTTGCAAGCTCAAGAAATCCATATATGTACTAAAACAAGCTTCCCGACAATGGTTTTTAAAGTTTCACAATGTTATTACTTCATATGGTTTTACGGAGAACGTTGTGGACAACTGTATATACCTTAAGGTTAGTAGGAGCAGATACATTTTTCTAGTTCTATATGTGGATGACATTTCACTTGCATATAATGATTTGGGTTTGTTGCATGATACTAAACAATTTCTTTCCCAAAACTTTGAAATGAAGGATACGGGTGAAGCTTCTTATATCATTGGCATATAGATTCACAGAGACAGGTCCAAAAGGATATTAGGATTGTCTCATAAAGCTTACATTGAAAGAGTTTTGGAGAAATTCAGGATGAGTGATTGCACTCCTAATGTAGCACCCATTTTAAAGGGTGAGAAATTCAGTTTAAGTCAATGTCCGAAAAATAATTTGGAAAATGAACAAATGGTTAGCATTCCATATGCGCCTGTCGTAGGCAGTTTAATGAATGCACTGGTTTGTACACAACTTGACATTGCATTTACAGTTGGGATGCTTGGAAAACACAAAAGCAATCCAGGAATGGAACATTGGAAGGTTGCAAAGAAAGTCATGAGGTACTTAAAGGGAACCAAGGACTACTTGCTTACTTACAAGCATGTTGACTGTCTTTAGGTGGTTGGATATTCAGACTCAGATTTTGCAGGTTTTCAAGATTCTAGAAAATCCACTTTAGGATATGTTTATCGGCTAGTAGGCGGTGCTATTTCATGGAAGAGCGCCAAAGAGACGATAATTGCATCATTAACAATAGAAGTGGAGTTTATAGCATGCTTTGAAGCAACGTCACAGGCTATTTGGTTAAGGGATTTTATCACAGGGCCTCGAATTGTGGATTCAATTTCTAGGCCATTAAAGGTTTATTGTGATAATTTGGCTACGGTTTTCTTTTTTAACGACAACAAAAGTGGCAACTGAAGCAAGCATATTGACATAAAGTATCTTGTTGTTCGAGACCATGTTAAGAAATAAGAAGTCAACATTGAGCATATTAGTAATGATATGATGGTTGCAGACCCCATGACCAAAGATCTTCCTGTAAAGGTGTTTTCAAAACACGTTGAGGGCATTTGATTGATTGGTTAGCTCAATAATTTTCTAGTTGTTGTTTTGTTTTATTTTATTTTGTCATGATATTTTGATTATTATTAATGAAAAGCATCATTTTATGCACCTAAAATGTTTGTGATGCTATGCAATCCATTGAGACTATTGATCCATAGGGATCATTGGGCCCAGATTAACTTATTATAATTTATTCATAAAGAATGATACCACATAAAGTTGGGAGTATCATACAATGTAATACATGGAAGGAAATATTCATTTGATATAATATAACCGCTATGATTCGTGTATTATGTCTCTTTATAACGTTTGGGTATTTTTATTTAGTGGCCATAATCAGTTTGTTAGTTACTCGAAAGTCAACAAAATGTGTCATATGTGCCAAGTGGGAGAATGTAAGCATATTCATAAAGTGGCCCATATGACACATGTTTGTTTTATTTATATTATTATATAAATATTATATATATTTTTAATCAGTAAAATGTGTAACTAATGTGAATCATGTTCACTATCCCACAAAGTGGTTTCATGGGAAGTCTGATGATGGGAAGTTATGAGGAGTTATACTTGGATCATGGGTCCAAGTCTATTTATATATGCCTGTGATAGCCATCAAAACACATACGTTATTTTTGTGAATAGAATAGGTTTAAAACTCTGTTCCTTCCACTTTTTCATATGGTCCTGTGAAAGTGTTTTGTGAGTGGTTTATTTATACATTCAAGACTTGATCAATCAAGAATAAGATTCAAAGGCTTGAATATCATGACAAGAGGTATTCTTCTTTCTTATTGAATTATTTTAATTCTTACAAGTTAGACTCAGTCTTGTAAGAATCGTACAATACGAAATGGATATGCATCGTATTGGGTTTTATTTTACTAGTTAGGTAGCACCATTTTAGATGATGTGAGATTACCAGTTCAAAGCTCAATGTGCTTTGCTTTGTGTTGTTCCCTTTCGTTTCTATATCATACAATTACTTAATCTTGATCTTATCCTTATAATATATTTATATTTTATATAAAAATGCATCATGTTAGTTATATACCCTTAAAAGAAGGTGTACATGTACAAATTATGACCACTCGGCCATCTCTCCTACATAATTTTTCATGATTATGACCCAAAAACCGAGTGAATAGTGGGTCATTCATATTCGATTATTGGATAGGTACAACCAATTAATTTGAGCTATGAAGAAAATTTTCATCAAGAAAGATATTTTCTTCAGGGATAAAAAAAATAATTTTTCTTTGGAAAAACTGAACAGTTAAAAAACGTCTATGCATATTTGTGAAGACGATGTTTGTCTTAATTATATTTTTCAAATCATAACTAAATAAATAAATCATAATCAAACACTACTGATTATATCATAAAATATTTGTCCTAGACTATATTTTTACCGACAGCTACATAAAATATAATAAAAAACTTTTAAATGATAACAAAAATAATATCATAACTAACATCATAAATTATAACTAATGCACCATAATAACTCATAATCAAAGATTGCAAAAATCATAAAACATAAAAAGAATGTGTATGATATATGAAAAACATCATAGAATGCAACACATGATATATATATATATATTATATCAAGAAAATGAAGTTTCTAACTCACAAGTCTTGTGAGAACTCCAATATCTCAATCTTAATTTTCTAATTTTTTGAGTTAAAAATAAATAAATAAATAAATAAATAACCTCAGCATTTATTGATTTCTCCAAACCTGCAAGCCTTTTTGACTTCTCTCATAGTTACTGCAACACCCTTTTCAACTTCTTCTATACACTATGGTTAGTGATGAGATTACTAAATTATTTTTATAAAAAATCTAAAAAAAATAATTTGTATAGTAAAAAAATATCTAAAACAAAGGGGGTTTCTAACCCACAAGCCTTGTGGGAGCTCCAATATCCCAGTCTTAATTTTCTAATTTTTTTAGTTAAAAAAAAATAATCTCAACATTTATTGACTTTTCTCAACCTACAAGCCTTTTTGACTTCTCTCATAGTTATTGCAGCACCTTTTTCAACTTCTCTTATACATTATTGAGAGGGTAATTTATGTTTGTTCATGGGCTGAGCTAAGACCAGATGGGAAATGGACCGAGCTATAGGCTGTGGTGTTGGCTTGTTTAGCCCAGTCCTTATCCCGTCAGTTTTGTCAGAGTTGTTTTCCATAAGACTGTTCTTAGTGTCTTGAACCGAGATATAGAGAGAAGAGAACCGAGCTGAAAGAGGACAAGGCAGAACCGAGCTAGGTGAGCTTGGAGAAATCTGTCGTAAGGCGTGGTGGTGTTAGCTCGGTTGTTTGCTATCAGACCATGGTAGGACCATCTCATTTGGTTAAGCAGTGAGGAGGGTGTAAAAAGGTAGGCATTATCTTTGTGATTCCTAGGAGGATTCTACTAAAGAGAGTTGGAATCCTACTAGGATTGTGCCAAGCAGAATCTATAAAAGCTTATAGCAAGACCTATGTACAGGTATCACAATTTTGACTCTAAAAAACACAGAGCTTTTTGTCTATTGTCTATTTGCTGACTTAGGCATCGGAGAGGTATCCGGCGCACACCCGCCAACTAGCTCACGTTTGTGTTTTCAGGAAGTGAAGCGACGACATTTGGAGGAGTGCAAACTTGATTAACAGGATTATACGAGAAAATTATTTCATGCTCGTACAATTAGCACTGTCTGTGGGAAGTTCATAAAGAACAAAACCTTTTGATCAAGTTTTTCTCTCTAGTTAAAATCAATGGCACACAATGAAGACTTGCCGCAATCTGCTATTGATGGGAAAACCCCGGAGGGGGGGTGGGAGGTGCGAAGGTTTACCTTTTATCCCACCCATGGCAGAATTAGAACCCCAGCGACGGAACTCCCGGAGGGACACACAGGAGCGACGGGGCACCAGTCCCCATCGTTCTCAGAGTCCTAAAAGGCAAAGGCGGAAGTTGGATCCTCAAGTTCTGGAGGACCACGTGAGGGAGCAAGACGAGTTAATAAGGAGGATGGCGGCAGACATAGAGACAATGAAGTGCCAGATAAAGGAAAAAGGGGTGGCAACGGAAGAGGGGTGCAAAGGCAACACGCCCTCTTACCACTCAGAAGATCATGACAGACATGTCACACCATTGCAAGCAGAAAGTAGGAGCCTTAGAACAAACGACACTCTATTAAGGACTTCTAGGACTCGTTGCTCCAGGTTTGAGAGAACGAGGACTGAAAGGTCGTATACAGAGGGGAACAACTATCGGCCCTCGCACATGTACCAAACGACATCTAGGCACATGGAGCTGCCTAGGTCAGCGAACCTGCGAACAATGCTCGAGGAGAGGGCCCGATGGAAGGAGGACACTAGGGCTCGCGACTCTCTCAGAGTTTCAGCCCTACAGTGATTGGCCCCTAGGACACATGAGAGTGTCGAGGTAGGGATGCCAATACCGCGCCTTGCTTATGAACCAGCGGATAAAGTATTAGCAAGATTACAGAGTTCGCCGTTCGTTCTGGCAATTGAGAACGCACCTCTACCCTCAGGCTTCCACCAACCCAAATTCACCACTTATGAGAGGAAGTCAGACCCCTACATGCACTTAAGCCACTTTCGCTAGGTTATGGCAGTATACCAGCGAAACGAGGCCCTAATGTGTATCCTGTTTCCATCCAGCCTTGGCAATCTAGGTCTAACCTGGTTCGAAAGGCTGCTAGAAGACATGATAGCCTCATGGGCACAGTTGGCAGAAGCGTTCGTGACTTAGATTCAGAACGAATACCAAGACACCAGTGGAGATTGACTAGCTACTCTCCATTGACATGGGCGAAAATGAGACATTGAGGTCTTACAACAGTCGATATTGGGAGACTTTCAACCAGATTGGGGATTGCCCTACAAATCTCACCATCGCACAATACAAACGGGGTTTACCAGTCGGTAACAAATTAAGGGACTCAATGACAATGATGCCACCCCTCACGATGGAGGCCCTAATGGAGAGAGTGCATCAACATATTCGAGTAGTGGAAGATAGCGCCCGTGCTAAAGCAAAATCTAGCATAACAACGATGCGTGATAAAAAGACTACAGCAAAAATCAACACGGTAGAACAACCAAGCAAGAATGGGCGAGGCAGGCGAGCCAACATAGAGGACCCAGAAAAAAGGAAGTTAAGAGTCTGCACTGCCATTACCACAGTATTCAATAAACCTATCTACCAGATTCTTAGCGAGATACGTGATGAACCCTTCGTTCGGCGGCCAACCAAGTTGGGAGAAGCACAAAGAGGCTATGATGAGAGGTCCTATTGCACCTTCCATGATGAGAAGGGGAACTGCACTGAAAATTGCACACCATTGAGGCAACATCTGGAGGAGTTACTGGCTGCTGGACACTTGGACCAGTATATAGAAGGGGGAACACAGCCAGCCCCCTAAGACCTCAACAGACCAAACGGGATGCTGGTTGACGGTCCACCCCAAGGCATAATCAACGTTATACATGGGATCGTTGAACCTGAGCGGGTATGTGAGCTCAGGGGGATGATCAAAAAGGCTGAGCACTTGAGAGAGGTATTAAGTGCACAACCTACCGTCAAAAAGGGCAGAATAGCGGCTACGAATGTCATATCCTTTTTAGATAGGGATCTAGCAAGGCTACATTGCCCTCACAATGATGCACTGGTAGTCACTTTACGCGTCAAGAATTTCGACATTAAGCGGATTCTGATTGACCAAGGAAGCTCATGCGAGATAATGTACTACGAGACCTTCAAACAACTGAAATTGGAGGACAAAGACTTGGCACCTGCGACATCTCTCCTTGTCAGTTTCAACTCAATGCCAGAGTGGCCAGTGGGCAAGATAATCTTCCCAGTCAAGGCAGGAACCATGACAAAACAGGTGGAATTCTGGGTATTGAAGGTCCCTTCCACTTACAACATAATCTTGGGAAGGGCACGGCTGCATGCCATGCGCTCAGTGGCGTCAACCTACCATCAGGCATTACGATTCCCTAACCAAACTGGCGTGATTGAAGAAGTCTTAGGAGACCAAATCATGTCGAAGCAGTGTTTTGTCACAGTAAACGGCAGCCGTGCTGCAAAAGGGTTTGTTCAGATGGTGGAAGAGCCAGAAAGCAATGAACTGTTTGCAGATGTCAGAAAAGCAGCAGAACAGAAGGCAGTGGAAGACTTGGTTGAGGTAAGGATAGATGAAAAGAACCCATAAAAGTTCTTTTTGCTCGGCTCGTCTTTGTCCAGCACTGAGAGAATAGAGGTCATGGAATTCTTAACCTCTAACATCGAAGTGTTTGCCTGGACACCATACGACATGCCTGGGGTTGACCCAAATTTCATCTACCATCGACTTAATGTCCACCCAATTGCCAGGCCAATTATTCAGCGAACTCGCCGATCATCACTCCACCACGCAGAGATAGTAGCAGAAGAAGTAGGAAACCTACTGGAGGCAGAAGCCATCAGAGAAGTACACTACCCTAGGTGGATCTCTAACACTGTAGTAGTGCCAAAGAAGAACGGCAAGTGGCGGGTTTGTGTGGACTACAAAACGGTCAACAAAGCATGCCCAAAAGACAGTTTTCCCCTACCACGGATAGACCAACTGGTGGACCTGACGGTAGGGTATAATCGACTTAGCTTCCTTGATGCATATTGAGGTTACCATTAGATCACTATGTATGAACCAGACCAGGAGTTCACGTCATTTACAATGCCCAGAGAATTGTACTGTTACAAGGTCATGCCTTTTGGCCTAAAAAACACAGGGGCTACATTCCAACGGATGGTCACCAATATGTTTGAACCATTGTTAGGTAGAACAATGGAGGCTTACATAGATGACATGGTGGTCAAGAGCAAGGATAAGAAGGACCATCTCAGGGACCTAGATAAAATGTTTCAGATTTTGAAGTCCCACAAGTTACGTCTAAATGCATCTAAGTGCGTATTCGGCGTAGGATCAGGCAAATTCCTAGGCTTTCTAGTAACTAACCGGGGTATAGGAGCTGATCCCTATCAGATCAAAGCAATCCAAGATCTTGAGAGGCCCAACACAGTCAAAGAGGTACAAAATCTCATGGGCCTAGTAGCCGCGCTCAACCAATTCATAAGTTGGTCGTCAGACAGATGTCGACCATTTTTCCAAGCATTGAAAGCCAAATTTGAGTGGGATGAGGAATGCGACCATGCCCTAGAAAGCTTAAAAGACTACATGACCTCTCCACCACTGTTAGTAACCCCGGTGCCAGGAGAAGATCTCTTTTTGTACTTAGCAATTTCACAGCATGCAGTCAGCGCAGTATTGGTTAGAGCGGAAGGAATCCAACTCCTGCCTATCTTTTATGTTAGTAAAACCCTGTTGGGCGCTGAAACAAGGTACCTACCATTGGAAAAGCTGGCATTAGCTTTGATGATGGCCTCAAGAAAGTTGTCACACTATTTCCATGCCCACATCGTGATCGTCCTAACGGCTTTTCCATTAAAAGCCATGTTTGCGAGGGCGCATTTTTCTGGACGAATATTAAAATGGGAGTGGAGTTGGGCCAATTCGATATCAAGTTTCAACCCAGAACAGCAATAAGAGCCCAAGCTTTAGCAGACTTTGTGGCTCAGTTCACACCAGGAAGTCATCACATCTGCCCGATCGATTTGACAGGCGCAACCGAATTAAGGGGGGAAAGTGCCGTGGGAACTGCGCAGCCCCTAATGCAGGATGCCCATCTACATGGCAAGCTATACAGGATTGAGGACAGGAAGGAAGGAACAAACCACACTATTCCTAGTGAGGACTCATCAAAAAGTAAAGACTTGAGGCAGTCAGACAGTAAAGATCAAACCCTAACAACAGGCATGGACTTGGAAGAAAACACCAGTAACACCCATGATCCCAAGACATCATCCGACCCCTCTACTTGCTGGAAGCTATTCGTCGGAGAGATGTGGAAACTCTTCGTGGATGGAGCATCCAATAGGCATGGTGCAGGACTTGGCATAGTCCTCATCTCACCAGATGGCCTAACAATTGAACAGGAAGTCAACCTTGGCTTCCCAACATCCAACAATGAGGCGGAGTATGAAGCACTGTTAGCAGGCTTAAAATCAACACTTTTCATAAAGGCCATCGAGCTGATGGTAGACAGTGACCCCTAGCTGGTAGTAAACCAGATTTCAGGTGACTACGAGGCAAAAGATGAGAGGATGTCTAAGTACTAAGAGTTAGTCAGAAAGGAGATCATGAAGTTTGAAGTAGTCCAGATAGAGAAAATCGGCCGAGAAGAAAATAGTAGAGCAGACGAGCTGGCAGGTTTTGCTTCAATGGTAGATACATCTATCCCACACCCATTACTGATCGACTTCCTACCTAGACCAAGTATTGAGGAACCCGAAGCTGCCGAGACATGTTGTGCTGAACTAGGCCTATCCTGGATGGATCCCATTATAGTATTTTTAAAAGATGGCATATTACCTAAAGAAAAGAAAGAGACCAACAAAATTAGAACAAAATCATAGCAATTTTGGCTCTCTCCATCACTAGCATTGTACAAAAAATCCTTCATAGGACCTTACCTGAAATATGTCCATCGCAACAAGGTCAAGGCATTCTTGTTCGAGATACATGAAGGCGTATGCGGAAGCCACCAAGGGGGAAGATTATTGGCTTACAGGGCAATTTCACAAGGATATTGGTGGCCATACATGAAAGCAGATTTAGAGAAATATGTCAAGAGGTATGAGAAATGTCAGAAGTCCGCACACCAAATACATCAACTAGCCAGAGAACTCCTACCACTAACTAGTCCGTGGCCCTTCGCAATGTGGGGCCTGGACATAGTGGGACCACTTCCACGGCACCCGGCAACAGAAAGTTCTTTCTTGCAGCAACGAACTACTTTACAAAGTGGGTTGAGGCAGAAGCACTTGCATCTATAAAGGAGAAAGACATTAAAAAATTCGTTTGGCAGAACATCGTTACTTGATTCAGCATACCTAAGGCTCTAATATCTGACAACGGCACTCAGTTCGATGGAAAAATCTTCAGGGGCTTTTGTGAAGAATAAAAGATAGAATTTTACAATTCTACACCAGCATACCCTTAAGCGAATGGCCAGGCAGAAGCTTCGAACAAAGTCGTCTTAGATGGTTTGAAGAAAGAGTTGGAGAGAGCAAAAGGCAAGTGGGCAGAGGAACTTCCGCATATTTTATGGGCTCGGCAGTCAACTGGAGAAACGCCTTTTTCCTTGCCCTATGGCATGGAGGCAGTAATCCCACTGGAAGTAGGCCTCCCCACCATTAGAAGTGAAAACTTTGACCCAAATTTGAATGAAGAAGCCATAACCTTGGAACTCGACCTTTCAGAATAGAGAAGGGAAAAAGCACTAGTTCACATTGCCTCATACCAGCAGGAGTTATCCAGAAAATATAACAAAACAATGCATCCAAGGCAATTTAAGATTGGAGATTGGGTACTGCGCAAAGTAATGGGCAACACTTTGGTATCTGGAGATGGCAAGTTAGGACCTAACTAGGAAGGACCATACAAAGTTGTCGGTTTAGCAGGAAAAGGGGCATATCACTTGGAAGATGGAGACATCAAGGCTATTCCTAGGCTGTGGAACACTGCCAATCTCAAACTATTTTATTTTTAGCTTTTCCGTAAAATACTTGTAATTTTTCCTGTTTCAAATAAAATAAGTAGTTTTTTCAGCATAATTCTTTCTACTGTAAAAGTTGTTCTTAGTCATTGCCAGCAAAGGGCAATGAAGAAGGTTGGTAGGTATGACCAACATTTAGCTCTTCTTCAGCCGAGATAAGGATCTAGGTTGAAGAAAGTTGGCAGGTATGACCAGCATTTAGCCTTTTTTAGCCGAGATAAGGATCTAGGCTGAAGAAAGTTGGCAGGTATGACCAACATTTTCTTTTCTTCAACCGAGATAAGGATCTAGGCTGAAGAAAGTTGGCAGGTATGACCAACATTTAGCTCTCTTCAGCTGAGATAAGGATCTAGGCTGAAGAAAGTTGGTAGGTATGACCATCATTTTCTCTTCTTCAGCCGAGATAAGGATCTAGGCTGAAGAAAATTGGTAGGTATGACCAACATTTAGCTTTCTTTAGTCGAGATAGGGATCTAGGCTGAAGAAAGTTGGTAGGTATGACCAACATTTTCTCTTCTTCAGCCGAGATAAGGATCTAGGTTGAAAAAAGTTGGCAAGTATGACCAACATTTAGCTCTCTTCAGCTGAGATAAGGATCTAGGCTGAAGAAGGTTGGCAGGTATGACCAACATTTAGTTCTCTTCAGCTGAGATAAGGATCTAGGCTGAAGAAAGTTGGCAGGTATGACCAACACATAGCTCTTTTCTGCCGAGATAAGAATCTGGTCTAAAGAAAGTTGGCAGGTATGACCAACATTTAGCTCTTTTCAGCCGAGATAAGGATCTAGGCTGAAGAAAGTTGGCAGGTATGACCAACATTTACTTTTCTTCAGCCGAGATAAGGATCAAGGCTGAAGAAAGTTGGCAGGGGTGACCAACATTTACCTCTCTTCAGCCGAGATAAGGATCTAGGCTGAAGAAAGTTGGCAGGTGTGACTAACACATAGTTCTCCTCTTCAGCCGAGATAAGGATCTACTCTGAAGAAGGTTGGCAGGATAGGGTCTGGCCTAGCTAAATTAGTCCGGCTTGGCATGGTGCAAAAACATTAAACATAGCAACTGAGCAAAGAGTTCAAACCTGACGCAATTAAAGTTGAAAGATAATTACAAGTAGGGCATGAATCGAACAAAAAGATAGAAAAATTGCAGATTTCATTCCATTCCACTTTTAAATATGCAAGAGGAGGGGCTTAAGCCCGGTTACAAATTCTTTGAAAAGTAAACATCAAAAGAAGAAAAACAAGATCAAGCAAATAGATGGTCTAAGTTAGCATCCAGGTCAACTCGAGCTTCGCCACTTGGTAGTTCGGTTCTAGTAGGTAGGTCGGTCACAGACGCATCATCAACCGTACTTGACACCGGTGGTTCCACCCGAGTTGTCCGACTGGTCTAGAGACCGTGATCATTGGTAGCAGATGGGGCATTGATTGGATCAGGGGATCCTTCTTCCTCCTCTTCCTCTTGGAGAAGCTTCTGCTGGATGGCATTGGCGTAGTCCGCCATATAGCTTGGGATGAAGTGAGGGGGAGCGTTCTGGAAGACCTCGGTTTTTGGCCCCTGACCGAGCTTCAAAACAGTTACCTTCCATCCACATTTGAAGAAGATGTCTTTCGTAGCTTCACACTACAAGACATAAGTAGCCTCCACTTTTTTGTAGCTACGGTCTTCAGCATCTTCCACTTTCTTTTTTAGCTTGGTGATTTCAGCATCTTTCTTCTTCTCAAGCTTGGCCAGTTCACATAGATACCAGTCTTTTTTCTCGGCTAAAGCCTTTTGCTTATCTGCTTCAGCCGAGTTAACCAGCCTAGCCAACCGTGCATTTTTTGATTCTAGCTTGGCCAAAGTGGTCTTCACCTCTTTTAGCTCGGCCGCTTTCATATTAGCATCTTTAACGGCCAACCGAGCTGTCTTTCGAAGCTCAAGTACTCATTTATGATCCACTTGGCTCTTTTTCAGGGCCTACAAAGCTCAAAGCGGTTAGAAAATCATGCATTGGGACCGTAACAAATGTTACTCAAGTTTTAGGGATTTTTGGGGCTTACCAGTATCATCAATTTAGAAGCCGAGCGAATGGCCTTCAGCTCGGTCAAACTGTCATGCCGTTCCATGTTGGCAAGCAGGCAGACACTCTTGGCTAAATTAAAGGCCAGCAGGTGATCCTTCTCGGCGCTGATGGAGTTGTAGGCCGTTATGGCTCGACCCCTGAAGGTGACAGATAGTGCCTACACTGGTAGCATGGAAGGGTTTGAAAGGCTAGGTCGATCACGACCTTGGGTGTCAGTTGCTTCCTGGAGCCCGGTTTCAGATGGCTCATTATCATTCTTATCCCTCAAGCGTTGTATGCGCAGCCGTTTGTGTCATGACCCGAACCCGCCCCTATGGATTAAGGTCATAACCGGCCAATAATCAAGGGATTACCTATGGTCTCAAACCAAACAAGACATATCTCATCAGAGTAAAGGGGCCAAACGGAAGCAAATTTAAAACTTTTGTCCATAGAGCTGTGCTTACATGGCACACCATAACAATCCATATATATACATTTGTTAATAACTCACATCAAAGGAATAATAACACAAGGTTTTGTACATACAGGATCATTCAAGTCAAAGTCAGTCAAACCCGAAGTTTATATACAAAAGTAATCCGATGTTTTCGCCAATATAACAAAACTATATCAAAAGAACAAAAGAGGCGACGACAAGTCTTGTGCGTGAGACGTTTGGGCTGACTCTTCAAAACCTTGACTGTTTCTCACATATTTTACCAAGACTGGGTTTGGACATCCCTTGGCTCACCTACATACACATTAATGAGCGTGAGCGAAAGCCCAGTGAATAATATCAAATAAAGAAGGTACATGAATGAGATTCACATATAACAAACGGCCTTGGGTCCATTTAGAAGTCTATATAGCGCATTACTTAGTACATTAGGTGATTCAAGCCCGAACATATCAAACGGCCTCTGGCCCACTTCGTTCCTTAACAAACGGCCTCAAGCCCAAGTCATTGATGCCAATGGCCTTTGGCCCAATTATCTGTGTCAAACGGCCTTTGGCCCAATCATTCACATCAAACAGTGTCCGACGGCCTTTGGCCCAATCGTTCATGTCAAACAAAATCATTCATATCAAACGGCCTTTGGCCCAAACATTCATGTCAAATGGCCTTTGGCCCAATCATTCATGTCAAACGGCCTTAGGCCCAATTCAGATATATCAAGCATATCAACGGCAAATGGCCAACGACCTTGTACAAAATTAGACATATAGAATACTCATTCATATTTCAAATCAACAAATCCTTAAAGCTTATACAGAAGTAGCCTTTAGAAAGTAACATACTTGAAAATATCTTTACTAAGATATTACTCACAGTGTTCTGCCGGTAGATTTGTCCTCGAGCTCGACCCTACACATTACATAACACATATGGGTCACAAACGATTCAATCCGTTCTTAATTTGTACATTCCTCTTCGGCTCCTTTCTTATCATTTTAACTCATTCACAATGCTCGATGCATGCCTAAGAGTGCTTAGAAATGAAAGAGAATGGATAACAAATCGTAAAATCACTTTTCAAAATATCTGAAACAGGGATCCCCGCTCGAGCGCAGCTTTCGCCACTTGAGCGGACCCCTTTGGTTTGCAAAAGTACTGGTTACTTCATTTTCACGCTTGAGCGTGACTTCGGACGCTCGAGCTGAGAGTCAAACTACATGGCTCCCCACTCGAGCGTGAATCTCCCCGCTCGAGCGGACGCCCATGCCTGCAAAAGTTCTAGGAACCAACATTCCACGCTCGAGCGGCCCTTTCCCTGCTCGAGCGGACATGCCAAATTCTGGAATTTCCAGAACTGGTTTTGAAGTTCAAATTCGACATTCAAAGGCCCAAAACTCATGTTCTTGGTTCAAAAATGTGGAAACACATTATATATCATAAGGATGTAAGCAATAGGAGGCCAATTATTCAAAATCCATAATCATACTCTCAAATTAATCAACATTTCTCTTGTGTGGTTGAAACCCACGCATTCACACTTCATATAAACTCCACATCTTCATGAATTATACATGCATGTGAAGTATAAGCTTCATTTTCAACTTAAATAACACAATTGATGATCATCTTCATGAGATTCAACATTGTCATGCTTGCATGTGCAATTTGGTGCCAAATCCTTAATCTCTTTAGAGACTGTGGAGAAGTGGTTTAGAAATACTCTTCTGATCCTAGGGGACACTCGTGATCCTCAAGATGTCACCTAAAAAGGAATAAACACTCCGGTCGGGGGTGTCAGAATTAGCACTCCGACGGACAAGTTAGTCTATATACTCAAGATTACTTGTATTCTAAGTTAAGCATAGCAGTTCTCACTCCTCTTTTCTCTGACTGTCGTTCCTTTATTTATACTCATTTCCAGGGCCTCGGGGCCTGGTCCACTTTTCGGTCATAATCTGCTTACTTATTCGGCCCCATAGTTCAATAGTTACTCAGCCTATTTATTATACTCGGCCTCTTAATCGTGCAGGTTAGAGCCGAGTAATGTCTTCCTTCCGGAAGCGTACGCTTCTGATTCTGCTCAAAATTCAGCTTCCACAATTGCCCCCTAAACTCCCCGTTGACGGCAGTTAATTGGTTTGTTTGGTTTCGAATTTGAGAAGTCAAGAGAAATATAAATTAGGCGGCCTCACCTATCCCAATGTGAATGTCAGAATACACCCGCCTTTCGGTCATCATTATTCGTTCCCGCCTCATTCGTGCATCTTTTGCATTTATTACGATTTGAAGCGCGAGTCTCTTCGAACGCATACTTTTTGAATATTAGAGCCTCCTGGGTTGCCAACCGGTGTCACTCCTCTATCCCGCGTCTTCTGCAACTTCTTTGCCTCTCGTAAGTTTTCTTCTTTTCTTTGTAATCCTATTTTCTGTGTTCATTTTTGATTTAGAATACCCAAATCCTTACTAAAATGGCTAAGCATTTGAAAGACCTCCTTTCTGAGGGTCGTATTTCTGGGTTTCGGAAACATTTTTCTATCCCTGAAGATGTCCATATATCTTTAGTGACGGACAATACCCTTGATATGGAGAGGGAGGACCAAAATACCATCGTTTTTCCTCTCCTATCCATTGCGGAGGGCGGGGTTCACTTTCTCCTACACCCATTTCTTAGGGCCGTCCTCTCCCATTGGGGTCTGATTCCTTCCCAACCCAATGTGAATTTCTTTCAAATCATAATGGGAATCGTAGAACTGAACCGGTGCCTTAGCATCAACCTTGGTATTCCGGCGATTCGGCACTGCTACACTTTAGCCAAATCCTCCGGCTTGGGCGCTACTTTCTTAGGGCTAAGGACACCGACCATCATTTGGTAAACATGCTTGCCAGTTCTAGCAAACGAGTTGACGATGTAATGGTCAATGTCCGAGGCAACTGGGAATTTGGCGAGGGCGAAGAACGCCTAGACCCTATTCCCAGAAAGAGGGGTGAACCAGGTTGCCGTGTAACTCCTTGTGTTTATTCATCTTGCTTTTATTCGGCTTTTTCTTCAAATCTAATCATTTGTTTTTGCAGGTAACAAGTTGAAAAAGATTCTGACCTCGGCTGATGACGAAGTCCTTGCGGAAATTAAGACCGCACTTAAGTATTTTGGCCGTCCAAACGTACAGAAGCAAGGGAGAGCCACCCATATACTCTTGCGGTATGAGCCTACTAACACTACGTTCTCGACCGTAGATGATATTCCGATCCCATCCGGCGAACAACACCTTACGGCCCTTATCTTCCCCAGCTTTAAGACCGTTAGGCAAATTGGTTTCAAAGCTTCCGATTCGGAACAAGACTTAGAACCGATGGTCGAGGAAATTGCTGAACCCATGAAAGAGTTTGTTGCGGAGGCCGAAGAGCTCGACAAGGCTCTAAACTTGGCATTTGAGGTGGCCGGTCTTAACCAGCCTAACTCACTGTCCACTTCGGGTCGAGCGGAATTTTCCTTCGGAGATATTTTTACAAATTTGGAAGACCTACCAGGCGATTTTTCTGAAGGTATGGCTAGGGAAAATCTCACGCAGATGGCGCGAAAGAGAAACGCCGAACGAATGGTCACCCAGAAGAAAGCCGAGGCCGTCTGTTCTGTACTTGATCCGAAAGCAAGCCGAGAAATAACGGCTCAAGTTGTTGTGGCCGAGACGGGAAAAGAAGCTGAACAACAAATTACAGAAGAACGGCTGATTCCAGAAGAGCGGGGCAAAAAACGTACCGCTAAGGGAGCGGCCGGCTCGGGGGACAGCCTTGCTGACAAACGGCCTCGCTTAGAGGAGTCGGATGTGGTTGTTCCTTTCGTTGTTCAACCAAGGATCAAAAACACGCCGATTTCCTCTGAGGCGTCCGCCATGAAGGATCCAGCCGTAGCGTTGAGCTTGGCCACCTCGGTCTCGCTGCCGGCTGACAAGGACATCTTTCGATCAGAGCCGGATTTGGTAGCTATTGCGTTCGCTGCCCAGTCGGCCCTTCTGGTATAATTTGATCTTTTTCTCGTTTGGTTCGGTTTGCATACGATATTTCTTGGTATGTGATGCTCCCGACTATTTGTTTTACAGACGGTTAGAAGGATAGTCGAACTAGGCCGCCGCTAGCATGATGCCATTGAAAGAATTGGCCATTTGAAGTCTGAAGCTGAAGGTGAGAGGAGCAGGGCCGAGTTCGAGGTGATGAGAGCCGCAATGGAAAGTGCTCGAGCCGAAGCTAAGAATGAGAGGGCTCGGACTGCTGACTAGCTCAGATCCGACGCCAAGGATATGGCGAACGCGAGCGAGGAATTGCTCAATTTAGCCAAGGAGGCGCTTGCCAAGGTGGAGGCCGAGTTAGAAGAGTTGAAGAAGGCCAAGGAAAAGGCCGACTCTGAGGTTTCTACGGCGTTTGAGGCTAGAAGGAGCGCTGCCTTTAAGGAATACGCAATTGAAGTCCCAAATTCGAAAATCGGGGATTCAAACATGGGTGGCTCAAAGCCCTTGCTGCTGCTGGAGTTACGTTGGCCTTGCCAATTCCATACGAGCAAGTGGACTTTGAGCCACTTGAGTCTGATCCCGAGGATTGATCTGGTAGACTTTCTAGTTTTATTAAGTATTTTCAATTTCGATGTACATTTTTGTTTAGTGGATTTTTGTTAGTTCAAGGTAATTTTCATCTATAAATTAGCTACTATCTACACCCAATTTATTAATGAAAATTTCCTTTTCATTTCACTATTACTTGTTCGCAATTTTTGATATTAATGAAGAGTTTTGCCTTAACTGCTTTTGGTAAAAATGATTATTGTCCATTGTGCTTTCTAACTATCGATTCGATAGGAAGTAGGATCATAAGATGAGTAGATTGAATATCCCATTGCATAGCTGCCGATTGGATAACAGTGTAATCTTGGCAATTATATTAACCTTAATTTATCCGAACAAGTAAATCGGATTAGTTCATGGGTGTTGAACTAGTAAATCGATTCATGGAGCGGCTGGGGCACTCATGCCAAATAAATTGATGAATCTGCCCTTGCCCCAGCAGGTTCATGAACATAAGATACCGAATATCAAGAGCTTATGAAGTACTGATGAATCAATTCATGAAGGGGCTGGGGCACTCAAGCCGAATAGATTGATGAATCTGACCTTGCCCCAACCAATGTGTGAACTCTTGGTGCTGAATAGGACTAGTTCCTAGGTATTGTACTAGTAAATCGATTCATAGAGCGGCTGGGGCACTCATGCCGAATAGATTGATGAATCTGGCCTTGCCCCAGCTGGGTCATGAACATAAGCTACCGAATATCAAGAGCTTGATAGGGCGATTAGGGCATTTGACTGAATCGGCGCCGAGCTGTTCAGGTTTTGGTATTAATGAAATGCTGCCTCATAGATGCTACCATTGTAAGGAATAAATAAGCGAGTACGAGGTGAACGAAGGGCCTATTTTTATGCTCAATCAGCAACTCAGTCCAACTTTTTGTGGAAAGTTAAACAAGTGCAAATGTCAAGTAGACTTTTCTTCAACAGCAAGGGGGAAGCGCGGACGCTAGCTGAGCTGGGAGGAAATATGAATCGAACTGGTGAACCGTCGCGCACGGGAAGTAGGACTTCGAGGGGTCGGGAGATACACCATTCTCGTCGTCGTCGGAGTAGATCGCCCAGGAGGGATAAGCAGCCTCGGGACAGAGCTCCTCAACCTAGTTCTGGAAGGGAGTCCGACGCGACTCCGTGCCCATTGAGTTTTGCGGTCTTCGTGGGGAATAAACCAATGACAGAGGCAGACTCGATCGTTCGAGATCCAAACATGGCAGTCGAGTTCGCCCAACAGATTTTTCCATCCGAAGTCCAGCAGTCGATGGTAGGTCGGCAAGACTTCGAAGTGTTTCGCGAAGGTGTTCACGGGGTGGTGAAAGGGCTGTACACAGCTTATGAAATCGGCATGCGTCTTCACACCGCTCGACGCGATATAGAGCGAAGAGATGAACGCATTCGGAAGTTAGAAGCTCTTATGGAGAAGGCCGAGTGCGAGCTAAGGAAAATCAAATCTGCCGAGCCTCAATCAGCTAGTCGATCCAATCCGGTTGTTGTAGAGAGGGTGACTCAACGGCTGATTAGTGATGCTATTGCCGGTCGAAACATGGCTAGCGTGTTCGCGATTGAGACTGCGAGGGGTGCGGCCTATGAAAAAGGTTTCCATGACGGCCGAAAGGTCGGTATTCAAAAGACCAAGGAGAAATTCGCCGAAGAGGTTTGCCGATGTGAAAATCGTGGCTTTAAGCACGGTTGGATCAAGGCATCTCAAGTTGCGGAAGCTCTCCGAGTGTCGGGCATTGATTCGGCATTGCCACTCTACCAACATAATCATTTTCCGTTTTCCGCCTTTGAAGTCGAGAAGAGTGAGGATGAGGGCGACGCCGTATAAAAATACTATGTAATTATGTAATTATTGCCTGATTGAAGAAAACGTCCTATTTTAAATGTTTCATTGTAATTTGCATTCGGCACATACGTACTTGCATGTTGTGTTTCATTGTATAAACATTGACCGGCCCGAGTCAACTAGGCATTTAATTCCGAACGGTTATATGCTAGCTTGTCATGAGCATTCTTCATTAGATATATATTTGGCATACATGTCACGCACGGTCAATGCGCCGATGAGGCTCCGAATTCGGAGGCTTTTATCGGCCCAAAGGTGTCATGCACCAGAGGGGCTCCGAATCCGGAGACTGTCAGCCCATCTATAATTGCTGTTTAGATAATTTGGCCACTATCGATCGGCGTCCGTCTTTTGGAGTTTAGTGTTAATGAAATCGCCTCGGTGTCGCTGCAAGGATTAAAAATAAATCGCCTCGGACTCTTCGCACCAGTAACTTCACTTACTGTGTTCAGACTCGATTTAAAGCAATTTTGTGGCGTGGTGTTAGATAAGTGTGAATGTCAAATGGAGTTTTCTTCAACAGCAGAGGAGAAGCTTGAACTTTGGCTGAGCTTGATACTGTAATGAATCGCAGCAGAGAACCCACCCGTGCGAGATGTAGGGCGTTCAAAGAATGGGAAAAATGTCAGCCTCCAAGTCGTCGAAGTAGATCACCTCGAAGGAAGAAATAGCAACGGGGAAGTTCTCCATAACTGCGACCGAGAAATGAGGCTGACGTAGCGCCGTGACTGTTGAGTTTTACTGTTTTCATGGGGAATTCCTTTCTTGTCCTGGATCTTGGCCTTCACGTTGTCTATGGTGTCAGAGCCCTCCACCTCGAGGGTGGTTGTCTCGCCAGTGTGAACATCGTGGATTCAAGCGCGGACAGATCAAAGCATTTCAAGCTGCGCATGCTCTCTGAGCAGCGGGCGTTGATTCGGCGCTACCGCTGTACCAACGCGATCACTTCCCCATTTTCGCCTTCGAAGTTGAGAAGGGTGAGGACGAAGGCGGCGTCGTATGAAAATAGATATTGTAATGCTCGAACGCGGATTGCGTTTATGTAATTACTGTTTAATCAAACAAAATGTTTTATTTTAAATGTTTGTATCTCATTCTGAATTTTTATATGCTTAATTAAGCATCTTATTTCGAATGTTGGCATGTTTTGTTTTGTTTATGCGGTTGTGCCGGCTCAACTTACATATCCCTGCTTTGATGTGTAAATGCTTTTTCATCTTGGAGGGCGCTCCGAATCCAGAGGCTTTTTCTGCCCAAAGACGTCATGCGGCGATGAGGCTCTGAATCCGGAGGCATTTTTCGGCCCAAAGACGTCATGCGTCGATGGGACTCCGAATCTGGAGACTTTTTGGCCAATCGTGATATCCACGAAGGGCGCTCCGAATCTGGAGGCTTTTTCGGCCCAAAGACGTCATGCACCGATGGGGCTTCGAATCCGGAGGCTTTTTCAGCCCAAAAACGTCATGCATCGATGAGGCTCTGAATCCGGAGGCTTTTTTCAGCCCAAAGACGTCATACGCTGATGGGGCACCGAATCCGGAGACTTTTTGGCCAATCGTGATATCCACGAAGGGCGCTCCGAATCCGGAGGCTTTTTCGGCCCAAAGACATCATGCGCCGATGAGGCTCCAAATCCGGAGGCTTTTTTTTTTCGGCCCAAAGATGTCATACGCCAATGGGGCTCTGAATCCGAAGTCTTTTTGGCCAATCGTGATATCCACGAAGGGCGCTCCGAATTCGGAGGCTTTTTCGGCCCAAAGACGTCATGCGCCGATGAGGCTCCGAATCCATAGGTTTTTTTCGGCCCAAAGACGTCATGCGCCGATGGAGCTCCGAATCCGGAGACTTTTTGGCCAATCGTGATATCCACGAAGGGCGCTCCGAATCCGGAGGCTTTTTTTTTTTCAGCCCAAAGACGTCATACACCAATGGGGCTCCGAATCCGAAGTCTTTTTGGCCAATCGTGATATCCACGAAGGGTGCTTCGAATCCGGAGGCTTTTTTCATCGGAGCACTTTTCAACTGGATTTCGCAGTGGGTGGGATCACAACTTTTCAACAAGAATCCTTGCATTACAAAAGTGGAATGTGTATATGGCGAATCATTTAGAACTAGGATCATTCCCCACAAGTCGGGTTTAATGACAGAATTTTCGCAAGTGCGTCGAGTTCTAGGGCCGTGGCAGACTCCTTCCTGACATATTTCTGAGCCGATATGGAATCTATCTGATAATGGCCATCTCAGTTAGGACCCAATTTTCCATCAGCTGGTTTCTTGTCATCCGGAAGTACCTTCAGGATCAACTCTCCCGGTGTGTAGCGGCGTAGCTGAACGTGTTGATTATACGACTTAGCAAGCTACTGCTTGTATCGCCTAGGGCTTCCGTGGCTTTTCGCTAGGGAGCCATCCGACATCGTCTAGGCTGTTTCGATTCGGCACTTCAGTGGAGTTGACCTGCGACTCCGTTGGTGTCTTTCCAGAAAGGAGATAACATGCTTGTGCGGATCGCTGGGAACCACGGATTTGCTCAATGCCGTGTTTGGTCGGGAAGCGTAGCAGCTGATGATAGGTGCTTGGCACGGCCTGAATAGTATGCAACCAAGTTTGCCCCATGATGAGATTATACAGCGAAGGGAGCTTGACGACTAAGAATTCCACATCCACTATTTGGGAGCCCACTCAAACAGGTAGTGTGATTTTCCCCAACGGATACTCCGGATTTGCGATGAAGCCGAATAATGGATAAGGAGCCGGAGACAAGTCTGATTCGTTGAAGCCGAGTTTTGTGAAGGTCTCGTAATACATAACCTCCGAAGTGCTCCCCTGGTCTATGAGGACGCGTTGAACGGTAAATCGGTTTACGTGTAGTTCAATGACCAATGGATCAATATGGGGAGTGTTATGCCGATAAGATCAGAATCGTCGAAGATAATACTCGGAGCTTCGTGGGGCCGTTTCGTTGGTGTGCGTTGCTTCTGGGGGCTGATTGAATTACGTGTACGGTAAGAGGCGTTGGAAGGCTGTATATCATATGAATGATGCCGAGCGGAGGTGAATCCTGCCGAAGGGCAACTGTTTTGATTGCGCTCTTTCGGACATGTTGTTGGAGTCGACCATCTTGCACCAATTCCTCGAGGTGGTCTTTCAAAGCATAGCAACTGTCCGTATCATGACCGTGATCCTTGTGATATTCACACCACCTGTCCCGCCTTCTTGTGTCAGGAGGTCCCACCATTTTGGACAGCCATTTGAAGAACAGAAGATGTTGGATTTTGGACATAACCGAGCTGATTGGCTCTAACAGCTCCGTATATTTCTTGTCAGCGCGCTTTGTGCGCCTACTATCAACTTGTAGTTGCTCATTTTCTCGGTGTGAGCATTGATCGCTTGATCGGCGAGAATCCCGTCTCTTGTCTTGTTTAGGCCGCTGTCATGGTTCAGGGCTCTGAGGTGGTACTGAACTTATTGGCTGAGCAATATCAGGAGGGGCCGTTTTGTTGGCCATGTGTCCGGCTTTAACCCGCAAGGCGTTATCTTCCACTTTGCAGTATTCCTCTACTTTCTTCATCAACCCCCAGACTGTTTTGGGGGGTCTTCTAGTCAAGGAATTGCAGAGGGCACTATCTGGATGTAATCCCATTTTGAAGGCAGTGATGGCCATGGAGTCGTTGCAAGCGTCATCAACAAGATTAAAGCATTCTCAATATCGCGCCGAATATGCTCTTAGTGTTTCTCTTGGCAGGATTTGCATTGCCCAGAGAGAGTCGGCTTGCTTCGGCTGGACCTCGTTGGTATTGAATCTGGCGCTGAAGGATTTCTGTAATTGGTGGAAGGTTTTGATCGAAGTCGGCTCCAGTTTATAATACCACCTGACAGCCAATGGTCCCAAACTGCTGGGAAATATTCGACACATGAGGGCCTTGTCGTCTGCATGCAATGTCATGGCTTGCATGTAGTGGCGGATGTGGTCGGTGGGGTCTGATTTGCCGTCGTACAAGGTGAATGACGGTGCTTTGAATTTCTTGGGTAGCACTGCCTTTGCAATCCATCGTACGAAGGGATCGTGTTGATCTTCGTCCGAACTGTTCCTTCTTCGCTTGTGCCTTATACGGGGACTTTCTTCAGAAGAACTGGTAGTTTCAGGTCGCCCCTTCTTCCTGGGCTCTGAGGATAATGAGTCGGAATCGCTATGAGTGTTGTCTTGTTGGGCTCGAGGTTGTTGACCACCTGCCTTTGGAGGTCATTTCGAATTTAGGCGTACAACTTGTTTGGACTTCGCCACTTCTAAGGCCAAATCTTCACGAAGACGTTCGTTCTCAGCGATCATGTTCTCCAACCTCTGTTCATTTTGCTTTTCTTGTTCCATGATCGCCTGCATTGTCTCTTGGTTCGAAGTCGAGGGTGAGGCAAAGTTCAAGGCACATCTTGCGGCGATAGTCTCCGGTCCAAGCATGTTTGTTGGAGTGAGGTCGTCTCTTTGCGTGGTTGCATCAGTGACTGCTGGAGGATCTTCTGTTACGCTTGCCATGGATATATTTGAGTATTCCCACAGACGGCGCCAATTGTGGAGAAGTGGTTTAGAAATACTCTTCTGATCCTGGGGGACGCTCGTGATCCTCAGGATGTCACCTGAAAAGGAATAAACACTCCGGTCGGGGGTGCCGGAATTAGCACTCCGACGGACAAGTTAGTCTATATACTCAAGATTACTTGTATTCTAAGTTAAGCACAGCAGTTCTCACTCCTCTTTTCTCTGACTGTCCTTTATTTATACTCATTTCCAGGGCGTCGGGGCCTGGTCCACTTTTCGCTCACAATTTGCTTACTTATTCGGCCCCATAGTTCAATAGTTACTCGGGCTATTTATTATACTCGGCCTCTTAATCGTGCAGGTTAGAGCCGAGTAATGTCTTCCTTCTGGAAGCGTACGCTTCTGATTCAGCTCAAAATTCAGCTCCCACAGAGACCATCTTTCAATTCCTCATAAAATGCATGTTTGAACTCAAATTCCATTTCAAATAGTACAAATAATATTCATACTCATGGAGCTTAACAAAACCATGCTTGCATGTATGACTTTGCACTCAATTTATCACATTTAACTTGTTACATGTTTGATTATGCAAAATCATGACAATTCTATACATGCATGTGCATATAAACTTCAAATTCACCAAATTCAACATAATTCACATTCTTGATTACAATGTAACTTGAATTCATAGAATTACAAACTCAAATCCATGAACTCATGCCCAATTACTCACCTAGGAGCTTCAATCCTCACAAAGGTAGTTAAATCTTGAGTGTAGCTTGCCAAATTCACAACCTTCGAGCCAAATTACATAACTCTAACTCTTCCTCTTCCTCTCTCTAGAACCAGCCCCTCTCTCTCTCTAGAGTGTGATTTTCAGCCAAAAGAGAAAATGAGCTCAAAACAATGCAAATAGGCCACTTATATACCTTGGCCTAATCAAATTAATCAAGGCTAAGTAATTGAGCCTAATTTAATCATTCTGAATCTAATTATTTTGATCCGAATCAATTTCTAATTAAATTTCACTGTAGGCTCTAAAAATTACGCTAATCACAATGGCGTAGTCAATTTCGGTTTCTATGGCCAATAAGGCCTTCAATTTTTAGTTCAAAGCACAGATTCTAACAAATTTTCCTACGGTGAACAGATACAAAGCCAAAATCACATATAATCATGCAATTAACACCCAAATTCAAATTAAGCACATAATTACAAACATAAGCATGATTAATTAACATAGCATAGGACAGGGTTATCACAATCTTCCCCCCTTTATGAAGTTTGGTCCTCCAAACTTATTTTACCTTTAGTCGAAAACAATTCGGAATACTTTTTATTCAACGGTTCCAATCCTCTTGATAGTTATTTGCTTAGTCTCAAAATCAAGCAACACTCTGTTCTCAATCAGTCCGAGACTTACCTTTTCCTCCATACAAGGCTTGTATGGTGCCATACCGAAACTAGAGTGTAAGCTGTTATCATAAGCAAAGTCTACCAATGATGGATAGATTTTTCCAACTTCCCTGAAAATCTAATGCATACATTTGGAGCATTCCTCCCAGAACCTAAAAAAAAAGTTCTTTCTGATTGTACATCGATTTGTGGATGGAAAGTGGCGTTGAATCACAATTCAGTTCCCATTTCCTCTTGAAGGCTTGTCAGAGTTTAGGCACATTTTAGGATTCCTGTCTCTATCCCAAAATAGAGAGAGATTGAAGTAGCTCCGCCTATATCTGATGTTCAACTTCGACTTGTTGACACTAAAAATATTTAGACACAAATTCAACAATTTCCTTCTTCGCAATAGGTCACCAACATATTTATTTCAAATGTCAGCTAACTTTACCATAGAAGTTTGGTCTATACCCTTGTCACAGAAGTTCAATTCATTCTTCAATAATTTCGCAATTCACAATTCAATTCGGTATTTATTTTAGTGACTCATCACAGTTACCCAAGGTCAATCAAAAGTCTCCTGGAAAATAAAGTGGATCCAGACACTGATTCCCGAGTCAACAAAGGTAACAACGAAGTAATCAACCACACGACGTACGTAACTCATATATCTCCATAGTACTGATTGTAAAGTACAATAACATCGAAGCAGTCAATTTCTAACATAATACACGTGTTCTCAATTCATTCAACAGGTTACAGTTTACAATTCAGTTCAATATTCAATTCCCTGCTCCATCGAGTCTTTCCACATTATCTGATAGTCGTCAAAAGCATAAGGCAATTCATATATAAATCCCCATGATCTCAAAGATAATATCAAAGGAGTCAATCACATGTTAAGCACAATTTACACATCCTTAGAGCCCAAGTTGCAGAATACAATGGCGCTAAGCAGTTATTTACAAGGCGTACTGAATTCACACACTTTCGAGTAATCAAGGTTTTCTAATTCCAATAGTATTCACAATCAAAGCGATTCACGGTCAGCAGCCACCATAACCTGATTTCCCAAAATCCGATAACACTAAAGCAACTATTCTCTCATACAAAACATATTTTGATCAGTCAAAGATAAATGTTCAGTACTGTTTATAGTCAAATCAATCTTCCGTCATCGGTTCCCATAGCGTCAAATAAATAAGAATATGATAATACACAAGCATTGTTCCTTAAAACACCCAATCACTAGATTTGCTCAATTCCGTTCATCTATAACACGTATGTCTCCAACAATTAAAGGTTGGTTCTTAATGGTGTTCATGGTTAGATCGGTTTGTTGATAGCCCACATAAGGTCTTCTAAATAAGTCAAGTATTCCAAACGGATTCAAGTTTTGGGTCTATCAGTTTTCTTACCGGGGAATAATTTGGTTATTTATTCATAAGCAATTCGTAACCCCCCCTTAACAAAATCAAATCAGATAGAGGGTCTTATCAAATCAATCCAGGCAAAGGTCTTGTCAAATTAAATCAAACAAAGGTCCCATCAAATTATATCAAATGAGGGTCCTATCAGGCCAAATCAAACAAAAGTTCTATCAGATCGAATCAGATAAAAGTTTTCTCAAATATGGTACATTTGGTTCTGTAAGGCATACTTTGTTCGTTTAGGTACATAGTCAATAGTTTCACAACTGTCCTAAGTTCATCAGTTCTCAAGCCCTGTACAATATGGCATTGTCCACATAAGTGCATGTGTAGTTGCATATGCATGCAATTGTTCATATCAGGAGGTATGTATCATAATCAGTACATCAGTTCCCAAATAAGTCTTATATGCAAGTACATGGGGCACAGTAACACATTAACAAAGTTCCTCAGTCGCACATAATATGGGATTTGTTATGCAAAAGTTCCAAATCAGTCACAAAAGCATAGGTTTACGAGTCAAGTCTAGTATAGTCAAATAGTCCAGTCAATTTTCTACCAATCAAAATACATGGTCTCACAATTTATAGAGTTCATTATTTGGGGTGCTCAACTCAGTCACACAATCACCGAGTCATAATTCCAGTGGTTTAGTCATTGAAGATAGTGATATATCAAATCACCCTGAGCATAGGTTTAGATGTATATGTGCATGTACATAGTCAATCAATATCCCAATATGTATTTCACATTTCCCAAATGGGGCAGATACATACAGTAAATAAGGTATTGATCTTGTGGGTCCGACCAATCTAGATACATATAACAGATATGAAAGAATGCACCGAATCGAATCAAATAATATCTCAAGCCAGAATGTACACATGTACCAGTCCAGAATCAGTCAACATATAGGCATTCGTTTATAAACGGTATAGATACATGGGATAATGGTTGCAGTATTCTGAGTGCTTTCTGGGACGAGTGCAATTACTCTATCTTGATTAGCAGTTCCCGCCATTGGTACGAATCCAGCTGAGACAACGGGTCTATTCACGTTTTGTTCAGTCCGGGGACAGTTCCTTACCATATGGTCCATTTTACCACACCTATAACAAGCCCCAGAAATTCGATAACAAACTTCTCGGTGTTTCTTACCACATTCATTACATGTCCGTGCTGTATTCCTTGTAGAGTTTGAAGTGCGCAATGATCCCGTATTTTGCTTTTTAAATGACCTCTTCTTTGAGGAAAAGCCTTGTCTCTTGCTTTTCCATGCAGAAGATCGGTTCATGTTAGCTTCGGTCATCAGTGTTCGGTCTAGCACCTCAACATATTTTGTGACTTCCAACACATTCACTTGGTGCTCTTGCACTGGTGGTGGCAAAGGTTATTGCCGTAGCGGCAACTGATGTTGTTGTCTTAAGATCTCTGCCATTTCTCGTACTATTCTTTCTAGTCTATCAAGTCAGGCTGTGAAAGAGTCTGCCAACTCGTATGCCCTTACTTTATCCATGTTCTACACAAACTCTTATTAAGCCATGCCAAATACAGGAATGCCCAATACAGAAATAAACACAGATACACATAGGTACATTCGCACATAGGCACATCGTTATATTCTCATTTTACGTATCGTCAAGACACAATTAATCACATGCAAAACAGACGATTGCATACTTATTAGATATCGCATGTAGAACACTTACTAGATAATTACACATTTGACCATATTCATATTCCACATAGACACCCATTTGTAGAATCGAACGCACGTAAGCAAGTTTTCATGATTCGCATGTTCATGTACGTGCATTATAAGAAAACAAAACTCGTTGTACACATTAGTGCAACAATTCATATCTCATATAATCACATGTTCTCAATGCTTACATCATGTACTTATCAAATGGATGCATCTTAAGTCTTTTCTAGACACCATATGGCTCATTTGGACAAGTGTGTGAGTTGTTAACTCGTGCTCTGATATCACTCTGTCATGACCCAAACCCGCCCCTATGGATTAAGGTCATAACTGACCAGTAATCAAGGGATTACCTACGGCCTCAAACCAAACAAGACATATCTCATCAGAGTAAAGGGGCCAAACAGAAGCAAATTTAAAACTTTTGTCCATAGAGCTGTGCTTACATGACACACCATAACAATCCATATATATACATATGTTAATAACTCACATCAAAGGAATAATAACACATGGTTCTGTACATACAGGATCATTCAAGTCTAAGTCAGTCAAACCCAAAGTTTATATACAAAAGTAATCCGATGTTTTCGCCAATATAACAAAACTATATCAAAAGAACAAAAAAGGCAAAGACAAGTCTCGTGCGTGAGACGTTTGGGCTGACTCTTCAAAACCTTGACTGTTTCTCACATATTTCACCGAGGCTGGGTTTGGACATCCCTTGGCTCACCTACATACACATGAATGAGCGTGAGCGAAAGCCCAGTGAATAATATCAAAAAAAGAAGGTACATGAATGAGATTCGCATATAACAAATGGCCTTGGGCCCATTTAGAATTCTATATAGCGCATTACTTAGTACATTAGGCGATTCAAGCCCGAACATCAAAAGGCCTCTGGCCCACTTCGTTCCTTAAAAAACATCCTCAAGCCCAAGTCACTGATGTCCAACGACCTTTGGCCCAATTATCCGTGTCAAACGGCCTTTGGCCCAATCATTCACATCAAATAGTGTCTGACGGCCTTTGGCCCAATCGTTCATGTCAAACGGCCTTTGGCCTAATCATTCATATCAAACGGCCTTTGGCCCAAACATTCAAGTCAAACGGCCTTTGGCTCAATCATTCATGTCAAACGGCCTTTGGCCCAATCATTCATGCCCAACGGCCTTGGGCCCAATCATTCATGTCAAACGGCCTTTGGCCCAATTATTCATGTCAAACGGCCTTTGGCCCAATCATTCATGTCAAACGGCCTTAGGCCCAATTTAGATATATCAAACATATCAACGGCAAACAGCCTTATACAAAATTAGACATATAGAATACTCATTCATATTTCAAATCAACAAATCCTTGAAGCTTATACAGAAGTAGCCTTCGAAAAGTAACGTACTTGAAAATATCTTTACTAAGATATTACTCACAGTGTTCTGCCGGTGGATTTGCCCTTGAGCTCGACCCTACACATTACATAACACATATGGGTCACAAACGATTCAATCCGTTCTTAATTTATACATTCCTCTTAGGCTCCTTTTTTTATCATTTTAACTCATTCACAATGCTCGATGCATGCCTAAGAGTGCTTAGAAATGAAAGAGAACGGATAACAAATCATAAAATCACTTTTCAAAATATCTGAAACAGGGATCCCCGCTCGAGCGCAGCTTTCGCAGCTCGAGCGGACCCCTTTGGTCTGCAAAAGTACTGGTTACTTCATTTTCACGCTCGAGCGTGACTTCGGACGCTCGAGCTGAGAGTCAAACTACATGGCTCCCCGCTCGAGCGTGAATCTCCCCGCTTGAGCAGACGCCCATGTCTGCAAAAGTTCTGGGAACCAACATTCCACGCTCGAGCAGCCCTTTGCCCACTCGAGCGGACATGCTAAATTCTGGAATTTCCAGAACTGGTTTTGAAGTTCAAATTCGACATTCAAAGGCCCAAAACTCATGTTCTTGGTTCAAAAATATGGAAACACATTATATATCATAAGGATGTAAGCAATAGGAGGCCAATTATTCAAAATCCATAATCATACTCTCAAATTAATCAACATTTCTCTTGTGTGGTTGAAACCCACGCATTCAGACTTCATATAAAGTCCACATCTTCATGAATTATACATGCATGTGAAGTATAAGCTTCATTTTCAACTTAAATAACACAATTGATGATCATCTTCATGAGTTTCAACATTATCATGCTTGAATGTGCAATTTGGTGCCAAATCCTTAATCTCTTTAGAGACCATCTTTCAATTCCTCATAAAATGCATGTTTGAACTCAAATTCCATTTCAAATAGTACAAATAATGTTCATACTCATGGAGCTTAACAAAACCATGCTTGCATGTATGACTTAGCACTCAATTTATCACATTTAACTTGTTACATGTTTGATTATGCAAAATCATGACAATTCTATACATGCATGTGCATATAAACTTCAAATTCACCAAATTCAACATAATTCACATTCTTGATTACAATGTAACTTGAATTCATAGAATTACAAACTCAAATCCGTGAACTCATGCCCAATTACTCACCTAGGAGCTTCAATCCTCACAAAGGTAGTTAAATCTTGAGTGTAGCTTGCCAAATTCATAACCTTTGAGCCAAATTACATAATTCTTCCTCTCCCTCTCTCTAGAACTGGCCTCTCTCTCTCTCTCTAGAGTGTGATTTTCAACCAAAAGAGAAAATGAGCTCAAAACAATGCAAATAGGCCACTTATATACCTTGGCCTAATCAAATTAATTAAGGCTAAGTAATTGAGCCTAATTTAATCGTTTTGAATCTAATTATTTTGATCCGAATCAATTTCTAATTAAATTTCACCATAGGCTCTAAAAATTACGCTAATCACAATGGCGTAGTCAATTTCGGTTTCTGTGGCCGATAAGGCCTTCAATTTTTAGTTAAAAGCACAAATTCTAACAGATTTTCCTACGGTGAATAGATACAAAGCCAAAATCACATATAATCATGCAATTAACACCCAAATTCAAATTTAGCACATAATTACAAACATAAGCATGATTAATTAACATAGCACAGGACATGGTTATCACAGTTTGCTTGGCCGAGATGACGAAGCTCGGGCTGTAGGGAGGGCTACCACTGCCTCATGTGTCTGACCGGCCTGTGGCGCCTTGGTCTGAACCTCGGCAATTGGAGTGGTGGTTTGTTCGGTGATCAGGGCTTAAATAGCTCGGCGTTTGGCCATTTCTTGTTCTTCAGTAAGTGGAATGAGGTTGATTTGTGGCAAGTTTGGGTCCGATTCTGGTGATGGTTCCAGAAGAAGTCAGTTACCTTGACCTTCCTCCTTCCACTATACCGGTAGGTTGGCTCGAAGTTAAGCAGCTCGGCCCAACCTCAATGACGGTACCGAAACGCGGCGCGGAGAGCGTCTTGGTTGGCGTATTGGTATTGTGATTTTAGTTGGTTTAAGTCTGCATAATGAGAAAGGCAACGGTTAGCACGGTGTAAAATTATAGCCTGGAATAGCAAAGCAAAAAGAAAATCGAGGTATCCGTACCAGCAGTCCCCTTATTCCAATTGATGTTATAGCCTGGTATTTGTGCTTCCTAGTCTTCAAAATTGCCCGAAACCTAGGAAAAATCATCGTCATTTAAATCTTTATCCGGTGTATTTTTTATGATTTTCTCTTAGCCTCTCCGTACTCTTAAATAGTACACCCAACCGTCATCATTTTGGCCAAGTGAATATTGGTGAAAAAGCTCGGCCAATCCGAGGTTGAGGCCAAGCCGGCGGTTTAGCTCGGGGATGCCATTAATTATTTTGTAAGTATTGGTGCTGAGTTAGGTTGGGCATAGTCTTGTCTGCCTGAGGAACTCGCATATCAGTGGCTGTACAAGGAATCGGAGACCAGCCTCTACTATTGATATTACGGTGAAAGGAACAAAGCCCGGTTTTCCCTAGGGCGTGGAATCTAGTTCGGCTAATGTGAGGTGGACGTCGTCAGGTATTTGGTAGTCCTTCCAGAACTCGGCTATTTCCCCAAGGGAGTCAACTAGAAATCGATATTTACCCATATTAACTTAAAAAGTTTTAAATGGAGTTCATAAGTTGCCTAGCTCGGTGTGGTTGAGGCTTTGGTCGGCTCGGTTAAGCAAAGTCGCCTAGGGACAAGTTGCAAAGGTGTGCCTGATCAACCTAGTCAAGTCTAACCGATTTCTTAGTATGCAAGGTTATAACCGATTTCTTAGTTCGGTCGTGTTCAAGCCTAAAAGTCGCCTAAACAAATACCTAGTTCGGTTACAGCACGACTTTGGATTAAACATCATGTTTTTTAAAAAACCAGTTAGTGTGCTTCTGAGCTTGAGCATAAAGTTTTGGGTTTATGGTATTTGCTCAAACGCTCTAGTGTATATAAACATGCATATATGGAGATTAAGGATTGAAAGTATAGAAATAAATGAAAAGGAAACATTAGAAAGAGGTACTAAACAAACTTACCAGTCTAAGCGTGTGTAAACCCACCAGCAATGGAGCAAATGTTGTGTTAAAGGCTGGAGCACAAAGGGATACAAAAGCAGGGGTAGGTCTCAGAAGTACAAAAACGAAGAAGAGGAATAGTGGAGTGAGATTCAGAAAATGGGTTTTGAATAGGCGTAACAACGGTGGGACTTTTCAAACGTTTTTTAATAAGCGTGGGACGGCTATCGCAATTTGAAGAATCAATAGACATGTGCCACGTGTCACAGACAGGACATGGTGTCAGGTATGTGAAGCGACGGGTCATGGCAGGTACAGAGCTGAAGACCGAACTTATCTATCTCGGTGGGGTTAAGTATTTTAATCCCGGTGGAGTTACTTATTTTAGTTTGGTTGACTTGGATGTTTTAGCTTGGCTGGAGAAAAATAATCCCAAATCACGTATTGCAGATGGAATTAAGGGGCAATTAAGAGGGTAATTTAAGTTTGTACATGGGCCGAGCTAGGACCAGATGGGAAATGGACCGAGCTATGGGTTGTGGTGTTGGCTTGTTTAGACCAATCCTTATCCCGTCAGTTTTGTTAGAGCTGTTTGCCAGAAGACTGTTCTTAGTGTCTTGAACCGAGATATAGAGAGAAGAGAACCGAGCTGAAAGAGGACAAGGCAGAACCGAGCTAGGTGAGCTCGGAGAAATCTGTCGTAAGGCGTGGTAGTGTTAGCTCGGTTGTTTGCTACCAGACCATGGTAGGACCATCTCACTTGGTTAAGCAGTGAGAAGGGTGTAAAAAGGTAGGCATTATCTTTGTGATTCCTAGGAGGATTCTACTAAAAAGAGTTGGAATCCTACTAGGATTGTGCCAAGCAGAATCTACAAAAGCTCATAGCAAGACCTATGTATAGGTATGACAATTTTGACTCTTAAAAACACAAAGCTTTTTGTCTATTGTCTATTTGCTGACTTAGGCATTGGAGAGGTATCCGGCGCACACCCGCCGGCTAGCTCACGTTTGTGTTTTCAGGAAGTAAAGCGACGACGTTTGGAGGAGTGCAAACTTGATCAACAGGATTATACGAGAAGATTATTTCGTGCTCGTACAATTATGGTTAGTGATATAGCGATCCCGGTTTTCCCCATTACTTATAGTATTCCGAACTTGGGTTCCATGGTTGAGTATTTTTGTATATATCTCTTTTTCGTGCTTTAATTCCTTGTATTTGAGTTTTGGGATGTGTTGGGCAAGTTTGAAACAGGTTAGTTGTGAGTTGAAACAAATGGTTGTTGCCCAGGTTTTTCCTTCTTCGATCCAGCGAGCCTTAGGTGTTTGCTTCTTCGGTCGAGTGAGGGTTTGTGCGCTCGAGCGAGTATTGTGGGTCTTTAGGTTTCTTTTTCAGACGCAGCTTCCGCTCGAACAAGCTTTCTTGCACTCGAGCGAGCCTTGTGTTTTGTGTCTCTTCGCTCGAGCGAGCAGTCTTGCGCTCGAGCGTGCATCTGCGTCTCTTTTAGACCTGAAGGTTGGTATTCTTCGCTTGAGTGAGCCTTCTTGTGCTCGAGCGAGCGAGCCCTATGTTTTGTATTCTTTTGCCCGAGCGAGAACTCTTGCGCTCGAGCATGCATCTAGGTTACAGACCTGAAACTTTGCATTGTTCGCTCGAGCGATGCTTCTTGCGCTCGAGCGATGCTTCTTGCGCTCGAGCAAGGGTCTATTGTGTTTGGTCGCTCGAGCAACCACTTCTTCGCTCGCGCGAGCCTTGAATATATCAGTTGGCAGTAGCGTGATATTCGTCACTTTTTCATCCAAACCCTAGCCTGGCTGTTTTTCTCTCTAAAGTATCCCCTTCTCTCTACAAAAGCTCTTGATCTAGAGTGTCTCAACCCTGCTCCCTTTGTTAAAAAGGTAGAGTTTCGTGTGGGCTATGATTTGATCTGAAAAAGTTAGACTTTGGAGCATCTTGAGTTTTTCTTCTCTTCTCCTTTGAGCTTCTCCATTTGAGGTGGGGATAAACTACTCCTTTTTATGAGTTTTAACATAAATATTAGTCATTTTGTATAAATGGAGAGATTGGGAGATTTTGGGAAGTTAGGGTTTGAAATTTGAAATGTTTGAAAGAGGGGTTTTCTATGTTTGGGTTTCTTTGTGTGTTTGAGGCCGTGAGATGGGGTTTATTTGTGTATAATTGATGAAATTGAGCCTTAGGGTTGGAGTTTGAAAAAAAGGAGGAAAATGCCCTAATTGTATTTAAATAATTAATTTGATAAATTATGGGAATATGAAATTGGGTTGAGAATCTTTAAACTGGGAGAAATTGTGATTGAATAGTGTAGTTGGATTGATAAATCACTTACCGATGGAAAATGTAATAAATTATTTGTTTGATATATTTATTTATCTATTTAGAAATAACTGCTTTGGGCTATTGGTGGAGGATAGTCTTGATTGTTGTAGACACTGCATGATGATTAAGTAAACTAAAACTAATCAATTGGATTATGTCATTGAATGTGACGGCGGAATTAACACATTGAATATGTGAATTGTTGGGTCATTGTATATGACTATGTGTTTAAATACATTGTATATATATATATTGTGTGGGAGGAGATAGGGGATGTACTCCATTTGTTTGAGAGGAGATAGGGGATGGACTCTATTGATAATTAAGTTGGCCGGAGTGTCCTGGGTGAAAGTCCCGAAATCTTATTTGTTTGGGTGCCGGTTCCCTCGGACGTAGTTCCGTAAAATGGCAAGAAAATGGAAGTGTTGAATGTTGTTGATTATTGAAGTGTTGATATATGAGTTGTAGTCTCATTTTAAATTGTTTGGGATAATGTTGGATAATATAAGTGGATTGATTTGGTTAAATGAAAGGGAATGGTTGTAAATGTTGATTGGTGAATGCAAGTTGGTTTATAAGTGTTAAACATTTATCAAATGCTATTGTTTTAGTTAATTCTCATATTTGGTTTAGCATATCTCTACTGGGTTTTGGCTCACCGTATTTGGGACACCATTTTCAGGTACAAGTGACATGCAGCCTCCAAGGTCTTAGCTTGGGAGGTTTAGGAGCTGAAGACTCCCTTTTTGGTTATTTTGTTTTGATGATTACATGTATACTCAAGCCAAGGGCTATCTATGTATAGAGTTAGGACTCTTCTTTTGTTGTAACCAAGTGATAACTTGGAAAGCTGTAAGCCTGTAGGGCATTCAATTTGTTAATTAACATGTAATATTTTTGTAAAGAAGACTCTGATGTATGAGAATGTATTATTTCTTTATGTTCATGAGACTTGTGAATGTATGATTTATGTCTTAAATTGAGGGCATTACAAGTGATGAGATTGTTAAATTCATTTTATAAAAAATCTAAAAAAAATAATTCGTATATTAAAAAAATATCTAAAACAAATTTAAATATCTATATCTGTCTATATATTATATAAGGAAAATGAAGTTTCTAATGAGAAGTCTCTTAAGAGCTCTAAACTGTCAATCTAAAATTATTGATTTTTCAATTTATAAAATAGATTAAAAAAAACTTATTGGTTGATTTATTTATTTAATTATTTTAGAAATAATAATTATCATTTAATTTATGGATTTTAAATGGGAAGATAACAAAAATATTTAATAATCTCCCTATCATAATCTCTCTCGCCAATTTAAAATATATATATATATATTAAAACTTGCTTTCTTTTTCTCTCCTCCAAAAATCAAATAACATAACATAACATAACAAAAAAAATAAATTAAAAATTAGATATACAAATAGATAAAATTAATAAATTTGATTTTTATTTATTTAGTTAAAATATTGCTTTTACCTCTTAATATCCAATTTTAAAATTTTAAAATCTTTAAAATTTATCAAAAACAAATCTAATTTGTTCTCTCCCACTTACTCTCACTTTCTCTATCCAAATGGCGATTAATTTATCTTGAGCGTGATGAGCCAAATTAGAATCGAAACCGTGCTTGTAACGCCCTCAAAATAAACCCATAAATGATACATTATTGACATGCTAGACATAAGAGAATAAAGCATAATTTCATTCATCAGAGCATTAAGTACAAAAGTATTACATGTTGACATCAAAAGTAAATGCCCTATGGGCTTACAACTTTCCAACTCAACACTTGGGTACAACAAAAGAAGAGTACTAACTCTTTTTACAAAGTAAGCCCTTGGCTTGATTTACATGTAATACATAAAAGAAAACACAAAAAGTCTTTCAGCCTCTAGCCTCCCAAGATACGTCCTTGGAGGTGGCATACCATCTGTACCTGAAAATGATGTCCCATATAGGGTGAGCCACAGCCCAGTAGAGATAAACTAAACCAAATATGAATCAATGACTAAAATAATAGCATTTGATAGATGGTCAACACTTATAAACCAATTTATATCACAATATAGTTTCATGACAATCATGTCCATGTTTCATTCCACTTTCCTTTACTTATCCAAATCATTTCATAGACATGGCTCAGAACCTGGCCAAACAGTTAAGTGAGACTACATCCCACATTAAAACATTTCCTTGATTCACAATTCAATTGAGTCTACAACTCACAATTAAAAAAACTTCCATAATTCAAATAATACACATATTCGCTGTATTAACACTTCCATTTAATACACATATTTGTTGTATCAATGGAGTCCATCCCCTATCTCCTCCCAAACAGGTTTGAGAGTCCATCCCCTATCTCCCCTCAAACCGTGGAGTATCCCCTATCTCCTCCCACACAAAACACATATTCCATGTATATAAACACTCATCATATACAGGGATCAATCAATACACATATTTGATGTATTATTCTAACCGTCATATTCAATGACATATTCAACGCGATTAGTTTCAGTTTTCCCTAATCAACATACAGTGTCTACAACAATCAAGATTATCCTCCACCGATAGCCCAAAGCAGTTATTTCTAGACAGATAATAAATGCATCAAACAGATATAGTCTCAACATTATCATAGGTGAGTGATAAATTAATCCAACTACACCATTCAATCCCATAATTCCTCAATTTCATGATTCCCAGCTCAATTTCATATTTCCCCAAATTAATTATACCAATTAATTTATCATAATAATTAGGGCATTTTCCCCTTATTTCACATATCAACCCTAAGGTTCAATTTCGACCATTTGATCACAATAACACCATTTTCCAAAGTCTCACATACACATGGGGTTTAACATTTTGAAAACTCCCTTTTTATAAATTACAAAACAAACCCTAGTTTTCCCCAAAATTACCAAATGACACCAACTAATCAAAATGCATAAAACTTATGTCAAAACTCATAAGATGGAGTAGGTTATCCCTACCTCGAAGTGAAGAGACCAAATGGAGAAGATGGTGAAAACCCAAAGTGCTCCAAATCCACAAATTTTCAGATTAAAGTGAAGCCCACGCCACCCTCTATCTTTCTTACAAAGAGATTAGGGTAGAAACACTCAAGAACTAGATGAAACCTTAGAGAGAAGGTATGTAGAGAGAGAGAGGGAGAGTCGGATCAAGGGTTTGAGAGAAAAAGGAGATGAAAAAGTGAAGTGTAATCTCACTGTTGTGTACTGATATATTCGAGGCTCGCTCGAGTGAAGGAGTGGTCACTCGAGCGACCAGACACAAAGATACCTCGCTCGGGCATAGAAAGCCTCGCTCGAGCCAACAATTCGAAGCTTTAGGTCTGCAACCCAGAAGCACGCTCGAGCGCAAGAATGCTCGCTCGAGCGAAGAAACCCAAAACATACAGCTCGCTCGCTCACTCGAGCGAAGGAAAGCTCGATCGAGCCAAGAAATGCAACTCTTAGGTCCAGAACTAGACGCAGATGCAAGCTCGAGCGGAAGACTTCTCACTCGAGCCACTAGACACAACAGCCAACTCTCGCTCGAGCGAAGGAACCCTGGCTCGAGCGAAGAAACTAAAACACAGAGCTCGCTCGAGCGACAAAAAGTCTCGCTCAAGCGAAGAACCAAAATTCTGGGCAGCAATACTTGGTTCAAACTCACTACCAACCTGTAACAAACCTGCCCAAAACATCATATAACTCAAATATAAAGAATTAAAGGACGGAAACACGAAACAGCAACAACCAACAACACGGAACCTAAGTCCAGAATACTATAATCAATGGAGGGAAAACCGGGATCGCTATAACCTCCCCCCCTTAAAGAGTTTCGTCCCCGAAATTAAGTACAAGTTTTCAAAAACAAGTTTTTCTCAATTCTCAATAACATTACCAACCAACATTTCACATCCTGACCCATTACCGGTCATCCTATCTCTATTCAAGAGGCAATTTACAACAATGTTCCAACATGCATTATCAACATGCATCTCTTTTCAAATCCAACAATTCTCAATGTACGTGGTTCATAATTCCATAACATATTCAATGCTAATAATATATTTGCATTTTTACCACACATTTAACATATACAATGCTAAATTAAATTTCTATTTTCAAGGCATAATTCACAATACCTCCAAAAACCGAAACATATATAATGTTTTACAACTTAAGACATATTCAATGCCCTTAAAGTTCATCAATACAACAAAATTACCAATACATGGCCAAACATTAACAAACAAGTCCGGATATTTTTCTCGGACCTCCAACTCACGTTCCCAAGCACGTTCCCAAGTGGCTTCTTCCACTCCGTGATGTTTCCACAAAACCTTTACCAAGGGAATAGTCTTGCCTCACAAGACTTGATCCCGCCTATCCAAGACCCGCACCGGTCTCTCCTCATACGAGGCATCCTCATCAACCTCTAAGTCGGTCCAATCCAATACATGCGATGGATCCGGCTCGTACTTCCGAAGCATACTAACATGAAACACGTCATGCACTTCGGACAACTGCGGCGGCAAAGCTAAACGGTAGGCAATCTCGCCAATCCTCTCAAGGATCTTGAAAGGGCCAATAAACCGAGGGGACAACTTTCCACTCTTACCAAACCTCATCAAACCCCGCCTAGGTAATATTTTCAAGAAGACATGATCACCCACCTCAAATACCAAGGGCCTCCTCCTACGGTCGGCATAACACTTTTGACGACTCTGGGCTGTAACAAGCCTTCTACGGATAAGCTCAACTTTCTCCGTCGTTTTCCTCACCAACTCTGGGCCCAACAAAGGTGCATCACCCACCTCGGCCCAACAAACTGGAGACCTACACGGTCGGCCATACAAGGCCTCGAACGGTGCCATACCGATACTTGACTGGAAACTGTTGTTGTAGGCAAACTCCACCAACGGCAAGTGCTTCTCCCATGACCCACTAAAGTTAAGGACACAACCTCGAAGCATATCCTCAAGGATCTGAATAGTACGCTCGGACTGCCCGTCAGTCTGAGGATGATAAGCCGTGCTAAAGGTCAACCTAGTACCCAAGGCATTTTGCTAACTCTGCCACAACCTAGCAGTAAAACGTGGATCTCTATCTGAGACGATCGACACTGGGACCCCGTGCAACGTCACTATGTCCCGAATATACAAGTCGACAAGATGATCTACCGAATCTCTCATACGCATAGGGATAAAGTACGCCGACTTACTCAACCGGTCTACAACCACCCAAATAACATCACTACCCCGCTGAGTCCTCGGAAGACCTACAACGAAGTCCATCGTGACATGCTCGTACTTCCACTCGGCAATAGGCAAGGGTTGTAACAAACCCGCTGGCCTCTGATGCTCGGCCTTCACTTGCTGACAAGTAAGGCACTTAGATACAAAAACTACCACATCTCTCTTCATACCCAGCCACCAAACCTGGCGACCTAAATCACGATACATCTTAGTGCCTCCCGGATGCACCACAAGGCGTGAATGATGAAACTCTCAGAGTACTTCCTCTCAGCAAGACTCTGGCATAAACAAACGATCTCGGTATCTCACACTCAGGTCGGGATACACAGTCAAGCCCTTCTTAACCTTCCCACTGGAGATCTTCTCCTGGAGGGATTCTACCTCAAGGTCACTCCTCTGTGCCTCTAACACTCGAGTCACAAGTGTTGGCTGCGTAACTATAGAAAACAAGGCCGCAGCCTCAACAGATTCGCCCAAAAGCAAATCAAACTCGCCAAGTGCACCCAACATCTCCCACTCCCGGACGGCTATACAAGCTACATCACTAATGGATTTTCTGCTAAGGGCATCGGCCACAACATTGGCCTTTCTCGGGTGATAATGCAACTCAAAGTCGAAATCCTCAATAAACTCCATCCACCTTCTCTGCCTTAAATTCAAGTTTTCTGTGTAAACAGATATTTCAGACTCTTATGATCCGAGAACACCTCGAATTTCTCACCATAAAGGTAGTGCCTCCAAATCTTCAAGGCAAAAATCACAGTTGCTAACTCTAGATCATGGGTAGGGTAATTTCTCTCGTGTATTTTCAACTGCTGCGAGCCATAGGCTACCACTTTCCCCTCTTGCATCAACACATAACCCAGACCCTCTCGTGAGGCATCACAATACACTGCATAACCCAAACCTCTCTCCAGAATAATCAACACTGGAGCGGTGGTAAGTCTAACTTTCAACTCTTGGAATGATTTTTCACAAGTCTCACTCCATACAAATTTGACCCCTTTCCACGTCAATCTAGCCAAAGGCGAAGCTAACCTGGAGAAATCCTTCACAAACCGGCGGTAATACCCAGCTAATCCTAGAAAACTGCGGATCTCAAAAACACTCTTAGGCTGTGCCCAATCCTACACTGCCTCTATCTTGGATGTATCAACAGACACCCCTTCCCCGGAGACCACATGGCCTAAGAACTTGACTTCTTTTAGCCAGAACTCACACTTCCCAAACTTGGCATACAACCTATGGGCTCTAAGCAACTGAACCACCACTCTCAAGTGTTCCTCGTGCTCCTCCTCAGAAGGTGAATAAATCAGAATGTCGTCCACAAAAACGACCACAAAATGATCTAAGAATTCCAGGAATATTCGGTTCATCAAATCCATAAACACTGCCAGTGCATTAGTGAGCCCAAAAGGCATCACCACAAACTCATAATGGCCAAACCGCGTACGGAATGCCGTCTTTGAGATAGCTTCCTCCCTGACCCTCAACTGATGGTAACCCGATCTTAAGTCTATCGTAGAGAAACAACGGGACCCTTTCAACTGGTCAAACAAATCGCCAGTACGAGGCATAGGGTACTTATTCTTAACCGTAGCCCGATTCAATTTCTGATAATCAATGCAAAGTCTCAAGGAACCATTTTTCTTTTTAGCAAAGAGGGCCGGTGCTCCCCACGGCGAAGTACTAGGGCGGATAAAGCCCTTATCTAGCAACTCCTGAAACTGAATCTTCAACTCAATCAACTCGGCTGGGGCAAAACGATATGGTGCCATAGAAATTGGCGCCGTGCCGGGCACTAAATCAATAGAGAACTCAATCTCTCGATGAGGTAGTAAGCTAACAAGGTCCTCGGGAAAAACATCCGAATACTTACAAACCACTCTCGGCAATACAGTCTGGGTCTCATCACACTCACCACTCATAAAGCTAGCGAGAAGACCACTAAGCTCACTCCGCCCTCGCGGATCATACACCGGTGGCAATACACTACCAACCTGTTCCCCTAAGAAATGGAAACAATCCCCGCTCAAGGTACATACAGTGACCCTCTGGCGGTAGCAATCGATAACAGCTCGGTATGACGATAACCAGTCCATACCCAAAATCACATCGAAACCCGACATAGCCATAACTACAAAAGAAAATGGAAGTCGGCGGTCGGCGACCTCAATATCACAGCCCCGACACCCCTGTTTCAAAACCAACTCACCCCCAACAGGTGATACAACACAAATGGGAGATGCTAACTGTGCCTACTCCAACCCCAAAACAGATGCAAATGCAACAGATATAAAGGAATGGGATGCACCCGTATCAATCAACACATTGGCAATCGAGTTGCAAAACAAAAAGGTACCTCTCACAACAGATGGAGCAGGTACAAGATCCTGCGCGGTAACAGCATACACACGCCCTGAAGGTCTCTGATCTACCTACTCACCTCTAGGAGGAAAATATTGCTGCACAGACTGAGACGATGAAGCCCCTTGATTGGCCCTCGAGGCCTGAACTGACTGTCCTGGCTGAAAACTCTGCGTCTGCCTCGAACCAGACGCACCAGATGTGTCACACAACTGCGGGCAGAACCTCTTCAGGTGCCCTACCTGACCATACTAGTAACAAGAGAGCGGCTGGCCTCTGCCCTGACTTTGGCTCTGAGGTCGAGCCGAAGATGAAGCTACTCTCTGACCTCCTCCCCTCTGCGGGTACGCTGGAGACTTGTGGCCCAGCTGACCACATTTGTAACAAGTAACGTCTCCCTGATTGCCTCTCCCAGAGCCTGCACTCGGCATGGGAAAGGTAGATCTCGCAACAGCACCCTGGGAGTGCTAAGGGTTAGAACTCCTCTGCCTCCTACCATCCCCCTGACCATCCAGACTCCTCTTGGAGCCCCTCATCCTCCCATCCTCCTCCTGCATCATAATCTCCATATGGGCCGTAGCATCTACAAGGCGCCCATACTCCCGGGTCATGGACCCCCCTAACTCTAGTCTTGAGTCTGTGTCTCAACTTCCTTTCGAACTTAAGGCAACGGCGTTCCTCAAACGCCACTAGCTCAGGTGCAAACCTGGATAAACTGGCAAATGCGACCTCAAACTCGGCCACTGGCATACTCAGCTGCTTGAGCTGACAGAACTGATCTCTCAACTTCTCCCTGACAGCTGGAGACAAAAACTTCCCCTAGAAAGCATCTACAAAGGCCTCCCATGTGCCACCAATACGACCCCTCATGAACTTCCACCACTGACCCGCATCTCCTTTCAATTGGAATGACGCCAAGGTCACCTTCAAAGCCCCGTCTTCGATGTCAAGCATCTCAAACGTCTTCGTCATCTGTTCCAGCCACTCATCAGCCTTAAGTGGCTCCTTAGGATCCCCCAGAAACTCGTTCGGGTTAGACCGGAAAAACTCCCTCTTCAGAAAGGAAGGTCCAGCCTCAGCAACATGGGCCTGGACTTGATTCTCAACTCTGAGAATGTACATGGATTCCCTCAATGCTCCTGCTATCTCGCGGGCTAAGGCGCCCATGGCCTGCTGACCTACTGGCTCGGCCACATTGGCCTGACCAACACCCTCTTGCTGCGCCGGAATCTCATCCGGTATAGGCACCTCCTGCCTCCTAGGCCTACCTCGCCTACCACCACGTCCTTGTCCTGACATCCTAATAAAGGTAATGAAGAACATCAGCACATTCACAAATGTGCCGAAGCTATAACACTCGCATCGTAAAGCATGGACAACTGTAATTCACTCCACGTAAGCACATAATCACATAAGCGCTTACGAATTTCATTTCCGGATAATGATAGTCCCGAGGCATTGCTAGAGTTCCAGTTAGAAACAGCATTGATCAAGTGCTTCTCCAACAAGACTCCCAGAAACCCAAGGATCCAATCAACATCCTAGAAACTACATCCCATACCCAAGTAGTCACATAAACATGTTATCAAATAAACACATAATGTCACACATAAGTCTCTAACAAGCGAGACAAACCCATTGTGGTACTAACCACTTCCCACATACCCAAAGTATTCAAACCCGGTACGCTCTGATACCAAGTTGTAACGCCCTCAAAATAAACCAAGAAATCATACATTATTGACATGCTAGACATAAGAGAATAAAGCATAATTTCATTCATCAGAGCATTAAGTACAAAAGTATTACATGTTGACATCAAAAGTAAATGCCCTATGGGCTTACAACTTTCCAACTCAACACTTGGGTACAACAAAAGAAGAGTACTAACTCTTTTTACAAAGTAAGCCCTTGGCTTGATTTACATGTAATACATAAAAGATAACACAAAAAGTCTTTCAGCCTCTAGCCTCCCAAGCTACGTCCTTGGAGGTGGCATACCATCTGTACTTGAAAATGATGTCCCATATAGGGTGAGCCACAGCCCAGTAGAGATAAACTAAACCAAATATGAATCAATGACTAAAATAATAGCATTTGATAGATGGTCAACACTTATAAACCAATTTATATCACAATACAGTTTCATGACAATTATGTCCATGTTTCATTCCACTTTCCTTTACTTATCCAAATCATTTCATAGACATGGCTCAGAACCTGGCCAAACAGTTAAGTGAGACTACATCCCACATTAAAACATTTCCCTGATTCACAATTCAATTGAGTCTATAACTCACAATTAAAATACTTCCATACTTCAAATAATACACATATTCGCTGTATTAACACTTCCATTTAATACATATATTTGCTGTATTAACACTTCAATCTGATACACATATTTGCAGTATCAATGGAGTCCATCCCCTATCTCCTCCCAAACAGGTTTGAGAGTCCATCCCCTATCTCCCCTCAAACCGTGGAGTATCCCCTATCTCCTCCCACACAAAACACATATTCCAAGTATATAAACACTCATCATATACATGGATCAATCAATACACATATTTGATGTATTATTCCAACCGTCATATTCAATGACATATTCAACATGATTAGTTTCAGTTTTCCCTAATCAACATACAATGTCTACAACAATCAAGATTATCCTCCACCGATAGCCCAAAGCAGTTATTTCTAAACAGATAATAAATGCATCAAACAGATATAGTCTCAACATTATCATAGGTGAGTGATAAATTAATCCAACTACACCATTCAATCCCATAATTCCTCAATTTCATGATTCCCAACTTAATTTCATATTTCCCCAAATTAATTATACCAATTAATTTATCATAATAATTAGGGCATTTTCCCCCTATTTCACATATCAACCGTAAGGTTCAATTTCGACCATTTGATCACAATAACACCATTTTCCAAAGTCTCACATACACATGGGATTTAACATTTTGAAAACCCCATTTTTATAAATTACAAAACAAACCCTAACTTTCCCCAAAATTACCAAATGACACCAACTAATCAAAATGCATAAAACTTATGTCAAAACTCATAAGATGGAGTAGGTTATCCCTACCTCGAAGTGAAGAGACCAAATGGAGAAGATGGTGAAAACCCAAAGTGCTCCAAATCCACAAATTTTCAGATTAAAGTGAAGCCCACGCCACCCTCTATCTTTCTTACAAAGAGATTAGGGTAGAAACACTCAAGAACTAGATCAAACCTTAGAGAGAAGGTATGTAGAGAGAGAGGGAGAGTCGGATCTAGGGTTTGAGAGAAAAAGGAGATGAAAAAGTGAAGTGTAATCCCGCTGCTGTGTACTGATATATTCGAGGCTCGCTCGAGCGAAGGAGTGGTCGCTTGAGCGACCAGACACAGAGATACCTCGCTCGAGCGTAGAAAGCCTCGCTCGAGCCATCAATTCGAAGCTTCAAGTCTGCAACCCAGAAGCACGCTCAAGTGCAAGAATGCTCGCTTGAGCGAAGAAACCTAAAACATACAGCTCGCTCGCTTGCTCGAGCGAAGTAAAGCTCGCTCGAGCCAAGAAATGCAACTCTCAGGTCCAGAACTAGACGCAGACGCAAGCTCGAGCGCAAGACTTCTCGCTCATGCCACCAGACATAACACCCAACTCTCGCTCAAGTGAAGAAACCCTGGCTTGAGTGAAGGAACTAAAACACAGTGCTCGCTCGAGTGACAAAAGTCTCGCTCGAGCGAAGAACCAAAATTCTGGGCAGCAACACTTGGTTCAAACTCACTATCAACCTGTAACAAACCTGCCCAAAACATCATATAACTCAAATATAAAGAATTAAAGGACGGAAACACGATACAGCAACAACCAACACCACGGAACCTAAGTCCAGAATACTATAATTAATGGAGGGAAAACCGGGATCGCTATAACACTCTCAAGTAACTGACTTTTTGGTGAACAATAGTGAACATGAAATATGAACCATGGAAGTCCTTAGTGGAGTCCATGTTGCCAAGTCACCTATTTTAAACCTGGCTAAATTATAAACACTCTTCATATTGGTTTAAAATATAAATTATTCATTATAATTTTGTCTTTTAAAATTTTTAATTTTATAATAAAGATGTTTTTATTAATAAATCATTAACTCAATTAACAATTTTTAATGATATCATAAATATTTTTCAATTAATAATTCTGATAATTACTATATAGGAAAGTAATTATGAATTTTATTTTTTAATTAATTTTATTAAATAAAAAATTCTTACAAAAAACTATTTATAATTTTTCAAATCATAAAAAATAATTCATATCTATATCTATGTATTATATAAGGAAAAAGAAGTTTCTAACCCACAAGCTTTGTGGGACCACCAATATCCCAATCTTAATTTTCTAATTTTTTGAGTTAAAAAAAAAAAAATAATCTCAGCATTTATTGACTTTTCCCAACCTGCAAGCCTTTTTGACTTCTCTCATGATTACTCAATACCCTTTTCAACTTCTCCCATACATTATGGTTAGTGATGAGATTTTAAAATTAATTTTATAAAAAATCTAAGAAAAATAATTTGTATATTAAAAAAATGTCTAAAAAATATAAATTATGAGAGAAGTCAAAAGGGATTATGGGTTGGGAAAAGTCAATAAATGCTGAGGTTGGGTTGGGAGAAGTCAATAAATACTGATGTTTTTTTTTTTAAATCAAAAAATTAGAAAATTAGGATTAGGAGATTGGAGCTCCCACAGGCCTTAGGGTTAAAAACCCCCTTTTACTTAATATATAGTATAGATAAGGAAAATGCGATTTTTAATGAGAAATCTCCTAAGAGCTCCAAACTCTCATTCTAAAATTATTGATTTTTCAATTTATAAAATAGATTAAAAAAACCTATTGATTGAGTTATTTATTTAATTATTTTAGAAATAATAATTATCATTTAATTTATGGATTTCAAATGGGAAGATAACAAAAATATTTAATAATCTCCCCATCATAATCTCTCTCACAGAGTTTCAAAAAAAATAATATTAAAACTTGCATGTCTTTTCTCTCCTCCAAAAAATCAGATAATATAGCATAACAAAAAAAAAACTTAAAAAAAAAATATACAAAAGATAAAATTAATAAATTTGATTTTTATTTATTCAGTTAAAATATTTGTTTTACCTCTCAATATCCAATTTTAAAGTTTAAAAATCTTTAAAGTTTATCTAAACAAATCTAATTTGAAAATGTCTCCCACCATCATATTTTAAATCAATAAAACTCACATGTCTGTCACATATCTAGCTCACATCATAACTTACCTAAATAATAATAATTAAAAGTAAATAGAAACCACAAATAAATTAAATTTTTAAAAAAAATAGGAACCCACAGCTCCATCTTAAATAAATTGAAAAAAAAAAAAAAACCTAAATAGAAACCACATAAAAATAAAAAAGATAAGAATTTAGATATGGATCTCAAAAAAATATGACGATATCTAAATTTGAATTATGATTTAGTAATATAATTATCTATTTTTCTGATATATATCTATCAAAATTTTAAATCACTCAATGGGGCAAATTTATCAATTTTCAAGTCTTATTTAAAGAATAATCTCATTAGTCATCCCAACTATTAGACTTCGCGAGCACTGGCGGAGGAGTTAATGGATTGGGTTTGGTGCGGTCTAAGTTGTTGGAGGTAACATTCTCTCACTTCATAAATTTATTTGTTTCGTAATTTTAATTTTTTTTTCCCTATGATTGTCTTTCTCTACTATTGGTAGTAGTGTAAAAATGGCCCATGGCCCGTGGGCGGCCCTTGGCCCGGGGTGGGCCTGGCCCGTTTAGGCCCAGGCCCAAGCCCAGTCCGAGGCCTTAGGCCTAGGCCTGGACCATCGTTTTAAAGCTCGGGTTGGCCTATGGGCCCAGTCCACTTGGCATGACCTGTGGCCTGGCCCATCGGCCCGCTCAAGGGCCACTTAAAAATCTGGCCCGAGGCCTGGCCTGGCCGAGGCCCAGTGTTATTTTTAATGGAAAATAATAAATTTTTGGTGGAAAAAAATAAAAAAAAAATTGTTTAGGCACGCCCAAAGCCCGAGCCCAGGCCCAGCGGCCCGCCCAAAGCCCGAATACCCTTGGGCTTGGGCCTGGGCCTAGTTTTCTAGCTTGTGGGCCGGCCAGCCCCTCCCCGGCCCAATTTTTGGAGGGAGCCCGCAAGGGCTGGCCCAAGCCTGGATGTGCTGAGCCTGGCCAGGTCGGGCCAAAATTACACCCCTAACTGTTGGTTTGGTTTTGGTTTCAGTTTTAGTGAGGCTTAGATGTTCGTTTATGGGTTTGCATGGTGGAGAAGAATTATTAGTGATTATGGTTGCAATCAAAGTATCTATGTCCATTCTGTGCCAAGGATTTTGATCGAATTTTGTTATTGAAAAATCTAAAACCCCCAGAGATATTGATTTGTGATTATGTATCAATTTTAAGTAGTAAATAACAATCCCAATCAAACAATCAAGACAAATCGACACAACGATTTTAACGTGGAAAAACCCTAATTGGAGCACCTCCAATTGTGATAAAAGAACATGGGCCAAAGCCACAAAACAATCCACTAAGAAGACACAAAGAAATTACACAAGTGTACTCTCAATTACCCAGCGAATCCACGCCCGAATCGAACCGACCCCTATGTGCCTCTTTCAGCCCCGTCTTCACCTTGGAATTTTCTTGCCCAATGTTGAATCCACAACACCGATGTCGAATCCACGACGATGAGCCACTCCGGAATCCACAAAAGCTTTAGGCCCAAATTTCACGGAATCCACTAAAGAACAACTCTCTCTTTTTTTGAATAAAATAAACTAAACAAACCCATTGATATAATCCACTCAATTCATGATTAAACTCTCATAGATATCAAAGGAAATAAGCAAGAAGCCCCAGAAGAAAACCCTAATACCCAAAAAGAAAATCTCAAAGCTGTACTCTAAAACCTGACTAAACTGCAGCTTTTATAACAAATAGATTCACAATCTCCGCTCGAGCGCAAGAATGGCTGCTCTAGTGGATTGACTAAAACACGTGTGACTAAACAGGGTCTACGATCGAGTGTGGGAATGGCCAGTCGAGCAGAAAAAAACAACTCCTAGTACTTTTGCCGGAGTGTGAAACTTCTGAAAGGTCGTGATCTCCGCTGGATCCCCGACATAGTCAGCGAAGTGGCAAACACGAAAGAATTAACTTTTGAAGCATCTCTGCAAGGCACAATTCGGGTTGAATTCGTATCTAAAAACTCATAGCCTCACTAAAATAAAATTTGAACAAAATTAAAACTGAAAGAAGTTTTGTCAAACAGAATTGCCAATAACAAAAACCTAACAGTTTTCTTCAATGAATGTCATAGAATTGAAGTAAGAAAAATGGATGTCAAATTTTTATTTTTTATTGTCATTTTATTTTGTAGAAAATGTGAAAATTTATTGAGAATTGAAGATTTTACTATAACATTAACTAGGAAAATTTAAAACTTTTAAATATCATCGTGTTCTTTATTTTTATCCTTTTTCTATCCTATTATACCATTACTGCTATTTGTTAGTTTGTTAATTATAATTCAATTAATTGAAAATGAAATCTTAATATTACTTTTCATATATATTATAGTTAATTTGTTACAACTATAGTTGTATATAATAACATAATATATAAGGATAATTTCTAAATATAATTTCTATTTTTTTATGTGATTAAATAGTCCATCTTAAATAGTATATAGATGGCTTCTTTTATCTCTAAAAAACCTAATCTTTTTTTTTTTTTTTTTTTTTTTTTTTTTTTTTTACATTTAAACTTTTTAAATTGAAACATTATTTGTTTATGTCTATAAAACAAAACTGATAAACACATATCCAAAAGTTACGCATTTTTTTTTTCTTTTTTTAATATGAGGATATTTACAAATGAAAAATGTTTGATACCTCAATTTTTTTCCCCCCATAATCTGACTTATGATGATATAGTTATAAGTGACAATTTTTATACAAATATGAGAAAATAATTAATTAAATTATACATTTCAACCAACCACATACTCAAATTTTGACTATTTCAAGATGTTATTTCACTATAATTCCAATCAAGAGAATCTTCAACTCTTAATTTTTTTTAATCAAATTATAATTTGATAAAAATTTTAAAAGATGTAATGTTGAAAATTATAATTTTTACCATCAAAATTGGTGAAAAGAAAAAAAAAATTGAAATAAGAATGAATGTTCTTTTGAAAATTGATAAAAATTTAATGAAAAAGTTAAAATAAATTCATATCAAATCAAAATTTTTATTCAAATTTAAAATCAAATTAGATAATAAAAAAAATTAAAAGAAAATGATGAAAGTTTGAAAATATTTTGAAACCTTCTTATTTTTAAAGACTAGAAATCCGTGTATGTATTATATTCATATTGTATTTTTAGTCATGAAATTGAAATCAAAAGAAATGTAATTTAAATTATTGGATTAATAATAGAAACATCATATTAATTATTGTTAAATATCACTTCACTTCATATTTAATAATAAAATTGTATATTTGTCTTAATTATAACTTTTAAATTTGTATATTTTCATAACAAAAAGATGTATGTTATAACTCATTTAATCTCATTTAATCAGGTTTAACTTTTTTTAATATAAATTATTAAAATTGCGCTAAATAGATATATATATATTTTAATATTTTTAAACTAATAATTTAAAAAGTTATAAACATAAAAGTTAACTTATAAATTTCATGTCTATCATAAAATAAAATTTTAAATTATTTCAAAATAATTATAATAATTTTTTTTTTTAATTTATAAAGTTTCGTGCATAGCATGAGTCACCACTAGTATATATATATATATAAATGAGACAAACCATATATTATGCATATATTATCACCGCAACACAATAACACTGGTCTAGAGGGATGCATGTGTGAGAAAGTGACTGGTCCGATTAATATTATTAATATTAGTTGTTTTTTGTGAATGGATGATAGGCAGCACATCATACGAAAGATGCTTATATTGGGTGGACTGTTCTATAAAGTAGATGAAGACCTGAAGAATGAATGATTCACTTATGGTTGATCAGAGCTTGTTGATTTTGTGGTTGGCCATGTAATGCTACCCACCTCAAAGATACTACAGTGAGCTCCAAGAATACTAAAATATCACCTTAACTGACGTCAATGTCTCTAAATATATGATTAAATTATTCAAATCTTGGAACTTTTTCTTATTAAATTAGGTTTTTACAGTTATTAATTGGTACAATGGTCTCTAATTAGATTACATGAACTAAAATTAGAAATTTATAAAAACTAAATAGATAAGATTAATAGTTAATGAAATATAAAAAATTAGGAGGTGGATTGCCTCTAGTTTAGGGCACTATTTGAGCCGGTGGGACTCGTTACATGTTTCATTTCGATGATACAAATCATTTGTTTTCTTGAGAACTTCATGTATATTATTCACACTAAAATTAAGTCAATCCGGTAATTGTAACATTCAATTTTACCACATTTGTCACCAAAAAATGAATGGACTATTTTTGAAAACATAATTATTATTAATTTTTGTGGTGACAACTGCGATAAATTGTATATACTACAATTATCGGATTGACTTAATTTTTGTGTGGATAATATACATGAAGTGCTCGACATAATGAACATTTCAAATTATCAAAACGAAATACGTGATAGACCCCACAGGCTTGAACAATGCTCTCCAATTATAGACTAGAGGCAATCCAGTTCCAAAAAAATCATGAGAATCATATATATAGTATTAAAAGTAATTTTGAGCGCTTTCTCCCTCTCCCTCCTATGTGGTGTCTATTTGATATTGCATATCATATTGGACTTTGATCCTTGCCATTCAATATATTTAATGAAAGATTTTCATTACATATTTAATGGTTATAAAATAGAAATACAAAATTATAATTATTTTAACTTTAAAAAAACTATTACACTCACCATTAAATAATATTGTAGACACTTAAATTTTCATGTGTCTTAATCATCGCCTGATTAATCAAGGAAAATAAATTTTCTTTATTGGTCAAAATTGAGATGGTTAAAATTTTCAAATGGATATGGGTCCTACTTAAATTATGGATCTTAACCCATTTTAAATTATGGGTCACACCAAAAGAAAAGTGAACTTATTTTGACAATTGGGTCTACCCAAAAGTATGGGGCCCATGAAGATATTTTGTCAAAAAAATTAGTGGAATAATTCAAATTTAAATTCAAATTTTGAATGCAAATCATTTCCATAAAGTAATAAATAAACTACTTATTTTCTAGGAAATTAGAGTCAATTTTGGAGTTTCCAAAATTAACCCTTCCCTCCTAAGCCTATAAATAGAGGCTCTCACCATGAGGATAGGGAGACATTTTTTTGGCTAATGGTCTTGCAAGCTCCTAAGCAATCTCAAGACCCTGCCAAATTCTTTTCTTAAAATTCTCTCTAAAGTTCTTTAAACTTAAAAAAAAGGATTATCAAGCACTCCAAACCTGTGCCAATCCTTTCAAGTTACAAATACGAATTTGTTCTCTCTTTTCAAAGGGGATCGTTTCAAGACTCGCTTGAGAGCAAGCCATTTAGGCCCTTGATCAAGCCTATTTTCTCCAAGTTTCTCCTTTAGAAGACTTGAAGAAATCCATCAACTTGTTCAATTCAACAACAAGCTTTTATAGCCGTTGGATTGAAGCCCATTTCAGAGATCAAATAAGAGGATTTGTTCTTTTTATAATAGAGCAAACCACAGAGGCTTGTACCCATTTATTATAATCAAAATAAAATTAATTATTTGTTCATTTATTTCGCGTCTTAATTGCAGGATATGAAATTTGTGTTTACAAATGTAATAAAACATCTCCATTGGTTAAACTACTAAAATGGCACATTAGGGTATTAAAGTTGGCCAATTCTATTTACTTATCAAATTAAGTTTTCTATTTATATAAATATAGCCAATTTTAAAGAACCTTACAATTTTCCTAATCTAACCATCTATTAAACTAAAATTATTTAATTTTGTTAATAAGAATAGCCAATCTTCGAGTCTCAATGTTTGACTGCATTGAAGCTCCTACACCTCAAACCTCGATTTTTAATAGGTTGGGTACTGTTGATAAGATAGATGAAGGTGCAACTTCTCAACTTTCAGGTTTTAATAGAGTGGGCACTTTCTGGTCACGAAAGTCCGTTTTTGCTCAACTTGGTGACATGAATACATCACCTAGAAAATGCAAGAACAAGAGAAACACATCAACAATTAAGTTGAATTCTACAAAGGAGGATGATAAGACTTGAAGTTTGATTTCTTCTCGCATGAAAAGCATGACGTCACTTGAAGTTAGAATTGAAGGCCCACTCAAGGTCAAAAGGCACACTATCATACTAATTGGAGAAATTAAGACTCAAGCAGAAAGTAAAAGAGAAGAAGAAATTGAACATGTTGCTTCTCACCATGTAATAGTTGAAGAAGATTCTAGCTCAGATTCGGAGGATGATGATCTCCAAGAAGCTCCTTTAGAACTTGAAGATGGGGGGCAATCAACTTTTGATAATTTGAAAGAACTCAACTTGGGAACTCCTGATGAACCTTGACCAATCTTTGTTGGAACACTCTTAACGTCCGAGGAAGAAAAGACATTTTTCGTACTGCTCCTCGAATATAAAGATGTCTTTGCATGGACGTACAAGGAGATGCCCAGTTTAAGTCCAAAAGTTGCTGTCCATCACCTTGGGATCAAACATGGTATGTGACCAGTAAAGCAAGCTCATCGATACGTCAAACCTGAGCGCATCCTCAAAATGGAAGAAGATGTCAACAAGTTGATCGAAGTTGGGTTCAAATGTGAAGTAAAATATCCGATATGGATATCAAGTATGGTCCCGATAGTCAAGAAGAATGGATAAATTAGAATATGTGTCAACTTTCGAAATTTGAACGAAGCATGTCCCAAGGACGACTTTCCACTTCCTATTATGGAATTAATGATAAACGCCACTACCGGACACAAGGTTCCGCTTCCTTCATGGATGGGTGTTCAAGATACAACCAAATATGGATGGCACCTGAAGATGAAGAGTTAATTGCATTTCGTACCACAAAAGACATTTATTGTTATGAAGTGCTGCCTTTCGGACTCAAGAATGTCGGTGCCACCTATCAACGTGCCATGCAAAAGATCTTCGATGACATGCTCTATAAATTTGTTGAGTGCTACGCTGATGATTTGGTGATCAAAACTAAGAAAAGGGAAAATCACCTAGAGGACCTTCGCACAGTCTTCAATCGGCTAAGAAAGTATGACTTTAAGATGAATCCACTCAAATATGCATTTGGAGTCACGTCTGGAAAGTTCCTTAGCTTTATTGTTTGACAGAGAGGCATCGAGGTTGATCAGTCCAAAATCGATATTGTACAAAAGATGCCACCACCAAAAAACCTGAAGGAACTTAGAAGCCTCCAAGGTCACTTGGTATATATCAGCAGATTCATTTTAAACTTGGCAGGTCGTTGTCAGCCTTTCAGTCGACTGATAAAAAGGAGGCTCCATTTTCTTGGGATCAAGCATGTCAAAATGCTTTCGACAATATTAAGAGATACTTGCTTCATCCACCAGTAATAGGAGCTCTTATTCAAGGGAAACCATTGATACTTGACATTGCTGCTCAAGAAGAGTCTCTTGGAGCAATGCTGGCCCAAAATAACAAAGAAAATAAAGAGCAAGCATTCCATCACTTGAGTTGCAGATTAACTGAAAATGAACTCAAGTACTCACCTATTGAGAAGATGTGTTTGGCGCTTGTTTTTGCTACTTAAAAATTGAGACATTATTTCCAAGTCCATACAGTTCATCTCATTGCAAGAGCTGACCTAATAAAGTATGTTATGTCTAAGCCCATCCTCTCAGGATGCTTAGCAAAATAATCTCTCATTTTTAATGAATTTGAGATAATTTATGTGCCAAGAAAAGCGGTGAAATGGCAGGCCCTTGCAGACTTCTTGGCCGACCATCCCATCCCTGCTGATTGGGAAATTTCTGAGTTTCTTGACGAGGATGTATTGTTCATAGAAGTCCTACAACCTTGGATGATGTTCTTTGATGGGGCTGTAAGGAAGGAAGGGGTAGGAGAAAGTGTCATTTTTGTTTCACCACAGAGACGCATTTTGCCTTACTCATTTATTCTTGGTGAAAATTGCTCAAACAATGTTGCTGAGTACCAGGCCTTGATCATTGGTTTACAAATGGCAGCAGAGCCAAAAATTGTTGACCTAGATGTCTATGGGGATTCTAAGTTAATAATTAATCAACTTCAGAGGGATTATGAAGTCAAGAAAGACAACTTAATACCATATTTTCAGTATGCAACTCATTTCATTAAAAAATTTGAGGGGGTGGTATCCGAACATGTTCCAAGGAAAGAGAATCGCATGGCTGATGCACTTGCCAATCTAGCAACTACACTTGCATTGTTAGAAGGTGAACAAGTTAGTGTCCTTGTATGCCAACGATGGGTATTTCCATAATTGTTGAAATGTCGCCTTGTAGAAACAAACGTAAGTTCAGTACTAGCTGTCTAAGTCGATGACTGGAGAATGCCAATTATTGACTACCTTGAACACATGAAGCTCCCTGATGATTCTCGCCATAAAACTGAAATAAGACGTCGAGCTCCTCAATTCATCTACTACAAGGGAACTTTATTCTGACGATCATTTGAAGGAATTTTTCTTCGTTGCCTAGAGGATGACGAAGCTGAACAAGCCATGGAAGAAGCCCATTCCGGGATATGTGGAGCGCATCAGTCTGGTTCTAAACTTCACTTTCAAGTAAAAAGGATGGGTTACTATTGGCCTACGATGGCTAAAGATTGCTTGGACTACTCCAGAAAGTGTTAACCTTGCCAGTTCCATGCAAACTTTATCTATCGACCACCAAAACCTTTACACCCGACAATTGCTTCTTGGCCATTTCATGCATGGGGTCTAGATGTAGTTGGCCCATTGACCAAGTCTTTTGCAGGCCACTTATATATCTTGGCCGCCACATATTACTTCTCCAAGTGGGCTGAAGCCGTCCCACTTAAAGAAGTCAAGAAAGAAACTGTTGTTAACTCCATCAAATCCCATATTATTTATCGGTATGGTGTACCTCACTACATCATCACTGATAACGGAAAGCCTTTCTACAACAGTCTAATGGACAAACTCTGTGAAAGATTTGGATTTAAGCAACGCAATTCCTCAATGTACAATGCACTTGCCAATGGTTTGGCAGAGGTGTTTAACAAAACTTTGGGCAACCTATTGAAAAAGGTAGTTGCTAAATCAAAGCGGGATTGGCATGAAAGAATTGGAGATGCACTCTGGGCATACCGTATGACACATCGTACCCTAACACAAGCCACCCCATACTCCCTTGTGTATGGTGTTGAAACGGTTCTTCTTTTGGAACAACAAATTCCTTCATTAAGGATAGCTATATAAGAAGGTCTCACTGATGATGAGAATGCAAAATTATGCCTTGCTGAGTTAGAAGCATTGGATGAGAAGAGATTGGAAGCACAACAAAAACTTGAGTATTACCAAGCTCGGCTCTCTAGAGCTTTCAATAAGAAGGTTAGACCCCGGTCTTTTCAAGTTGGAGAATTGGTGTTGGCAAGTTCCTAAAGTGCTATTATCCATGAGAATGTAACGCTCCTAATCGCATGAGCATAAACTACATGATGCTCTTTTCCCATATGAAATAAAGTTATCAAAAAAAAAAAAATTTGTACTACTCTTGGCCCGCATGAGTATAAACTGTGAACGACTAATAAATCAATAAACCAAACATGTTTTACAATAGGAGTATTTTGCTTCAAACTATAATATTTATTTCATAAATAAAGTGTTTGCTAGAGCAATTATTTATAATGAAGTATTTGGTTTTGAGCTACATTTCATTAAATATAAAAATGAAATAAAATAATAATAAATAAATAAATAAATCATGGCAACCATGATAAACTCTAGATCTCGCCTTGTTTAACCTTCTAGAGCTGCTCCAACTTGTTGGCGACTTCGATATCCTCGCTTCTTATCACCTCAGCTGCTTCTATTGTAGCTTGTTCGTCCTTTAAAGTGGAAACAATGGCTCGCCTTTGAACTACTTCAACTTCAGCAACACTAATTGTAGTCTCTAGTTATTGTGATTGTTCATCTAAATGCTCCAACGACTTTAATAATTTTGCCTTCTTTGCTACAAAGCTACCCAAATTAGACTTCAACAGGTGAACCAGCTCAATTCCTTCATTCTCAAGAGCTAGAGCATGAGCAACACGTTGATTGACATCCGCCAAACACTAATCCTATAGTTCTGAAGTCATCCCTTGAGCAAACGCTGATTTCATAGAGATGTACATAGTAGCATTTTGTACGTGCTTCTCAATCTGGCTCTGCAATGGAAAATAGTCTATCTGAAGCTTTGAGAGCTCATCATAAAGCTCTTGGAACTTTGGGCCCAATGTTGGAACTTTTTGAATAGGAGTTTTGCTTAATAAGCCTTTAATATGGTTATCAAGTATTGAAGCTGTTGAGCGACGAGCATTAAGGATCATGCTTCTTGTATCAATGGTAGTAGCCACAGAAGGCGTAACTTGACTCAATGTAGGAGCAGTAGGTAAGGAAGAAGTTTGGACAATTGGAGTTAGGTCAACTGAGAGACAACTCTTACAACCAATCACTAAATCAAAGGCTAATGGCCCATAAACTGATTCTTCATTATCTAAGAACTCATCAAGAAGTCTCATGTCCTCATTGCTAGACGCCAAATCAAAGTCATCATTTGGCAACTATCAAAACGAATTAAAGAGGAGTCGTTAAAAAAAAGAAAAGAAAAGAAAAGAAAAAGGCACAATAAATTGAAATTACAAATATAGATTTTATCATTACCGGTACAACACTAGGAGCCATTGGTTGAGAAGTGCTAGGAACGCGGATCAAAAATGACTCCATATCATTTAAAGTAGTGATGTTCCTTCCGATGGTGCCAATACCAGATTTTCTCCTTAAGTGACACCAATTACGATCACCGTTACTATGGTCCTCGTATGTTACTCCACCAAAAGTCCCATCAACACTTCCTTGAACCATTTCTTTAGTCTTAAGATTAGAATTTTTCTTAGCAATTGCATTTTTGTTCGCTTTAACCATCTCTTGATTCGGTAAAGCAGAGCGTTTACTCCTTGGGATAGAATTTACTTCATTAGTGAAATAGCCTACATAAAGCTGGGACCACCACTCCAAATAAGCCTCTGTAGTGGAACAAGATGGGAAATCAAAATGCGCTGGTAACCTCAATACAAAATGAGTACCATCACAAACACAAGAATCCCAATGCTGAATAATGTTCTGTATACTACCATTATGAAGATCAACCTTAAGTTTACCCGGGATGGCTTGAATAAAACCAAATTGCCTACTAAACCTGTGAGGACTGTATGGCTCAATGACCATAGTGGATGAACTTCACCAAGTTAAATAGCTCGAGCGGATACTGATGAAATACTTCAAAATTGAGTTAGAAAGATGACCGTCATCAATCAATTCCTTGAGATTTCCCTCGCTATACACCAAACAATGCAAGGTCATATCTTTGCATCATTTAAATAAGTCATAGGCTTCTAACTCCTCAAAATGTTTGGCCATCCTTTCACCAGCATATCTCGTCATTCGGGGCTTCAGAGCAGAATCAATGTTAAAGTGTGTGTTGAAATACTCTGCTAACCAAGCATAAACATAATGGACAGGGAAGTTGGCGTCGCACTTTCTAGGATCAGAAGAAGAAGTAATTCTATTCAACCCTCTGTAGATGCTAGCAAGTACAGGAATGGCAAGGCTGAATGAACGACCACGAGCCATCATACTAGCAACCTTAAACACCCCAGGTCTAATCAAATCACCATCCCCATGGTGTAGAACAAATTTGCACAACCAATAGACAAGGAAAGCTGACAAATAAGTCTCACCTTTTGCCGCACCAGCAATCCCCAAGTCACTGAAGACTTTGTCCCCTTGCATAATTCGAGACCGAGTTGTGTTAATAATACCAGAAAGGTTTCTAGTATCCTTAGGGCATTGAGTCTTGTTCCTCGAAGCCTGGTTGGTTGATTTATGATACCTGACTTCCTCTTTGAACCAAAATTGTATCCAGCTAGTAATCCTCACCACATTCTTCTTTGACTCCTTACAAAGCCAATGGTAAACAAGGAATAAATTACTGCAACTAACAGGAAGAAGGAAATTCTTATCCCTCATATTGCTGGCCAATTCTTGGGCATTTGGCACCATTTCATCATATATTGCACCCCTAATAGGAAGACCACCAAGTTGACACAAATCCCATAGCGAGCTAGACATTTCGCCTATGAAAGTGTGAAGGGTATTAGTGGATGGACACCAAAGCTCACAAAAGGCCCGCATAACACTATGTAGTCGGTCATACGAGAACAATAAGGCATAAATTGCATCATAAATGCCCGCCTGATGTAGTACCTCTCGATGTTGCCCCAGTGCATCCTCCAACCACTCCTAATATCATTCACAAAAAGAAGGTTCTGCTATGGCCTTGAAAATAGGGCCCCATGCCACCTTATGAGCCCGAACTGCACTCCCAAGGATAGGAAATGAGCTAAGATCCTCAATTTCTTCATGGTTAGATGACTTTAATAATAAAACCCTAGAATGTGATAGGCCTTCAACCAATTGACATGAAGTCTCATGAGCCCATTGCGCCAAATGAAAAGAACCATCAAGAGGCTCGAACTTTAAGCCCCAAGCACCAAGGAAAGGAGGGTGAATTGGAAGAGTAGTCCCCTCCTCAATAGCGTCACTATAGTCCTTGAGATGATTAAGTATCCCTTCTTGAAAGTCTTGAATTACACCATCACTGAGTGACAAAGCCAAACAATTAAAAAAAAAACAAACATGTGTTGTGGTGAAACATATATATGATCATGACATGAGTCAAAATAATCATCTATGGTCAAATGGGTGGTGGTGGAAGTGTCTACTTCACCAGCGCAATATCCAGGCAGCCAGCTCGATAGGTGCATTCCTCCACATAAGTCATACTAATCACCTATGGTCAAATGGGTGGTGGTGGAAGTGTCTACTTCAGTAGCCTAACATTAAGGCGACTAGCTCGATAGGTGCATTCCCCCATAGAAGTCAAACTAATCACCTATGGTCGAATGGGTGGTGGTGGAAGTGTCTACATCACTAGTCTAACATTTAGGTGGCTAGCTCGATAGGCGCATTCCTTTATATAAGTCAAACTAATCACCTATGGTTGAATGGGTGGTGGTGGAAGTGTCTACTTCACTAGCCCAACATCAAGGCAACTGGCTCAATAGGCGCATTCCCCCATATGAGTCAAACTAATCACCTATGGTCGAATGGGTGGTGGTGGTGGAAGTGTCTACTTCACTGGCCTAATATTTAGGCAGCTAGTTCGATAGGTGAATTCCCCCACATAAGTCAAATTAATCACCTATGGTCGAATGGGTGGTGGTGGAAGTGTCTACTTCACTAGCTTAATATCTAGGTGGCTAGCTCGGTAGACGAATCCCCCACATAAGTCAAAATAACCAATTATGGTGAAAGGGTAATAGAGTATATTACTCAATTATTCTTACAAAATCATTATTCTTATGGGCAATAATAAAATGCAATTTGCAAAGAAGGTTTTAAAAAAGAAAAAAAGAAAAAAGAAGGCATTTGGTGCATAGGTTGATGACGTAGTGCAGATAGTAAAGAAAAATGTTCAAGACATGTGAAATTTATGGTGACATCACACCAAGGTGACATCATACCCAAAAAAAAAAAAAAATGTTTGTGTTGTTGAAGCAGGCTCATATCAATGAGTTTTGGGCATAATGAATATTATATACATAAATATATAAAAGTCTTACCTTCTTGTCAAGCAGAAGGAAATAGTTCATAGTCTCTAGCTTATCAATGTGGCTAGAGGGTCCATGGACAAAACAGCAGCGCAGACTTAGCTAGGCATAAAGCAACCCATCATCAATCATTTATAGAGAGAAGTAATACATATTGGGCGGCGAAAGGAAAAGCTAAAACCCTAGTTGTGCTAAAACCCTTCGCAATTAAATCCTTACATCGTGAACATGACCAAGCTACTTCAAACCTCACCTTTGATGCTAGCAAGCAAGCATCAAACCAGAATCTTGAAGTGGGGGCAATTTGTAGGCACTTAAATTTTCACGTGTCTTGACACTACAAGAAAATGCACCTACGGCGACCAAATTGGCGACTAAAAAAATTTTTAGTCGCTGAAAGTATAGGTTTTGGCGACTAAAACACCATTAGTAGCCAAAAGTAAAATTTTTTGGCGACTAAAAAAATTTAGTAGCCAAAAGTATAGGTTTTGGCGACTAAAAATCAGTTTAGTCGCCAATTCTCGACTTTTGGCTACTAAAATATTTAGTAGCCGAATGGAAAATAAAAAAGTGATTTTTTTCTCTTTGGCGACTAAACTTTGGTCGCCAAAATTGTCCTTTCAGCGACAAAAAAAATTTTAGTCGCTGTAAGTGTACATTTAGCTACTAAAACCTTTAGTTGGCAAATGTAAAATAAAAAATTAATTTTTACCTTTTGGCGACTAAAATTTTAGTCGCCAAAGTTGATTTTCAGCGACGAAAAAAAATTTTAGTCGCCGTTGGTGTACATTTGGCTACTAAAACCTTTGGTCGGTAAATGTAAAATAAAAAATTAATTTTTACCTTTTGGCGACTAAAATTTTAGTCGCCAAAAGTTGATTTTCAGCGACGAAAAATAATGTTAGTCGCCAAAAAATTAAAATAATTGGAGGGAAACATTAAATTTTGGAGGGATTTGAAAAATTAATTGGCAACTAAAATGTTTTAGTCGCTAATGGTTTGATATATATAAATATATGTAACATTCGCTCCTGTTCTCTGTTTATTCTCCTTCACCACACCAAACCTCACCCCACTTCACATGACCACAGACCACTGCCACCGCCTCAGATGGCAACAGCCACTGCCGCAGATCACCGCCGCCACCTCTGCAGATCGCCATCGCCATTGCTGCAGAGCACAGGTTCTCTCTCTCTCTCTCTCTCTCTCTCTCTCTCTCTGTGCGCGCTTGCTCTCTCTTTCGATCGAGCTGTGTCTCTGTCTCCCTTCCTCTATTTCCCCCTTTCTGATTGTTGCTCTAGGGTTTTATATTCTTGATTCAGTTTAATTTCGTGTTGGTTTCTGAAATGGGTTTGGTTTTTCAAATCGTTTTCTACCTTCCCTATGTGGATTGGATTTCAGAAACATGGGTATTCAATTTTTGTTGTCAAGGTTGTTTTTATGTGTGCTTTTCGTTACTGTAAAAAAAACCCACACTAATTGGTTTATATTTTGATTAGTGATGTTTTATTATATACACTTTCGCCTAATTTGATATGCTATCATGCATTGACAGATTGACATTGCCCACTACTCCTTGGTGAGTTTCCTGTAAATCAATCTTAATAATAATGGTTTTATGGGGTTTCTGTGTATGTGGCTTCTTCTTCTTCTTCTTCAACAATCTGATCAAATTGTATGCGAAATTGTGGATGTGTGAATTGAAGTCTCACATTGTTTCTGTGTTATTGTGTATATATATTGTGTTGCTCTTATATAATAACCTTGGTTGACAGGGTGTTTGATGAAATGCCTCAAAGAAGAATTCATCTTAATTGCAAATCAACTTTACATAGTGTTAGTATGATTTAACATCAAACCTTCCAGACTAGAGTCAGTCCATTAGATCATGTCAAATATTTGGGACACTAAACAAGCTTAGTTATAGATTAATTGAGAGAGAGAGAGAGAGAGAGAGAGAGAGAGAGAGAGAGCATGGCTTCAAACTTGGTCTTTTGTTTTAATTAATGTTTTTAGAGTCTGCTTTTAGGTTTCCATATATTCTTGGATTTTTTGCATTTATGATTGTCATTATGTTGCTATGCCTCCATGGTTATTTGCATTATTTTAAATGTATTTACTTCGCTGAATTGTTATGCTCATGGGTCATGGCATTGGTATAGTTATTTTGAATTGCTTTGTATAATCTCTTTCATGGTTAGTCAATTATTGTTATTATTATTATTTGTAGTTCATTTGCATCTGTTCAGGTTTTCCTTAATTTTTTTTGCCCTTTCTTTAATCTTGGGCTTGGAACCAGAATTATGCATTATTTCTGTGTTATATAGCCATTGGGCTGTTTTTCTTTTGGCAGTGAAAGTATTGACTCAATACCTATTTGCTGTGATTAATGACCTTAATAAATAAAGGTTCCAACTTGAGTTAAGTTACCTCGTTTTCTTTACTTTCTACTTATCTCTTAATATTTTTGGTGGGTTGCAATGTTTAAGTTTCTAATTTAATATTTGAATCACAACATACCAAAATTGGGTAGATACAGAGGTTAAGAACTCTAATTTAATATTTTTGGTGGCTAGTCCTTGACTCAACAGAGCGAAGGTATTAGGTCTATCTCTACATCTTATGATTTGGAAGCACCTTAAGCTACCATTTCATTTTTATTTTATTTTTTTGCTTACTTGCAAGCACCTTAAGCTACCATTTCAATATGCATCATTGCACAGTTTATTCTCACATTGAATTTGATATATATATTTTTGAAGGGAATTTCTCTTAAATTTAATTTTTCTATGTTGATGTCTAACCTTACTCAGCAGAAAAGAAAAGAAAAGAAATGCCTTGTAAGGCACTACTGAACATATTTTGCATCTCTCTCTCTCTCTCTCTCTCTCTCTCTCTCTCTTGATTACACAACACAATTTAAGATACAACTGAAACCTTACTCACCAAAAGAAGATAAGACCGCAAGTTGCAGGATTATAGGTGTTCTTAATATGCCTTTGTTAAATAGCACATTAATAAAATTGCTGGTATGACATCTTGGGAAAGTGCTGCAATGACATTTGTAATGCAAGGCCAGGCTTAGGCTTTTGATTTTTGTCCTCATGTATCAACGATGTACATATAATTTTGAATATGTATGCATATACAAAGTTGTCTTATAGTACTTTCTCTGGCTTGCTCTAAATGCTGGTTTATTCCCATTACCAGGTTTTAACAATGGAGAAGTTTGAGCACCTTCAATTTCTAATTTATTTTGGTGAAAAAGGATCAGAAAGAATTCCCTTGAGCCAGTCTGCTCCATTTTTTGCTAATTCAGATCCTGGCATGCCTGCTGCTCCTGTTTCTGCAACACTAGTTCATGATTGGCTTCTATAGAAAATTTCCTCTGCCTTGGAACATATTTCTGAAAGAGTTTCTGCAAAAGAAAATGGGTCATCCAGTGACTCTGATCAGGACGTTGCAATGGCTGATGCCTGTGTAAGTTCAATCAAGGCCTTAACCAGTGCTAGGGGTCCTAGTTTTGTTGAGGGGATCTCTAAATCATCATGTGTGAAGCAAGCTTCCGATCTGAAAGGATCTTCTGTGAAGGTTAGTTTATTCATATGGTTTAACATTTCTTTTTCCAGTTTAAACCTTTTACAGTTATGTGTTATCTTGTGTTTAGCTGTTGTGATATCATCATTTATATAACATACTTGATTTTCTATTCTTTTAGTTCTCTAGTCAGCAAGGAGTATGTGCCTTTTCAAATTAGGCTATCTTGTGTTTAGCTGTTGTGATATCATCATTATTTTATTTTTATTTATTTAAAATGTCTGCACACCAATGTGTGGCTGGAAGTGATTCAATGGTATCATTATCATTTACTAGTGCATTTTGATATAGGGTATAGTATACAATATAGCAGTCTTGGCAGATTGCTATGAAAATCCATTGTTTTAAGACAATTTTATATATTTAGAACAACAGCAAAGTTAGATATAGTTTGATTTATGTTTATTCGTTCCTTGTATATCATTTTTCCAGGCTGTTCCAAGAAAGCATTTCCATGATGTTGTTGTGAAGAATGGTCTAGGCCTAACCGTCGCTTGTATGGCTATGAGTTCAGCTGCTGATTGTCCTACAGATGAGACTAATCTGACTGGTGTGGGTGAGATCAGACTAATACCTGATTTATCAACGAAGTGTATAATTCCTTGGTAGTACATCTCTTTCATAAGTATTACCTTTGTCTGCTTATTGGTTTATAGTTCATTTGAGATCTTCGACAACAAATCATTTTATGACTTTATGATGGCACATGGCATGGAAAGTAATATTATGTGCCCAGTAATCAGAATAGTTTTTCACATATTTTATTATGTTGGTCTACTATAACAAATGTGGATCATATACATTCAATAAACATATGCGTATCTCAAGTGTGTTGTCTAGAATCATCTGGTTGGGCAGCAGATATATTTCTGATCATAATTTAATTTATTTTTTTGACCTCAACAGGTCAAAACAAGAAGAAATGGTTTTGGGTGACATGCATCTTAAACTTGGTGAAGCTTGGGAATATTGCCCAAGAGAGGCATTGCGTAGAGTTTCAAAAATTTTGAAAGATGAATTTAACTTGGTAAGCATGATGGTTTATTCATATGAAATACGTTGTCATTCAATTTCTAATTGTATATATATACATGTGATGTATACAGGTTTTGAAAGTGAGTTTTATCTCTTGAAGAGTGCGTTAAGGTATGTGATGCAATTGTTACCAGGCCTTCTTTTAATTTTGATTTTCCAGTCGATATTGCAAGTATTAACTATAAAAATCTGCAGGGAGGGGAAAGAAGAATGGTTTTCATTTGATACGACGCCCTACTGTTCTGCATCTGCATTTGATGCTGCTTCCCCTGTACTTCATGAAGTTGTAGCTGCTCTACAGTCCTTGAATATTGCAGTTGAACAGGTAGAAGGAGATTAGTATTGTCGTAGCTTTTTTGTACTGGAATTATGGGAGGTTGTTCTACTTAGGTCAAATTTTGAGGTCATAATCACACAATCCATATTATCACTTAATTCTTTTTGTAACTTCTCTCCGTGGATTGGAAAATGACTTCTTATACATTCTTGACATTGCTCAGCATGTTAATTCCAATTCTAGTGCCTCAACCATGTGAGTATATATATGCATGTATTTATTTTGTTTTTTTTAAGAAAAGAAATTTAAACCACAAAGACTTCATAATGCTCTTATTTCTAGGATTTGCTATCTCTCTATTTTCGTGACCTACCTTTGAGCTGACCCAAGTTATTATGAATTGTACATGTGTAGAAAACAATCGTCATTTGCTATTTAATTTTAAAAGCAGTTGTCTGAACACACAAGACATAAGGGTACTCCCTCTAAATTTATTGTTGTTATATGCTTTTAGATCCATCATATTGGATAACTTGATATACACTTTTGGGACCATTTCCTAATAGCTTAAGCTTTTCGGATTAGTGGTGATCTAACATGGTATTAGAGCTTAGGTTGGGGAGGTCGTGGGTTCAAGACAGTCCATTTGTATTTGTTCCCTGTTTGCATTGTGCTTTCTATTTATGTATGTCAGCTTAAGGTTTTGGAATTATTGGTGATACATCGCATCATATCTATGAATAGAGATTTTTTTTATATTTTATTTTGCAAATCACTAGTTAATGTATGCAACAAAATTGTTGTTTTACGTAAAGTACCCGCCACTATTAGACAGACTGTATTGTCTGATTCAACAGTGGATTTTAGTTTCTATATATTTTTTCATTATGTTTCCAGTTCACTGCAATTCAAGTAACATGGTTCTTGTTTTGTCTTGTGGCTTTTTAAATGTTGTAGTTGCATGCAGAAGCAGGGAAAGGTCAGTTTGAATTGGCATTGGGATACACTCTTTGTTCTAATGCTGCAGACAACTTGATTTTCACTCGTGAAGTTGTTGGGTCTGTTGCAAGGAAACATGGGTTGCTGGCAACTTTCATGCCAAAGTAAGTGTATGATTTTTTATGACATGGGTCCAATTTTTTAAATGGAATTCAGCTGGAACTAAACTAGTGTATGATTTTTTTTTTTTTTTTTTTTTTTTTTTTTTTTTTTTTTTATGTATAAGTAATAAAATGCTAACGTGCAAGTGTTAACAAACAAACTGAAAGAGTATTGAAATCTAGCCGAACCTGACATAAATATCAGATAAGAATTTGTGATTTTTTGTAGATGGAATTGACTGCATGGCCTTTTTTTTAGATGGAGTATTGAAATACCTTGTTTATTTGGCCCTTTCATGTGTTTAGGAGGAAACATATTCTCATGTAATCTTCAAAGAATTAAAAAAAGCCCCCAAACCTCCGTGTGCCCCTCACGGACAGCATCCCCATCACTAATAGGACTTGTGAAAACTCACGGAATTTTATTAGGACCTGTAGGTTGGGAGTTAGAGCTGAAAAAGCCCAAAACTTAGTCGAAAAATGTTGTTTCGGGGGCGAAAATTGAAAACAGCCCCCGAACTTCCGTGTGCCCCTCTTGGACAGCATCCCCATGACTAATAGGACTTGTGACAACTCACGGAATTTTATTAGGACCTGCAGGTTGGGAGTTAGAGCTGAAAAAGCCCAAAACTTAGTCCAAAAACGCCGTTTCGGGGGCGAAAATTGAAAACAGCCCCTGAACCTCTGTGTGCCCCTCACGGACAGCATCCCCATGACTAATAGGACTTGTGACAACTCACGGAATTTTATTAGGACCTGTACGTTGGGAGTTAGAGTCGAAAACGCCCAAAACTTAGTCGAAAAAGAGCGTTTCGGGGGCGAAAATTGAAAACAGCCCCCGAACCTCGGTGTGCCCCTCCCAGACAGCATCCCCATGACTAATAGGACTTGTGACAACTCATGGAATTTTATTAGGACCTGTAGGGTGGGAGTTAGAGCCGAAAAAGCCCAAAACTTAGTCCAAAAACGCCGTTTCGGGGGCGAAAATTGAAAATAGCCACTGAACCTCTGTGTGCCCCTCACGGACAGCATCCCCATGACTAATAGGACTTGTCACAACTCACGGAATTTTATTAGGACCTGTACGTTGGGAGTTAGAGCCGAAAACGCCCAAAACTTAGTCGAAAAAGAGCGTTTCAGGGGCGAAAATTGAAAACAGCCGCCAAACCTCCGTGTGCCCCTCCCGGACAGCATCCCCATGACTAATAGGACCTGTGACAACTCACAGAATTTTATTAGGATCTGTAGGCTGGGAGTTAGAGCTGAAAACGTCCAAAACTTAGTCGAAAAATGCCGTTTTGGGGGCGAAAATTGAAAACAGCCCCCGAACCTCCGTGTGCCCCTCACGGACAGCATCCCCATGACTAATAGGACCTGTGACAACTCACGGAATTTTATTAGGACCTGTAGGTTGGGAGTTAGAGCTGAAAACGTCCAAAACTTAGTCGAAAAATGCCGTTTCGGGGGCGAAAATTGAAAACAGCCTCCGAACCTCCGTGTGCCCCTCATGGATAGCATCCCTGTGACTAATAGGACTTGTGACAACTCACGGAATTTTATTAGGACGTGTAGGTTGGGAGTTACAGCCGAAAACGCTCTAAAACTTAGTCGAAAAAGAGCGTTTGGGGGGCGAAAATTCAAAACATACAGAAATAGGAATACCTTGTTCAGCCCGAAGTAAGTGTGCTTGTCTTCGCATTAACCACTGCAAAAAAAAGGTCCAAAAATAAAGGCCAAAGTGCACATAAATTGTGAATGATAGGGATGAATGTTCCTCAAAATTTGCTGTGAGTATGCAGGCCAAAACAAAGCATGTGACATATGGAATACAAAATCCGAAAAGATATTTCACCCAAGTCTTTGGGCAAAGAGGTACCTTAAGAGTTACTAAAAAACATACAGAAAGTATTCTAATAATTGTCTTTATATATTTATAGTTAACTGTATGAAATCTACATATTTGTAGCTAAATGTCTACATATGCATAAGAAATGTAGTTAACTGTATTGAAAATAAATATGATCAAGCCTTACATAACACTAAAATGTTGTTTACTATAAACAGTGTGTGTAATAGTTTGAATCCTATTACTGGTGTAATGTGTTCATGATTTTCAAGAGTAGAAAAAAAAAATTTAAAAAAAGAAATTTCTTTCAAGATTAGATAAATATTGCATGATACACACACACACACATATATATATTTTTTTTTTCTTTAATTTTGAAAAAGACATTTCTCGATTATTCTACCTTAAATGCATGTTAGAACATGTTTCCTATGGCAGACTAAATTCATATTTTGTAACAAATTCTAATGTTTTGTTTGTTTGTTTGTTTGTTTTTTTTTTTTTGTAGATGGCTTCATTGTGTGGACTTGTGGATAATCCATATTGGTGTATGGAGAAGAATTTTCCCTTTCGTATAGAACTACTATAATACTTTTGTCGTCATCGCCTTTTGGATAGTTCACTATTACTGAATATGATGGTTGGAATAATCAATACAGATTACGATGGTAATTTGTACCATGCCAAATGGTCATTTCACATGGTATAGTAAATGTAATTTTTGTATATGGAGGGCTTTACTTTTGGTATGATTGTATATGTTGTATGGAATTATTATTTTAGTTTGGACAATAGTTTGTTTTTATGTACTTGGACAGTTAAAGTAATTTATTTTTTGTATACGAATGCAGATTGTGGAATGATTGATAATTTATGTATTATTTTATTTACATACGTATTACAGGTTGAATGGAATACAGACAGGTTATGAACACATTATAATATTAACAATAAAACATAATATCATGTTTTTGCCGACTAAACGTTTTGTAGCTAATAAAAAGGAAAAAAAAAAAAAACATTTGGCTACTAAAAGTTTTGTAGCCAAAAGAAAATCAAACATTTGGCTACTAAATTTTTTGTAGGCAAAGGAAAAACAACCTTTTGGCTACTAAATGTTTTGTAGCCAAAAGAAAATCAAACCTTTGGCTACTAAAAGTTTTGTAGCCAAAAGAAAATCAAACATTTGGCGACTAAAATATTTTGTAGCTAAAAACAAAAGTTGAAGAATAAATATGACTTTTGGCGACTAAAAATTTAGTAGCAAAAAATGTCATAGTTTAGGCGACTAAATTTTTAGTAGCAAATAATGTTGAAGTTTAGGCGACCAATTTTTTAGTAGCCGAACGAAATAGTATTTGGCCACTAAAATTTTAGTAGCCAAAAAAGATTGACTTTAGGCGACTAAAATTTTAGTAGCCAAAACACTAGTATTTGCTTTTGGCGACTAAAAAATTTAGTAGCTAAAAAGTTTTTGGCCACTAAATAATTATCTTTTAGCGACAAAAAAATTAGTCGGCAAAAATGTATTTATTTAATTAATTTTCAAACCTATTAGCGACTAAATATTTAGTCGCCAAATGAGTACATTTGGCGACTAAATTAGGTTTAGTCGGCAATTATATTTCCCGACTACTCTTTGGCTACTAATTTCCCAACCAAAAAATTTAGTCGCTAAAGAGCATTGGCGACTAAAATATGACTTTTGGCAACTAAAAATTTAGTCGCCAAAAGTGAAATTTCTTGTAGTGTGATCACCGTTTGATTAATCAAGGAAAATAAATTTTCTTGATTGGTCAAAATTAAGATGGTCAAAATTTTCAAATGGATATGGATCCTACTAAAATTATGGATCTTAACCCATTTTAATTTATGGGTCACACCAAAAGAAAAGTAAACTTATTTTGACAATTGGGTCAACCTAAAAGTATGGAGCCCACCAAAAGTATGGGTCCCATGAAGATATTTTGCCAAAAAAATTAGTGGAATAATTCAAAATTTGAATGCAAATTGTTTCCATAAAGTAATAAATAAATTGCTATTTTTCTTAGAAATTAGAGTCAATTTTGGAGTTTCCAAAATTAACCCTTCCCTCCTAAGCGTATAAATAGATGCTCTCACCATGAGGATAGGGAGATATTTTTTTGGCTAATGGTCTTGCAAGCTCCTAAGCAATCTCGAGACTCTGCCAAATTCTCTTAAAATTCTCTCTAAAATTCCTCAAACTTAAAAGAAAGGATTATCAAGCACTCCAAACTTGTGTCAATCCTTTCAAGTTACAAATACAAATTTGGTCTCTCCTTTCCAAAGGGGTCGTTTCAAGACTTGCTCAAGATCAATTCGTTCAAGCCCTCGATCAAGCCTCTTTTCTCCAAGTTTCTCCTTTAGAAGACTTGAAGAAATCCATCAACTTGTTCGATTCAACAACAAGCTTCTATAGCTGTTAGATTACAACCCATTTTAGAGATTGAATCAGGGGATTTATTATTTTATAATAGAGCATACCATAGAGGATTATACCTATTTATTATAATCAAAATAAAATTAATTATTTGTTCATTTATTTCGCGTCTTAATTGCAAGATACAAAATTTGTGTTTACAAATGTAATAAAACATCTCCATTGGTTAAACTTTTAAAATGGCACGTTAGGGTATTAAAGTTGGCCAATTCTATTTACTTAACAAATTAAGTTTTCTATTTATATAAATATAGCCAATTTTAAAGAACCTTACAATTTTCCTAATCTAACCATCTATTAAACTAAAATTATTTAATTCTGTTAATAAGTTTTCATTCCCATATACTGAAGCTTTTTTTTTCCCTGTATATTTAATGTTTTGTTTAAACATTAATTTTATGAACTAATTAATTGCAAGTTGATAAAACTTACAATGTTATAATTTAATATTATATAAAGTATCATATCTATTCATTTTAGTTACGTTTTCTATAGCATAATGTGTAAGAATTTTCTTTTGAACTGTACAAATGTCACAATATATTTTTTATTCAACTTGTTATAGATAAAAATTATTCTATTACATTGTATAGGTCGCAACATAATTTTTAAATAATTTTAATTAAAATTATTAATATATTCTTTTAATTTAGACTTTCATAGTTGTTTGCACCATATTTTATTTTTCTGTCGATTATGGCTTGATTGATTATGGCCAAGTTTGATTATGGTCAGTCGATTAAGACCATAGACTATTTTTAAGAATAACCTTGGCTGCATTTGTTTTTATTATTTCTATCGATAAGTATGCTAACATGGCGTGACAAGTATGCTAGTAATGTGGCATAGAAGAGATGATGATGTGGCTTGAAAAGATTAAATAAAGCCAATAAAGATATTTGTGAAAATCAATTAGAAACCATATGCTAAAATCGAGGGGGATCAATATTAAGTCAAAACACAAAATCTACGAGTAGTTCCTATGAAGATATGGGATATGGTTGAGTGGAGCAAAGATCAAGGAAGATCATGGATTGATAGCTAGAACATGAGGTGGCCAAGCAAGTATAAAGGGACTTGAAGAATGAAAAAGATATCAATCAACAACCACCAATCACACTCGCAAAGAGTTTATCTAGGAGTAGTTTAACTTAACATTTTAGGAATAGTTTTAAACCAGTAGCTTTTTTCAAACCCCCACTTCTTTTCCTTCTGTTGATTGCTGTATTTCTTCAATTTTTTGTTCTTGTTTAAGTTCTTGTAACTAGTGACAAGTGACAATTTATTCGAATTAATACATATGTTTTTCTGTTCTATCTCTTCTTTTCCTAATTACCTTTAGGAAAGTCCTTAATCTGTTTAAGACATAGAACTCAACCAGAAAGCTTGATTTTTATTTACGTTTACTTAAAGATTGGTTTAAGTCTGTCGACCAAATCATTGTCGATTAGGCTTGAATTAGATTTTTACCAACAATAGTATAATAGAGTTAAAATTAGATTAATGATTTGCCCACGCAATTTTCTCTCGCAAATCCCCCAGAATGTGTTTCTGACTAGTAAAAAAATGACTTGGTAAGAAAATTTCATATTCGGAAAGGATTGAAAAGAAGTAATTGTGTGAATATCGTATTTCTGTTAAAATTATTCTTTTATGTTGCCATATTTCACAAATAATTAAATACTATATATATAAGATCATTGCCCAAGACAACCCTTCATAACCAACAAGTCAAAATGACAGTGATCTTATATATTTAGGTATACGTGGTGAAAGCTTATTTAGTCACATATTTTTATGCATTGCATATTTTTATTGTTAACTTGGTTTTTCATACATTGTGTTTGACTATTTGGAGTCTTCTGCCTATGCCATATGAAAGAACCAGAAGATAATAAAGTGGAGGCTTAATGTTCAATATATTATCGTTTAATAATTTAAGTCAGTTGATTCTTCTGAAGATTCGAAGCGCTATGGGTTCACACTGACCTGAACTAGACCTCTATGGTACTGCCCCAATGTGATATTGCTCTTGAGTAGTTTATTTCTTGACTTTCAAATATATATGTGTTAGTAAAAATTATGTTGGGCTTAGATTGATAGTAATCAAATAATAATTCAAACTGAACAACTTAAATAAGAACAATCAAGCAATTGTGGTTTTGGTTCTAATGTCTCAAGAGAATGAAAACTTTTTTGGATCAACTGATGACAACAAAGTAAACAAGAGTAAAACAAACTGTTTTATATCAACTGACGGTAACAAAGTAGATTAAACAAACAAAAAACAACTTTAGATTGAAATCACCTATGTTCATTCAGCAAGTACGAATTACAGTGGAATAAACTACTCCTAAGTTACAACCTGAACTACTCCTAAGTCTACAAGCTAAGTTGTTATGTTGTTGTTGATGTCCCTTCCTTCTGCAAACTTATGGCCTCTTATAGTTCTTCTTTCCCATGGCCCCATGATCTCCTCAATCTGCAACTACTGTTGTGTAACTGGCACAACTGCACTCTCACTTCCCAATCTTCAAACCACATCACGCCTTCACTTCCACCTGTCGAACTTCATTCCTTTTAAGTTAACACATGTCCCTGAGTTCTTTTATCCCTCCTTCGACAGAAGAAAACTCCCACTTTGTTCATGATTCCTCTTGAAAGCAGGCCACTAAGTCCATGACCACATTGCCAGTAATTGCTCTACCTTCCAAGCTAGCCCCACATGCAAACCTCACTTCTAGTTGATGGCCCTTGTCTTCTGATGCTAAACATTTACTTTGGACTTGGCCACGTGTCCCTAATTGATTGGAACACCTTGAAGTTTGTTGGCCAATCGTTTCCTAATTGCTACAACTGCTTCTTCATTTTCCTCCAACATTTCACACAAACCTACCACATGTCCCCTATGATTTCTAGCACTACCTTAGACAGAGGAAAACATTTTACTAAGGCCCATAATTGCTGGTAACCTCCTTTGTTTCTTTAAGCTTTTTATCTTAACTCCACTTTTAAACCTCTAGCCACATCATCACACAATTTCCCTTCAATTAATGAGCATGATCAACAGAGAAAAACTTTCCAATTTACAAATATGGTCCCCTATAAATCAGTCCACCAAGCCAATTAACCAATTGATAACTAGCTCATGACCCTCTCAGCCAATTGATGCACATAATCAAGTGCTTCACACCACGTAGCCCATTGTTTGTTGAAATACTTTATTTTGACTTCACTGTCACATGTCATAAGAAACTTTTCATTCCCTGTTGACAGAAGAGTTACAAAAATGGGTGCAAACAATATGCGATGGACTCTCATAGTTTTGGATTAAACTGCAAATCATAACTCTGTTAAAAGTAACATAAAAAAAGACAATTGTACCATCATTTAAATATTTAACTTTTATTAGCCATTTTTTTCCCCATTATTTTCTCTACTTGGTGTTCTACTGATCAAAATTTGGAAAAAATCTAAGGGTTCCAAAAGTGAATTGATTTCGAGTAATACAGCCAAGATCACTACAGAGGTTTGGCAATAGTGAAATCTCATCAGTGGTGATTACAATCTCTAAAATATTAAAGGGAAAAGGTAAAAAAATTGAATGGTTTTTTTTTTATCTAGGTTTTGCATCTGCTGTGTGCATGGTTATCAGAATCTTAATCCGGATCATAGGATCTTACGATTCTACAATTTCAATTGGGTCAAACGATTCGGATCACACTAGGATCTTAAAATTAGTACAATCTTAAAGTGACTGCGATCCTATTCATAAAATTGTGTAAAATCACATACGATTCCGATTCCATTACGATCCCGATCCTATACATTTTTTTGTTATTATTTGTTTCTTATATATATGTATGTATATGTGTGTATATATATATATAAAATTGACTATAAACTCTTTTTTCAAGCGTCCTTTCTAAATTATGTTAACTTAAAAAATGCATTATATCAAATTTATCATTTTTCTTTAATCTTTTGAATATTACATAACATATATTATCATTATTAATAATCTTTTATTTTATTTTACATTAAAAGTAGAATCTTACAATTCTTGATTCGATTTTACGATCCGATCTACAAATCCCTTCCAACGATCCCACGTAATATCCCGATTTTAATGACCTCGGCTATGTGCGACTATTTTATAGTTATATGCTTTGTTTGCATCTATTATTACAATTTTTGAGTGCTTGCATCTAGGGTAATCTTTTGTCATTTATTATCACAAGTAGTTAGATTGTGATCCCCATATTGTGTTTCATATTGGTTTTTATGAATATCAGCATATTTTATGAATGTGGTAGTGGAATTGTGGTCAGCTATATTTTTTTTTTCTATCTGCAAAAGAAATACTTTATTGATGATATGAAAAATACAAAAAGTATTACATACATCAAAAAAGAAGTGTGAAAGCTACATGCATTATAACTCAGCTACCAATCCCAACTAGGTTGGCACCGAAAGCTAGCATATTGAAATGGCAGCAACCCCATGTTGATGAACCAAGACAGCAAAGAAGAGCGCAAGACCATCACAGACACTCCCAAACAGCAATATCAGCCAAGGCCCCCAATCATTAGATAGCACAACCATCTAACATCAACTGGAAGCCAACCTTCTGTTACAAACAGAAGTCATGATCTATTGAAGATTTGACTATCTCCTGCATTGAATACTGCATCCCTTTAATATTCAATTTACTCCAAAGTGTTACCCTTAATTTCGCCAAATTTGATAAATTATTCCAATCAACTGATTTGCCATTAAAAAGGCATTCATTCTATAGCGATCCCGGTTTTTCCTTCCTTTGTATACTGTATTCCGAATTTGGTTCCGTGGACTTGTTGTTATCTCATTCTCGTTTCCATTTTTTGCTCTTTATATTTGAGTCTTGGGTTGTGTTGGGCAGGTTTGAAACAGGTTGGTTATGCCTTGAAACCAAAAGTGGTTGCCCAGAATTTGGCCTTCACGCTCGAGCGGGGATTTTGACGCTCGAGCGGGCCCTTATTGTTGCTTCTCTGCTCGAGCGGGAGTTTTGATGCTCGAGAGTGAATTTCCATCTCCCAGTATTTTTCTCTGCAGGTCTTCGTACGCTCGAGCGGGAGTATTGATGCTCGAGCATGACCCTTTGATTTTGTTCCTCCGCTCGAGCGGGGGCCCTAGTCTGCAAAACTTCTGAGAGTGTGCAATCGACGCTCGAGCGGCGCTTTTGACGCTCCAGCGTGAGTCTATGTCTGACGCTTGAGTGGGGGTTTCCACGCTCGAGCGGGGCGATTTTTATATCACTTCGGGATTTCACTTTTTGGATCACTTTTTGACTTCCTTTCACTCTCTTACTTTTTGAAAACCGCAATTTGAGAGCTTCTCTCTCTACACTTACCTTCTCTCTAAGATTTGATCTACTTCCAGTGGTCTTCTACCCTAGTTCCTTTGGAAGAAAGGTAGAGCTTCGCGAGGGCTCTCTTTTAATCTGAAAAATCTCAGATTTGGAGCACTTTGGGTTTTGGTCATCTTCTCCATTTGAGTTCTTCACTTCGAGGTAGGGATAACCTACTCCATCTTATGAGTTTTGTCTTAAATTTTGGTCATTTTGATTAGTTGGTCATGTTGGGTGATAATAAGAAAGTTAGGGTTTGTTGTGTAATTTCTGAAAGAGGGGTTTTCCATGTTTGGGTCATATTTAGGTTATAGACTTGAAATGGAGGTTGTTTATGGATTATGGGTGAAAAATGAGCCTTAGGGCTATTATTGAGAAAAGGGGGAAAATGCCCTAATTATTGAAATAAATTAATTAGTATAATTAATTTGGGAAATTATGAAATTGAGTTGAAATCCATGAAATTGGGAGACTACGGGATTGAATGGTGTAGTTGGATTAAATTATCACACACCTATGTAATTGTTGATATTATATTTGTTTAATGCATTTATTTTCTGTTTAGAAATAACTGGTTTGGGCTAACGGTGGAGGATAGTCTTGATTGTTGTAGACATTGTATGATGATTAGGGAAAACTGAAACTAATCACATTGAATGTGTCATTGAATATGACAGTTGATTTAATACAGCAAACACGTGTATTAATTGATTATTGTGTATGACAAGTGTTAAATACAATGTATATGCATATGGTTTGGGAGGAGATAGGGAATGGACTCCACTGACACAGTAAATATGTGTATCACTTGAAGTATTAATACAGCAAAATGTGTGTATTAACTTATGATATTGGAAGTGGTTTTAATGTGAGCCGTAGACTGTGAATAAAGGAAATGTTTAATATGGAATATATTCCTATTAATAGTTCGGCCAGGTTCTGAGCCATGTTTACAAAATGATTTGGATAAGTAAAGGAATATGGAACTGTATTGTGTTATAACCGGTTTATAAGTGTTAACCTTCTATCAAATGCTATTATTTTAGTCATTGCTCATAGTTGGTTTAGTGTATTCCTACTGAGCTGTGGCTCACCCTATATGTGACATCATTTTTAGGTCCAGGTGATGTGCTTCCTCCACGGACATAGCTTGGGTGTTTCTGGGAGTTGAAGACTTCTTTTAATTATTTTGTTATTTGATATTACATGTAAACTCAAGCCAAGGGCTTAAGGTGTTTTTGAGTTAGTACTCTTTTTGGTGACCAAGTGTTGGCTTGGGAAATTGTAAGCCCATAGGGCATTTTACTTTTATTGTTAACATGTAATATTTTCGTACTTAATACTCTGATGAATGGAAGGATGTTTTATTCTTTTATATCTATGCATGTTAAGAATGTTTGGTTTTTATGTATCTTTTTTAGGGCGTTACACATTCCTTACTTTCCATATTGACCAAATAACTGCTAAAGGTACCACTTTCCACATTCTAAGAACCGCCTTATTGAATTTGATTCCTGAGCACCAATGCAATAGGTCCTCAACTAAACTAGGCAGAACCCATACTAGATCCCACCACTTCATCATATCAGTCCATAGTTTCCAAGCTAAATGGAAAAACGTAATATGATGAATTGACTCCTCTGTTTTATAGAATAAACACAGTGAATTTGATTCCTCATTTAACACTCCAAAGCTCTTCAAAACAGTTACAGTTTTAAGTCTACCTCTCCATGCTATCCATCCACAAAATTTTACCTTGGGTGGAGCAACATTGTTCCAAAATTCATTAGTTACTCTGAGAATAGGACCTTTTGAAGACACCCACCACTTCCATGCTGCTGCTACTGTGAATGATCCTTCAGGATTTGCCACCCATCTACACGAAACCTCAAACTCCATAGAAAGACTAGGTGCTTCCCTTTGTGGTCAGCTATATTGACAATTGACATAGATAAAATATCATTCTTGGATATTAGAGACATATATGTAGCAATGGGGGGAAGTGGGACCAACATTGAAATGTTTTACAGGTCGTTGGGTATCCTTTGGATATTGGTGTGGTCAAAATAATATCGAATCGAGATCAAATCAAATTCCCATTGGTGTGGTCAAAATGACATCAAATTAAGTCATATGAGGATTTGCCAGTAATAGTCATTTATGTAGTAAAGGGTGATGATCCTCTGATGGTTGTTTCAGTAGAAGGTGAAATACTCTCAAGTAATAAGGTTATAATGAGATCTTAGCAATATGTGTTGAAGATGACACAGGGGATGAGGTTCAAGGAGATGAAGGGGTTGCTAGTGAGGGTGACACAAAGGACAAGGTTAGTGCACCAATTGATATTGATTTGACAGATGGAGTTTTTGTTTGAGGATAATGTAACCTTTTATAACAATCAACTAGGTTAGGTCTAATTAACCACCCTGCCTTTTTCAGGACTTAGTCGCTAGGGAGTTCATGAGTTCAACTCTTTTTAGGTGCTTTGTCAAGAGTGGAGAGGTTTTCTTTCATTGGTGCTAATCTAACAATTAACAACTAAGATAGTGTTTGGTTAAGTTTTGACATAATGATTCTAATAAAAAAAAATTGAAACTTTTTTCAAAACTCATAATCAAACACTCAATTCAAAACTCATAACCAAATTTTTTTCAAAATTCATTTCAAAACTCTATTATTAAAACAAAAAAATATTTTTTTTTATTTTGTTCTTTAAAATTATTTTTTATTTTTTGAAAAAAATATTTTTTCAGAAAATATTTTTTTTAATTTTTGAAGAAAAATATTATTTATTTATTTTTTATTTTTTTGAAAAGAATATTTTTTTTATTTTTTTAAATATTGGCCAACTAATTTGTTACGATTTAGATATATATGGGTGATTCAAAAAAAAATTATATTTTAAATATTTATAAAATTAAAATATTTAAAAATAAAATAAAATATTTAAATTAAGAAAATATTTAAAATAAAAATTATATATTTAAAATAAAAAATTTAAAATTTTTAAATATTAAAACAAATATTTATAATATTTGTAAAAAAATACAGCGCACAAATATAATAAATACAACGTACATTAAAAAAAAAATATATTTACAATATAAAATATTTACTCTAAAAAAAGAAATCCAAAATAATTTTAAAATACAATTCAAAACTCATAACCAAACAAGTTTTTCTTTTTCAAAACTCATTTCAATAAATTATCTTTCAAAACACAATTCACACTCAAATCATGATTTTAAAACTAAACCAAATGGAGCCTAACATTTTTGCCGATAAAAAAAAAAATTTAACCTTTTATAACAACATTGTGGGACAACCTACTGATGTGAATGAAAGTGTTGGAAAATTTATAAAGAGGTAGTTGTGAATTGAAGTAGACTCTATTTTGAATGAAAGAGTGCAACCTTTCATGGTATCTTTTTGTTTTAAAGGAAGGGTCAAACCTCCATTTGAATGAAAGGGTGCAAACCTTTCATGGTGTCTCTTTATTTTAAAGGAAGGGTTATGTCTTTTCTTCATACATTTTCTATTCAAATTGAATTGGTGCCAACAAAGCCTATATAAAGGCAAGTCCCATTCCAATTTTGATTGATTCCGAAAATTCATTTTCCTTACCTTCATTTTGCTCTCTTGCATACTTTATTCTTCATATTATCTTAGGGAAAATTTCCGAGAGTTATAGAACACAAGGTTCTAGTTCGCCAGACAAATTTGTTTGAAGTGCTACTACAAATTTGTGAAGATCATTGTATCCTGGGAGATAGACGCCACATAACCGTAAGCACCATAGTGGGGCGAATCTGTCTTAAGGACAGAGTGTTACACACTTGACTTGGTCTTTTAATTTTTTTTTATTTGGTTCAACAAAATAATTTCTGTAAGTTTTATTTTATTTTATTTGGCTTTGTTTCAATTTATTTTATTTACACAGAAGATTGTTCCAACAATCTTAAGACAGATTCGAATTTATTCTGTTTACAGAATTTTTTCGTTTGTTTCCTTTTCTCTTTATTCTTTTAAGAAAAATTATTTTCTGTGAATTTACAAAATAATATTCTGGTTGGAAAAATAAATAGTGATTATATGCTATTTGACAGATAGTAGTAATATACTGTCTCTTTTCTTTGACAACTAGTAGTACAATACTGGTGTCATTAACAATTCAGAATATATTTTTGTGGAATTTTTTCAGAAATTAATTTTGGATTTTAGAAATTATTTTCTGAGTTTACATTACTTAAAATTCTGTTATAGTTTTTAATTATTGAAGTGTTATAGAAATTAATTTTCTGTGTGGAATTAATTTGGTTGAATAAAATTTTATTTTATTTCCAAATTAATTGAAAAAATAAAAGTTATTTTCTAATTTCTTTTATTTTACAGAATTTAATTTCCTGTGTGGAATTAATTTGGTTGAATAAAATTTTATTTTATTTCCAAATTAATTGGAAAAATAAAAGTTATATTCTTATTTCTTTTATTTTACAGAATTTAATTTCCTGTGTGGAATTAATTTGGTTGAATAAAATTTTATTTTATTTCCAAATTAATTGAAAAATAAAAGTTACATTCGTGTTTCTTTTATTTTTTACAGAATTTAATTCTGTGAATTTGGTTTAATTTTCTGTGTAGTGTAAATTCTAATTATAATTTTGTTTTATAAATTAGAATTGATGGATACTGAAATGAATGCCCAAACAAGTATTACTATGGTGGCTGCAATTGCACCAACCCCCTCTCCTGTGGTGACAGTACCAATAAATCATGGAGAGAAGCCAGAGAAGTTCTCAGGAACTGACTTTAAAAGATGGCAATAGAAAATGTTGTTCTATCTTACAACTCTGAACCTGGCTCGTTTCCTCCATGAAGATGCTCCTATCCTGAAAGTGGATGAAACCGACCGGCAAGTGGTTGCTGCGGTTGATGCTTGGAAACATGCCGATTTCCTTTGCCGGAACTACATCTTGAACGGACTTGACAACACATTATACAACGTCTACAGTCCAATAAAGATAGCAAATGAACTTTGGCAATTGTTGGAGAAAAAGTACAAAACAGAAGATGCCGGCTCAAAGAAATTTGTGGTTGGCAAATTCCTAGATTTTGTAATGGTTGATTCAAAAACTGTGATCAGCCAAGCTCAAGATTTCCAACTCATTCTGCATGACATTCACGCAGAAGGCATGTCTCTTAGTGAATCCTTCCAAGTTGCAGCCTTAATTGAAAAATTACCAAAAGGCTGGAAGGAATTCAAGAACTACCTCAAACACAAGCACAAAGAAATTTCTATGGAAGAATTAATTGTGCGTTTGAGGATTAAGGAGGATAACCGCGATTCTGAAAAGCGGGCTGGTAAGCATCCTATGGAGTCTAAGGCAAATGTGGTAGAACATGTTTCAAAAACCAAGAAACGAAAGTCTTATGGAGAAAGTTCATCACAAGGCTCTAAAGGGGGGGGGGGGAGGGGGGAATAAAAAGTACAAGTTTAACGGCAAATGTTACATCTGTGACAAAGAGGGACATCGGGCCAAAGATTGTCGTAGCAAAGGCAAAAGCAAAAGAAGAACAAGCAAGAAGCTTGCTCAAGCCCATATGACCGAAGTGGACAATATTTCCAATGGTATAGATGATATCAATCTTTCTGCAGTTGTTTCCAAGGCAAATCTTGTCGGAAATCCTAAAGAATGGTGGGTGGACACTGGTGCTACTCGCCATATCTGTGCCGACAAAAAGATGTTCACATCTTATTCTACAGTAGACAATGGTGAACAACTTTTTATAGGTAACTCCTCAACTTCCAAAGTTGAAGGATAAGGAAAGATTGTACTTAAGATGACATCTGGAAAGGAACTCACTCTCAACAATGTGCTGCATGTACCGGACATTCGCAAGAATTTAGTTTCCGGATCTTTGTTGAGTAAGAATGGGTTTAGGCTAGTTTTTGAAAGTGACAAGTTTGTACTTACCAAAAACGGGATGTATGTAGGAAAAGGTTACATGTCTGATGGCCTTTTCAAGTTAAATGTAATGACCGTTGTACCCTCAGTTATTAATAATAATACATCTTCTTCTTGCTTGAGTCTTCAAATTTATGGCATGGTAGACTAGGACATGTTAATTATGAATCTTTACGTAGATTAATTAATATGGAATGTTTACCTAAATTTGATATTGATTCAAATCATAAATGTGAAATTTGTGTTGAGGCAAAATTATCTAAAACTCCTTTTCATTCAATTGAAAGAAGTACGGAACCACTTGAATTAATTCATAGTGACATTTGTGATTTTAAATCAATTCAAACCAGAGGTGGGAAAAAGTATGTTATCACTTTTATAGATGGCTATACTAGATATAGTTATGTTTATTTAATTCGAACCAAGGATGAAGCTTTGGAAACTTTCATTCAATATAAGAATGAAGTTGAAAATCAACTTGGTAAGAAAATCAAGAAACTTATAAGTGATAGAGGTGGTGAATATGAATCACCTTTTGGTGAATTTTGTAAAGAACATGGAATAATTTATCAAACCACTGCTCCTTACTCACCTCAGCAAAATAGAATTGCTGAAAGGAAAAATAGGACTTTAAAAGAAATGATGAATGCCATGTTAAAAAGTTCTGAATTACCTCGAAACTTGTGGGGGGAAGCAATACTTTCTGCTAATTATATACTTAATACAGTACCCTGAAAGAAAGTGAATCAAACACCTTACGAATTGTGGCATGGAAGAATACCATCCTACAAATACTTAAAAGTGTGGGGGTGTTTGGCTAAAGTGGCTATTCCTAGTCCTCAAAAGACTAAGATAGGTCCTAAGACCATTGATTGCATTTTCATTGGTTATGCTAAGAATAGTAGTGCATATGGATTTTTTATTCATAAATCAGAACATTCCAAAATGCATGTAAATACTATTATTGAGTCTCGAAATGCATCATTCTTTGAACATGTATTTCCAAACAAGACTGGACAAGAGACTAGTAATAATAAGAGATCTTTTGATGTTATTACTAGTAATGATCAAGAACATGATCAAGAGCAAGAGTTAGATCAAAATGAGGAAGAGGAACCTAGGCGTAGTAAACGTGCTAGAACCTCAAAATCTTTTGGTCCAGATTTCCTAACATTTTTGTTAGAAAATGAGCCTTTAACTTTTAAAGAGGCTATGTCCAGTCCTGAAGCTCCTTTATGGAAAGAAGCTGTCAATAGTGAAGTTGAATCCATCTTGCAAAATCACACTTGGGAATTGGTGGATTTGCCACCAGGTTGTAAACCTCTTGAATATAAGTGGATTCTCAAAAAGAAAATGAAAGCAGATGGATCAATTGATAAATACAAGGCAAGACTTGTGGTCAAAGGTTTTAGACAAAAAGAAAGTCTTGATTACTTTGACACATACTCACCGGTTACTAGAATAACATCCATTAGAATGCTAATTGCCATTGCATCTCTACACAATCTAGAAATTCATCAAATGGATGTGAAAACAGCTTTCTTAAATGGTGAGTTAAAGGAAGAAATTTACATGGAACAACCAGAAGATTTTTCAGTTCCAGGAAAAGAAAAGAAAATGTGTAAATTGGTTAAATCATTATATGGTTTAAAACAAGCGCCAAAGCAATGGCATGAGAAATTTGACACGGCAATGATGTCAAATGGATTTAAAATTAATGAGTGTGACAAATGTGTTTATATTAAAAACACAGACACAGGTTATGTCATTGTATGTCTTTATGTAGATGATATGCTCATCATAGGAAGTAATAATGATATGATTAAAACTACCAAGAAAATGTTGAATAAACATTTTGACATGAAGGACATGGGCATTGTTGATGTAATTCTTGGTATGAAAATTACCAAAACATTAGAAGGATATGCTTTGTCACAATCTCATTACATTGAGAAAATACTTGAAAAATTCAGCAAAGATGATGATCATCTTGCTAGAACTCCTGTAGATGTTAATTTGTATCTTTCTAAGAATGTACAGGAAAGTATTTCTCAATTAGAGTATGCCCAAATTATTGGAAGCTTAATGTACTTGATGAACTGCACTCGCCCAGATATAGCTTATGCAGTAAGTAACTTAAGTAGATATACGAGTAATCCGGGAGTAGAACACTGGAAAGCAATTATAAGGGTTCTAAGATATCTTCGATTTACTCGTAACATTGGGCTGAATTTTACAAGATATCCAGCAGTACTTGAAGGATACTGTGATGCAAATTGGATATCGAATACTAGAGACTCGAAGTCCACCAGCGGGTATGTCTTTACTCTTGGTGGTGCGGCTGTATCATGGAAATCTTCCAAACAGACTTGCATTGCTAGGTCTACTATGGAATCGGAATTCATAGCTTTAGACAAAGCAGGGGAAGAGGTAGAATGGCTTCACCACTTCCTTGAAGATATTCCAATATGGCCAAAACCGATGCCTTCTATATGCATACATTGTGATAGTCAATCAGCAATTGGTAGAGCACAGAGTCATATGTATAATGGTAAGTCACGACGCATTCGTTGTCGACATAACACCGTGACACAACTACTCTCTAATGGAATTATTTCCATATAATATGTTAAGTCTAAAGACAACATAGCGGATCCACTAACCAAAGGGTTAGCAAGAGAGTTAGTTGAGAATTCATCGAGGGGAATGGGACTTAAGCCTATTAAATAAGAGTTACCACAACGGCAACCCAACCTAGTTGACTGGAGATCCCAAGATCTAGGTTCAAAGGGACAACCCAAGTTGTGTATAACTTAGAAGGATCACTGAGGAGTCTAACTCCTACCCATTTCTTTGATGAAATAGTGATGTCTGTAGTGTTTGAGGTTAAGTAAAATTTTAATGATTCTTATATCTAGGTAAACCTAGTGGAGTATGGCAGGATACTCTTCATAAGAATCACCTATGTGAGTGTGAACTGGGCCGGTTCTATAAGATTTGTGAAGGGCTACAAGTCTTTAGAGCACTCATGAAAGACTAGGTTGTTCAGGGCCAAAATGAACACAATAGTGAGAACTAAACTGTATCTGGAGATATACCGTGTGAGTTCTATTGTCTTGGTTTACACAAATGGCTGAACAGTTCAAGACATCATGTTCACTGGTTAGCTAGTAAATCCGATAGTGTCTCACAAGGGAAGGTTTAAAGCCAAAAGCTACCTATCCTTTGCAGAATATTTCCAATTTCTATACTCTTTGTATTTACATCATGTTGTTGCATTTTCTCTCTGTCAATTTCATTCATGTGGGGGATTGTTGGAAAATTTATAAAGAGGTAGTTGTGAATTGAAATAGACTCCATTTTGAATGAAAGAGTGCAACCTTTCATGGTGTCTTTTTTGTTTTAAAGGAAGGGTCAAACCTCCATTTGAATGAAAGGGTGCAAACCTTTCATGGTGTCTCTTTATTTTAAAGGAAGGGTTATGTCTCTTCTTCATACATTTTCTATTCAAATTGAATAGGTGCCAACAAAGCCTATATAAAGGCAGCCCCATTCCAATTTTGATTGATTCCGAAAATTCATTTTCCTTGCCTTCATTTTGCTTTCTTGCATACTTTATTCTTCATATTATCTTAGGGAAAATTTCAGAGAGTTATAGAATACAAGGTTCTAGTTCGCCAGACAAATTTGTTTGAAGTGCTACTACAAATTTGTGAAGATCATTGTATCCTGGGAGATAGACGTCACATAACCGTAAGCACCATAGCGGGGCGAATCTGTCTTAAGGACAGAGTGTCACACACTCGACTTGGTCTTTTAATTTTTTTTATTTGGTTCAACAAAATAATTTCTGTAAGTTTTATTTTATTTTATTTGGCTTTGTTTCAATTTATTTTATTTACAGAGAAGATTGTTCCAACAGAAAGTACTACAAAACAAGTTGAAAACAATGATATTGCTCTTGATGGCTCTACTGAAATTGATGACATTGGCTATTTAGTGGGCACTTCTGAAAATGATCACAACTGAAGCAACAATGATGATTCTAGTTGGTCTTTTTAGGATCTAGAAGGTCCAGGAAAGGAAAATATTTTTCCTACAAATGATGGTAATCAAGAGGGTCAACATGAGAACATAAATGAGGCTGAAAATAATGCTCATCAGGGTGAAAATAAAGCTGATTTAGAATTTAATGAGGATGGGAAATGGTTGTCTGATGCAGAAAATGACGATGGGACTAGGTAGTTTGAGAGGGTCTTCAGGTGAAGAGAGTACTGGATACCCTGAGTATAATGATAGCATGTTGAGGAATCCAAAACTTCTGGTAGTGATGAAATTCCCCTCACCTCAAGCCTTTAAAGAGTTGTTAAGGGAGTACAATATGCATCAAGGGTAGGATATCAAGTACATAAGAAATGAAAACAGGAGAATCACATCCCTTTGTAGGTATGGCTTTGACTGGAGGATCCATGCTTCTCCAATTGGGGAGACTAATGTTTTTCAAATCAAAACATTGAAGGGAAAACATCATTGTGGAAGGCATTATGACAACAAGCAAGTAAATCCAAGCTATTTGGGGATGAAGTTTGTTGATGAAGTGAGAGACCATCCTGATATTAATCTTGACTCCACTACAAGAAAAAGCATCTTTGGTGACTAAAAAAGCACCTTTTGTTGCTGAAAGTATAGGTTTTGGCGACTAAAAAAGCATTAGTAGCCAAAAGTAAAGTTTTTTGGCGACTAAAAAAATTTAGTAGCCAAAAGTATAGGTTTTGGCGACTAAAAATCTGTTTGGTCGCCGATATATGGCTTTTATCGACTAAAAAAATTTTAGTAGCCAAAACTGAGGCTTTTTGGCCACTAAAAATAATTTAGTAGCCAAAAGTGAGGCATTGAGCGACTAAAAAGATGTTTAGCAGCCAAAAGTAAGGCTTTTTGGCGACTAAAAAGAAGTTTAGTCGCCAAAAGTGGTAATTTTACCGCGGGAATTAAATTTGTTAACGACTAAAAAATAATTAGTAGCCAAAAGTATAGAATTGGCGACTAAAATTATGTTTAGTCGCCAAAAGTGGTCTCTTTTTTTTTCTAGTAAATAATTTATTTTTACATAAATTATGTTCAATAAAAAATAATTATCTTTATATATATACTTTTATATTAATACGGGTCTATGTACTATATAAATAATATATGTTGCATATATAATCATATGGTGTTATAAAGGCGTAGTGGAAAGAGTGTGTTGTATAAGGTTTATGATGTGGGAGGTTGATGGTTTTGTGGGGAATGTGGATTGGAAATACTCTTCAGATCCTGGAAGACGCCAATGATCCTCAGCTATTCACCTGCAAAGATACAAATACTCCGGTCGGGGGTGCCAGAATTAGCACTCCGACGGACAAGTCAGTTCCTCTACTCAAGAAAGCTTGTTTACTAAGTTTTTAGAAGTGATTCTTGCATCCCTTTTCTAGTCCATTGCCATTATATTTATACTCGTTTCTTCTGATCCTCGGGGCTAGGGCCTACTTTTTCAATCATTATCTTTTCAACTATTCGGCTCTAGGGATCCTCCCCTGTTCGGCCTATTTATCCTATTCGGCCCCTTATCCTTGCGGGATATCTGCCGGCTAGCGTCAAGCTTCTGAAATATACCTTCTTTATCTTCGCCAATTATTCGGCTACCACAATTGCCCTCCGAACTCCCTGTTGACGGCAGTTGATCGGCGTGTTTGGTTCAGAATTTGAGAAGTTTAGCGTCAGGCGGCTTCGCGTGCCCCAATATGTCAGGAGGCGCACGCCTTTTTGTTCATCATTACGCTTTCCCGCTCTATTCATGTGTATCTCAGCATTTATTGCGATTTGAAACTTTGGTCCTTTCGACTTCGCATTTCGTCGATTTTTTGAGACTTTTGGATCGCCAGTGCATATCCCTCCGTCACTCGCGTTCTCTGCAACTTCTTCCCGTCTTCCCTTGTCTCATCTGCTCTTCGTAAGTCTCCTTCTCCCTTCTTTGTAATCCTATTTTCTGTTTGCTATTTTAGCTTCGGCGAATATTTAGTTCTTTGCTAAGATGCCAAACATTTGAAAGACCTCCTTTCTGAGGATCGTATCTCCGGTTTCCGGCAACATTTTTCTATTCCTGACAACGTCCATTTATCCCTTGTAACGGACAACGCTCTCGACATGGAGAGGGAAGATCAAAACACGATCGTATTCCCCCTTTTATCCATTGCGGAGGGCGGGGTTCGTTTCCCCCTACACCCACTTCTTAGGGCCGTTCTCCGTTATTGGGGTTTGATTCCTTCTCAACCCAATGTAAATTTCTTTCGAATCATCATGGGGGTTGTAGAGTTGAATCGACGCCTTAGGATTAACCTTGGGATTCCAGCCATTCGGCATTGTTACGCCTTAGCCAAATCCTCCGGTCGGCTGGGGGCGATATTTTCTCAGGGCCAAAGATACTGACCATCACTTGGTGACTATGCTTGCCAGTTCCGGTAAGCGGGTTGACGACGTGATGGTCAACGTCCGAGGTAATTGGGAGTTCGCTGAAGGGGAGGATCACCTGGACCCTATTCCCAGACATAAGGGTGACCCAGGTTGCCACGCAATGTTTTATGTTTGTTGGTCTATCTCTTATTCGGCTCTTTTCCCTAAATTGCTTTTTATCTTCTGCAGGTAATAGGTTGAAGAAAATTCTGACTTCAGTTGACGACGTAGTTCTTGGGGAAATCAAGACTGCACTCACATATTTCGGCCGCCCAAACGTACAAAAACAAGAGAGAGCCGCCCATATTCTCCTTCGGTATGAACCCACTTACACTACTTTCTCGGCTGCAGACAATATTCCGATTCCATCCGGCAATCAACAGCTCTCGGCCCTTATCTTCCCCAGCTTCAAAAACCTTAGGCAGATCGGTCTCATAGCTTCTGATTCGGGGGAAGACGCCGAGCCGATTGTAGAGGTGATTGCCGATCCGGCTGGGGAGTTTACTGAGGGGGTTGTAGAGGGCGACGAGGCCGTACGCTCGGCATTTGAGGCCACTGAGCCATCCGCCTCAGGACGAGCAGATTTCTCTTCTAGGGATATTTTTGCGAATTTGGGGGATCTACCCGGCGATTTCTTTGAGGGTATGGCGAAGGAAAGCCTAACGCAGATGGCGCATAAAAGAAATGCCGAGCGGATAGCCGCTCGAAAGAAGGCTGAATGCACCGAATCAGATCCCAGCTTGATCAAGCCCTTCGTACCCGTTTCTAAGGGGACGGTTGAGGTTGCTGCGTTCGACACGAGAAAAGAGGGTGGAGAACAGGCCGATGGGGAACGGCTGATTCCGGAGCAAGGCCAAAAGCGTGGTGCCGAGGGAGAAGCGAGTTCAGAAGCTGGCCCTGGTAGCAAATGGCCTCGGCTTGGAGAATCGGACGTGGTCGCTCCGTTCGTTATTCAGCCAAAGATCAGGGATATGCCGATTTTATCCGACGCTTCGGCCATCGAGGATCCAGCCGTGGCTCTGAGCCTGGCGGCTTCAATTTCTCTGCCGGCTGACAACAAAGCCTTCGGTGCGCCTGATATTATGGTCGTTGCCCTAACTGCTCAATCGGCACTCATGGTAGGTCACCTTCATTTCGCTCTTGTTTGTTAAAGGCGTCTAATCATACCGAATTGTTTTGCAGACGATTGGAAGGATCGCCGACTTGGGTCGCCGCTTGCGTGATGCTCTCGGGAGAATTGACCATTTGCAAACAGAGGTGCAGGGTCAGAAAAGTAGGGCCGAGTTCGAAATTATGAGAGCTGAAATGGAGAGTGCGCGAGCCGAAGCGGAGAAAGAGAGGGTTCGCGTTGCCGAACAGCTTCGTGTTGATGCTGAGGGTAGGGCAAATGCGAGCGAGGAATCGCTCAAACTTTCCAAGAAAGCACTTGCTGAAGCGGAAGCTCAGTTAGAGGAGCTTAAGGCGGCCCGCGAGAAAGCCGAATCGGAGGCCTTTGAGGCAGGGAGAGGCGCTGCTCTGACGGAATATGTTGAAGAAGTGTCCAAATTTGAGAATCGCGGGTTCAAACATGGGTGGCTCAAAGCCCTTGCTGCCGCCGAGGTTACATTGGATTTGCCAATTCCTTATGAGCAGGTGGATGTTGAGCCACTTGAATCCGATACCGACGAGTGATCTGGGAGCCGTTTACTGAGCAGGCGTCTTTTTGTTTTTGTTTTTCTTCTTTTGGATAGTGCTTTGTTGGTTTAGGGTAGTTTTCATGTATAAATTGGTTAGCATCTGCGCGCAATTTATTATTGAAAATTTCCTTGTAATTTTTGCTACCGCCACACATTTTGTATGAAAGAGTTCTGTGGTTTAATTTTAATGAAAGAGTTCTGTATTTGTCAATGCATTTGGTAAAATGGAATTGCATATACTGTGGGGAAACCCTGATTTGTGAATCTGCCCTTGCCCCATGGGGTTCATGAAAAGAATTCTAGCTCTGAATCAATTTGTGAGCCGGCTGGGGTACTTGGTCCGAATAGATTGATAAATCTGCTCTTGCCAGTCAACTCGTGAGCCGGATGATTTTACTGTGGCACGAATGATTTTATCTAGAACTCTTCTAAACAAACCGTACATACAATATTGTGTGTCCAAACTTTAGTTTGTTCCGTACTTGAATCTGAAGTTTTCATCAACAGTTCTTGTGCGTTCGTCTTTTTTTGTTTTTGTTTTTGTTTTTTTTTTTTTGTTTTTTTTTTCTATGTCGCTAACCACTGAAGGTAGAGAGGAAAAGATTGGTCAATATTTGGGTTCCTCCAGACTCAATACATATCCCATCAAAATCACCATTTGCAATTTCACTGCCTACTGAGCTTGGACCCTTAGATTGATGAATCTGCCCTTGCCCCAGGGGGTTCATGATAAGAACTCTGGCTCTGAATCAATTCGTGAGCCGGCTGGGGTACTTGAGCCGAATAGATTGATGAATCTGCTCTTGCCCTAATCAACTTGTGAGCCGGCTGGGGTACTTGAGCCGAATATATTGATGAATCTGCTCTTGCCCTAATCAACTTGTGAGCCGGCAGCCAAAAGCTTGTCCTGCCGTCAACTTAGTCGGTGTCAGGCGATTGGGTTTCGCGATTAATGAACTTGCCTCGATCGTGCTGCCTCTGCGAGTGTTAAATGATCAAAGGTACAGCTTTTAAGAGTCTGGTAGGTATTTGATTCAAACTCCTGAGAGAAAATCTATTGTGCGAATGTCGAACAAGCTCTTCTTTAACAGCAAAGGGGAAGCCAAGACATTGGCTGAGCTTGGCGGTGATATGAATCGAAGTGAACACCGTGGTGCGCTCTTGTGTGCTGGGAGTAAGAGTTCTATGGGTCGAGAGAGGCGTCAATCTCCTCGACGTCGTAGTAGGTCGCCCAGACGGGATAGGCAGTCCCAGGGGAGATCGCCACACGCCCAAGTCGAAAGGAGATCAGACGCGAATCCGTGCCCGTTAAGTTTTGCAGTATTTGTGAAGAATAGGCCCATGATGGAAGCGGACTCGATCGTTCGAGATCCAGACGTGGCGGTCGAGTTTGCTCGACAAATATTTCCTCCGGAAGTTCAGCAATCAATGGCTGGTTGTCAGGACTACGAAGTGTTTTGCGAGGGAATTCATGGGGCGGTGAAAGGGCTCTATACGGCTTATGAGGTTGGCATGCGATTGCGCGCCGCCCGCCGAGAAATGGAGAAAAAGGAAGAGCATATTCGCAGTTTGGAGGCTCGCGTGGAGGCGGCTGAACGTGAGTTAAGAAAGATCAAAGCGGATCAGGTACAGCCAGCAGGGCGGGTGAATCCAATCGTGGAAGAGAGGGTTACCAGTCGGCTTATAAGCGCTGCCATTGCCGATCGTGAAACGGCGAGCATGTTCGCATTGGAGTCCGCAAAGGGGAGGTCTTATGAAAGAGGTTTTCACGAAGGGCGCTTGGTTGGAATCCAAAAGACCAAGGAGAAGCTTGCCGAAGAAGTTTGCCGATGTGAAAATCGTGGGTTTAGGCATGGTTGGATCAAGGCATCTCAAGTCGCCGAATCTCTTCGCTTGTCAGGCATCGATTCGGCGTCACCTCTCTACCATAGTAAGGACTTTCTGTTTTCTGCTTTCGAGGTTGAGAAGAGTGAGGATGAGGGCGACGTCGTATGACTTTAATTATTGTAAGGTTCGAGCGCTGGTCGCGTTCACAGTTATGTAATTTCTTGGTTTTTTGAATAAAAGACGCATTATTGAAGATATCAAATTGTCTCCCGCATTCGGCGTGTCCGTGTTTAATTTTATTGCATAAATGTTTGGATAGACGTAAATACATCAATCGGACTCAGCATCTGTTAAATCGATGCGCCGATTCGTTGGCGTGATCGGCCTACATGTAATGGCCTTTTACTTTTGAATAAAGCCATTGCGGCGTGTGTTGTTGAAATTTGAAGAAGCCGTGAGCCAGGGATCGGAGGGGTTACGGCATTTTTGCATTTTTAGACTTAGCTCGAATGCCAGATGTCTAGCCGATTGGGCTAGATAATTTTTGCCCTTGCGCAGCCTGTGCGCGTTTTAGCCAACCGTTGGGTTAACTAGGTCATGGAGAATGTTGACCGACGCCTGTCTCGTGGGGTTTAGTGTTGATAAAACCACTTCGGGATTTAGGCCTCGAGATCGCGGCCATTGCTGAGACTAAAAGCGGCAGGCGCCTCATGCAATCAAACATATTTGGCTCACCAGCATCTATTGCGTGGAATGCTCAAGGGTTCTCATCATCAGATGGTGATGATAGTTGCAGGAGCTCAAATTCCGGCCGAACTTGGCGCTCAGATGGTTTGCAGCGGAGGATTCTCCGGTGTGGGAGGTGGGCCGCTGAAAGGAGAAACTGGAAACACGTCAGCCTCCAAGTCGTTGAAGCAGATCGCCCCGAAAGGAGACACAACGACCGCTGCCACTAACCTCCCTTGTCTTGGATCTTGGCCTTGACATTGTCGATGGTGTCAGAGGCCCGGCGACATGCCGAATCGGGCGCGGTTAGATCGATGCGTTTTGAGCCGCGATGGTTGTTCAACTAACAAGAGTTGGATCGATCGGTTGATTTGTCTTAGAAGAGATGGATATTGTAATGTTCGAACGCGGATTGCGTCTATGTAATAACTTTTTAATCAAATAAAAAGTGTTATTTCGTATAGTTGAGTCTTACTCTGAAAATCTTTTGTTTAGCTATGCCGGATGAATGTTCCTGATCCCAACGTTTAATGGTTAAGCACGTCATTTCGTATGGTTTAATGGTTTGCTATTAGTTTGCTATCGGAAAGTTTGCTACCGGAGCTTTTGTGTAGCTTAAATATTTTTTCTGTATTCAGGGATCGGCCCTTGCCTTAGGCGGGATGCAAGTTTAACCGGAATGGGTCGTACTCGTGGGCCGGCTAAGGCACGCCTTGTCCGGCGGACCATATTAGTAATTCCGGCTTAATTAGTTGATTAAAACAGGCTCCGAATCCGAAGACCTATTCGGCCCTAAGGTGTCGTGCAGCCAAGGGGGCTCCGAATCCGGAGACTTATTTTGGCCAATCGTGATATCCACGAAGGGCGCTCCGAATCCGGAGACTTAAGTTGGCCAATCGTGATATCCACGAAGGGCGCTCCGAATTCGGAGACTTATTCGGCCCTAAGATGTCATGCACCAAAGGGGGCTTCGAATCCGGAGACTTATTCGGCCCTAAGGTGTCGTGCACCAAAGGGCGCTCCGAATCCGGAGACTTGAGTTGGCCAATCGTGATATCCACGAAGGGCGCTCCGAATTCGGAGACTTATTCGGCCCTAAGGTGTCATGCACCAAAGGGGGCTCCGAATCCGGAGACTTATTCGGCCCTAAGGTGTCATGCACCAAAGGGCGCTCCGAATCCGGAGACTTAAGTGGGCCAATCGTGATATCCACGAAGGGCGCTCCAAATTCGGAGACTTATTCGGCCCTAAGGTGTCATGCACCAAAGGGGGCTCCGAATCCGGAGACTTATTCGGCCCTAAGGTGTCATGCACCAAAGGGCGCTCCGAATCCGGAGACTTAAGTGGGCCAATCGTGATATCCACGAAGGGCGCTCCGAATTTGGAGACTTATTCGGCCCTAAGGTGTCATGCACCAAAGGGGGCTCCGAATCCGAAGACTTATTCGGCCCTAAGGTGTCTTGCACCAAAGGGGGCTCCGAATCCGGAGACTTATTCGGCCCTAAGGTGTCATGCACCAAAGGGGGCTCCGAATCCGGAGACTTAATTGGGCCCTAAGGTGTCATGCACCAAAGGGGGCTCCGAATCCGGAGACTTATTCGGCCCTAAGGTGTCGTGCACCAAAGGGCGCTCTGAATCTGGAGACTTAAGTTGGCCAATCGTGATATCCACGAAGGGCGCTCCGAATTCGGAGACTTATTCGGCCCTAAGGTGTCATGCACCAAAGGGGGCTCCGAATCCGGAGACTTATTCGGCCCTAAGGTGTCTTGCACCAAAGGGGGCTCCGAATCCGGAGACTTAAGTTGGCCAATCGTGATATCCACGAAGGGCGCTCCGAATTCGGAGACTTATTCGGCCCTAAGGTGTCATGCACCAAAGGGGGTTCCGAATCCGGAGACTTATTCGGCCCTAAGGTGTCATGCACCAAAGGGGGCTCCGAATCCGGAGACTTATTCGGCCCTAAGGTGTCATGCACCAAAGGGGGCTCCGAATCCGGAAACTTATTCGGCCCTAAGGTGTCTTGCACCAAAGGGGGCTCCGAATCCGGAGACTTATTCGGCCCTAAGGTGTCGTGCACCAAAGGGCGCTCCGAATTCGGAGACTTATTCGGCCCTAAGGTGTCATGCACCAAAGGGGGCTCCGAATCCGGAGACTTATTCGGCCCTAAGGTGTCGTGCACCAAAGGGCGCTCCGAATTCGGAGACTTAAGTTGGCCAATCGTGATATCCACGAAGGGCGCTCCGAATTCGGAGACTTATTCGGCCCTAACGTGTTATGCACCAAAGGGGGCTCCGAATCCGGAGACTTATTCGGCCCTAAGGTGTCATGCACCAAAGGGGGCTCCGAATCCGGAGACTTAATTTGGCCAATCGTGACATCCACGAAGGGCGCTCCGAATCCGGAGGCTTGTTCGGCCCCAAGAGGCTTGGAGAGTTGCCAAAGAAAATCGATTTTCATTAAAACGTGGTACCAGTAAAAGCATCAGATCCCACAAGTCGGGTCCGTAAATAGATCTTCATAAAGTCTACGTTCGCGCGGATTGCGGTGAGCCACGGATCTCTTCAATGCCACGGTCTGTTGGGAAGCGCATAAGCTGATGGTAGGTGCTTGGGACAGCCTTCATGACATGCAACCAGGGGCGCCCCATGATGGCATTATACGGCGATGGAAGCTTCACAACCAAGAATTCCACGTCAACCGTTTTTGAGCCCGCTCGAACGGGTAGCACGATCCTCCCCAACAGGTATTCTGGATTTGTGTTGAAGCCGAACAGTGGCTGAGACGACGGTGATAGGTCCGACTCGTTGAGTTCGAGTTCAACAAAAGTTCTGTAGTACAAGATTTCCGAAGTGCTTCCTGGGTCTATGAGAATGCGTTCAACGCTGAACCGTCGTACGCGTAATTTGATGACCAAAGGATCGACGTGGCTGGCCACTGTTCCGACGTGGTCGGAGTCATCGAACTTAATTGTCGGAGCTTCTCTGGGCCTGCCGGTTGACATGTTATGTTTTTGGGGAATTGGGTGCGATTGAATCGTATGCACGGTCGGGGATGCCGGCAGACCGTAGATTATGTGGATCACACCAAGCGGAGGTGAATCCTGTCTCAAGGCTAATGCTTTGGTTGGCCTTCCCTTGCTCACGTATTGCTGCAGTCGACCATCTTGCACCAGTTCCTCCAGATGATCCTTTAGCGCATAACAGCTCTCGGTTTCGTGGCCGTGATCTTTGTGGTATTCGCATCGTCTGTCCCTCCTCCGTGTGTCGGGAGGCCCCACCATCTTCGACGGCCACTTAAAAAATAGAAGGTGCTGGACTTTGGTCAGTATTGCCGCGATCGGCTCTGTCAACTCCGTATACTTCTTGTCGGTTCGCCTTGAGCGTCTACTGTCGACTTGTAGTTGTTCGTTCATTCGGTGGGAGCACTGATCGCTTGATCGGCGGGAGTCCCGCCTTTTGTCTCGCTTGGTTCGTTGCCGGGGCTCAGGGCTCGGTGGCGGCACGGAGCTTATTGGTCGAGCAATTTCAGGGAGGGCCGTTTTGCTGGAAATTTGTCTGGCTTTTATCCTCAGGGCATCATCTTCGACTTTACAATATTCTTCAACTTTCTTCATCAACGCCCAGACTGTTTTGGGGGGCCTTCTGGTCAGGAAACTGTGCAGAGCACTGTCAGGATGTAAGCCCATTTTGAAGGCGGTGATGGCCATGGAGTCGTTGCAAGCGTCGTCAACAAGGTTGAAACACTCCCAATATCGTGCCGAGTATGCTCTGAGCGTCTCTCCCGACTGGATCTGCATAGCCTAGAGGGTGTCGGCCTGTTTCGGTTGTACCTCGTTGGTGATGAACCTGGCCCTAAAGGATTTCTGCAGTTGGCGGAAGCTTTTAATCGAAGCTGGCTCCAACTTGTAATACCACCTGACGGCTAGTGGACCTAGGCTGCTAGGGAATATTCGGCACATGAGGGCTTCATTGTCTGCGTGCAGCGTCATGGCCTGTTTGTAATGACGGATATGATCAGTGGGGTCTGATTTTCCGTCGTAAAGAGTGAATGACGGAGCTTTGAATTTCTTGGGCAGGGACGCCCTTGCGATCCGTCGAACGAAAGGATCGTGCTGGTCTTCCTCGTTTGAGCAGCTTCTCCTGCGCTTGATCCTTGTTCGCAGATCCTTTTCGGAGGAGCTGGAGGTTTCAGATCGTCCCCTTGCGTCGAGCTCCGTGGATAATGAGTTGGAGTTGCTATAGGTGTCCTTTGGTCGAGCCCGAGGTCTTTGCCCGTCTGCCCTCAGAGGTCGCTCTGGTTCCTGGCCCATGGCCTCTCTAGATTTTGCTACCTCCAGGGCCAACTCTTGACGGAGTCGTTCGTTCTCAGCGATCATGTTCTCGAGCCTTTGTTCGTTCTGCTTTGCTTGTTCCATGATAGCCTGCATTGTTTCTTGTGCTGAAGTTGTTGGCGAATCGAAGTTCAAGACGCGTCGTGCCGCGATAGTTTCTTTTCCGAGCATATTAGCTGGGGTGAGGTCGTCTCGCTGTGTGCTCTCGTCGGTGGCTATCGGAGGATCTTCGGTCACGCCTTCCATGGATGTATTTGAGTATTCCCACAGACGGCGCCAATTGTGGGGAATGTGGATTGGAAATACTCTTCAGATGCTGGAAGACGCCAATGATCCTCAGCTATTCACCTGCAAAGATACAAATACTCCGGTCGGGGGTGCCGGAATTAGCACTCCGACGGACAAGTCAGTTCCTCTACTCAAGAAAGCTTGTTTATTAAGTTTTTAGAAGTGATTCTTGCATCCCTTTTCTAGTCCATTGCCATTATATTTATACTCGTTTCTTCTGATCCTCGGGGCCAGGGCCTACTTTTTCAATCATTATCTTTTCAACTATTCGGCTCTAGGGATCCTCCCCTGTTCGGCCTATTTATCCTATTCGGCCCCTTATCCTTGCGGGATATCTGCCGGCTAGCGTCAAGCTTCTGAAATATACCTTCTTTATCTTCGCCAATTATTCGGCTACCACAGGTTCAAATCTCCACAAGAGCAGATGAGAAGCTAGTGAGTGTAATTTTTTTTTTTTTTTTTTTTTTTCACAAATGAGCTTTTGGCGACTAAATGGTTTGGTCGCCGATTCCTTGAGTATTGGTGACTAAAACATTAGTCGGTAAATGTAAAATTTAAAAAAATATAATTGACTATTGGCGACTAAAACATTGGTCAGTAAATGTATAATTTTAAAAATATAATTGACTATTGGTGACCAAAGCTTTGGTCGCTAAAGACTTGCTTTTTGGCAACTAAAAGTTTTTTAGTTGCCAATATCTTTCCCGACCGTCTTCCAGTGACCAAACCGACGACTAAAAAATTTAGTCGGGAAAACTTAAAAACCGACTTTTAGCGACTAAAAATTGACTTTTGGCGACTAAAAATTTAGTAGCCAAATGTGAGCTCACTAATACTGTATTTGGTTGAGGGATTTAGGAAGGAATTTGAAAAGGGAAAGGGAAAAGGTGTGTGAAACTAGGTGAAATGTAGGTATATTTTATTCACATTTCACCTAATTTTTCCTTTTTCCTTTTTCCTTTTTAGATCCCTACTCAAATCCCTCAATTAAACACGGTGTAAAGAAAAAGATAAAGTCTTGGTTTGGCATGTGAATTGGAGTTAAAATAGTCCAAAAAAACAAAAAAAGACAATAGTGAATGGAATTAGATTCCAAGTGTATAGGGCAAAACAAAAGGCTAGGGAAGAGATTCAAGGGGATCTAGAGGAGCAGTACCACAAGTTGTGAGATTATTGTGAAATAATGAGACATTTAGTCCCTACACACGCACCTCTCAATTCTGTCACTTCTTTCCTCTCTTTCTCTCTCTTTTCTCTGGCATGTCTCTCTCCCTCTTTTCTTTGCGTCTCTAACCATTCTCTGTCCTCTATTTCTTTTTCATTTTTTTGAACTATTATTTTATTTTAATAAACTATATATAACTTTTAATTTATCAATTTTACTCGTTAATCACATAAATCTAGAAGAATCAATCAGCACCACTCAAATACCCAATCTAAATATTGTAAAGCAACAACATTAGAATCTAAACACCAATTGGGAAACATCATAAGCTCCCAAAGCAGTTCATGCAATCCCCACTTAAAAAAAAAGTTGTTCGGTTTTTATTCTTAACAATCTCGTTTGACAAAACTCCTTTCAGTTGTACTTGTTTTCGCACTTTTATTTCAGTGAGGCTATGAGTTTTTAAATGCGAATCCAACCCGAATTGTGCATTGTAGAGAAGTTTGTGGTGCTAATTCTTTTATGATTGCCACTTCGCTGACTATGCAGAGAATCCTTGGTTCTAGAAGTTTGATCGCCTGCAAAAATATTGAGAGATTTTTTTTCCGCGCAGGCGGAATTTCCTTCCCTCAAGCGTTGGTCCGCTCGAGCGGCCATTCTGGCGCTCGAGCAGAAATCGTAGAACATATTGCTATAAATATGTGATTCAGTCAAGATTTTAGGATTACGCTTCCAGATCTTTTTCTTGGATATTAGGGTTTATAGCTGGAGCTATTTTGTTAGTTTTCTTTGATATTTGATTGAGTATTGAACTCATGGTTTAAGAAGTATACATCAAAGGACTGTTTGTTTATTCTATACAAAAGAGAGAGTTGTTCTTCGGTGGATTCTGAAGAATTCGAGCATGAAGTTTTGGTGGATTTTGGAGTGGCTCATCGTCGTGATTCGACATCAGCGTTGTGGATTCAACGTTGGGCAAGACAATTCCGAGGTGAAGACGGGGGTTAGAAGAGGCACATAGGGGTTTGTTCAATTTGGGCGTGGATTCGCTAGGTAATTGAAAGCATACCTGTATAATTCCTTTATGTCTTTTTAGTGGATTGTTTTGTGGCTTTTGCCCGTGGTTTTTTTTATCACAATTGGAGGCGCTCCAATTGTGATTTTTTCACGTAAAATCGTTGTATTGATTTGTCTTTGATTGTTTGATTGGGATTGCCATGTACTGATTAAAATTGATATATAATCACAAATCAATATCTAGATGATTTTTAGGTTTTTCAAAAGTAATGTTATAACATACCTTAACCACACACATGATAACAAATTAGAAAAAAAATCAAAATATGGGCAAAAAAATAAACTCTATATACAATATATCAAACAAATATATCATATTAAAAATAAAAATGACTAAATGGTTTTTTTAAAAAAAATACTCAAGACTAGATAGAGCTATATTTCCCAATATGATATTTATGAGTAATTTTTCCTTATAAAAATAAAATTGATAAATTAAAAGTTATATATAGTTTATTAAAACAAAATAATAGTTCAAAAAAAGAAAAAAGAAAGAGAGGAGAGAAAACAATAGAGAAGGGAAGAAAAGAGGGAGAAAGACGTGTCAGAAAAAAGAGAGAGAAGTGACAGAATTAAGAGGCACATGTGTAGGGAATAAATTCCCGTGATCTGGTAATTGATTTTGACTATCTCATTTGAGTCTGAAGTTTTGCCCTCTTTTGGAAGATAACAAAAAGTTATTTTTTGAATTTTAATTTATTCTGGATCAGATTATTTTTTTATTTTTTTATATATTTTTTTCAAAATAGTCAAAAAAAAAAAAAAAAAAAAAAACTAACTTTAACCAACTTCCCAAATCAACTATTTGTATCTTTTTCCATTGACCAATAAATTAGATTTTCTGCTCCCACTAGGAAGTAATTGTCCCAAGTAAAAGCCAAGTTGTCAACCGATTGACAGTTATTTTTAATATATATATATAGATTGGGTAATTTTGCATTTTAAATTTTAAAGTGTTATAATTTTTCATTTTATGTATTCTCTTTTGAAAAAATATTTTTAAAATTTAATTATCATTATCTATCAAATAAACTGATATAAAATATAAAATTATATGAACATGAATGTAAGTTTTATGTGAAGCAACCGTATATGAATGAACCATTGCTGAGAGATTGTGTTTGAGTAATGTTACACATCATAAAAAAAAAATCATGAAAAGTATTTATGAAATTAATTTAATTACATAACATAAAATAAAATATTACAAACTAATCTAAGAATGAAAAATTTTCATAAATTTTTTTCATGATATTTCTTTCATGATACGTAACATTATTGATTGTGTTTTTAGTAATAAATTTGGTTATCGTGTAAAATAGTCGATTCATTAGATATTTTGATAAGAGTGGCAATATTCTAACTCAAAAATTAAATATATTTTTCAAACTTAGAATATCTGATACAATTCTATCTTTGTCTCGTATTCTCTAAATTATCAACCAATCATTTCACTTATATATCATTGGGTCTAAAAAGTAAACTTGTATATCGTTTTCTAATAGTTTGGGAGTCCAAAATACAATCTTTGCAAGATTAAATCACTTTTCAAATTACTAAATAACTGTGTCTTTAACTTTTAACTTAGATTAATTATTGAAATGAGTATATTATTGTAGAGGATCAGTTGCACATAGTTCTCTTGTTGCAAACAACTTTTTGTGTTTTGAATTGTTGGAAATTGTGTTGGATTTGACCCGACCCATAATCCATGGAGCGTCCACATATTGTATATGATGTCAACAAGCTTAGATTGGCCTTCTCACACTGGCGATCACCCTAACGCTCATAGAGCGAGCAGGATGAAATATTAATTATCTTGACGCTTAGAGAGCGAGCGTGTGACACCCTTGTTCCGTAGTATGCTAATTGGTCCTTAATTTAAGTATGATTAGGTGTTTAGCATGATTTTATGTGTCATTATGTGAATGTATGTGATTTTGAGTTTTTTTCTGTTCACCGTAGGAATATCTGTTTGATAAACCGCTTCGGAAATTAAATTGAGGGCCTTATCGGCCACAGAACCCGAAATTGATTACGCCATTGTGATTGGCATAATTTTTAGAGCCTACGGTGAAATTTAATTAGAAATTGACTCTGGTCAGATTAATGGATTAAATTGATGAATTAGAGCCCAACTACTTTATTATTATTAAAATGGCCTTAGTGGGTTTTGTTGTCAAGGCTTTATACACCCAACTCCCCTCTTTAATTCATTGGGACTGAATGTAACTCAAGAGAGAAAAGAGAGAGAGGGCCGGCCATATAGAGAGAGAGGGAGAGAATTGGGTGATTTAGCTTAAAGCTTGGAAATCTTGAAGATTTAGCTGAAGAATTGACTAGAGCTTAGAAGATTAAAACTTCTAGGTGAGTAATTCTTAGATTAAAGCTTGTAATTTGGTGTGTTCAAGCTAATCTGGTGATCAAGACTAAGATTGAGATGAAATTGTGTTGGATTTGTTGAATTGAAGCTCTATATGTGCATGCATGTAAGAATTACTTTGAAATTTGCATGTTTGAGCACAAATGTGTGTAATCCATGAGAAATGTTAAAGGAAACTCATGTTTTGATCACCAATTGAGTTATTCAAGTTGAGAATGTGGCTAATTCATCACATGCATATATGATTTGAGAGGATATGAGCTTGAACACATGAATTTGTTATGTTGGTGTTGAGTTTGACACATTTTGGGCCATGCATGTAGATAAATCAAGAAATTGAGTTTCATAATGTTATAATCTTGCATTGGTGGCATGTTGGTATGATTATATTTGAGATTTGAGCCATTGCATGCAAGTAGTGTGGCTGGAAAGTCGAAATGAAGCTCAAGAACTCAATCTGGAATTCCCAGATTTTTGATGTCCGCTCGAGCGGGGGGAACTGCCGCTCGAGCGGGAAAATCGAGCTCCCAGCATTTTTGGCAGAGACATGTCTCCCGCTCGAGCGGGATATTTTACGCTCGAGCGGGGAGCTATGTAGACAGGCAATCCGCTCGAGCGGCTGAGTTCACGCTCGAGCGGGAATTTGAAGCAACCAGTACTTTTGTGAGCTTAAGGGCCCGCTCGAGCGGGGAAGTCCACGCTCGAGCGGGGACCTTGTTTTCTGAAATTCTGAAAATGCATTCTGTGTTCTGTTTTTCCGTTCTCTTTCACCTGTAAGCACTCTTAGGCATATGTTAAGCATTGTAAATGAGTTAATGAGATAATAATAAAGCCTAAAGAGGAATATGTGAATTAAAGAACGGATTGAACTGTTAGTGACCCTTTTGTGTTCATGAAATATGTAGGGTCAAGCTCTAGGGCAAATCCATAAGTCGATCACTGTGAGTAATATCGATATTTGAATGCTTGTGAATGTCCAATTATTTATTCCCTTATAAGCTTTATGAATTGCTAATTGGGATTGTGGACGTAAGTCTGACATGAATAAATGAATGGACCCAAGGTCGTTTCGTTAAAAATGAATGGACCAAAGGTCGTTCTGATAAACATGAATGGACCAAAGGTCGTTTTGATAAACATAAATGGACCCAAGGTCGTTTTGACATAAATGAACGGGCCGAAGGCCGTTTTGACATAAATGAATGGGCCGAAGGCCGTTTTGACATAAATGAATGGGCCAAAGGCCGTTTTGATACGAATGTATGGGCCGAAGGCCGTTTTGACATAAATGAATGGGCCAAAGGCCGTTTTGATACGAATGTATGGGCCGAAGGCCGTTTTGACATAAACGAATGGGCCAAAGGCCGTTTTGATACGAATGTATGGGCCGAAGGCCGTTTTGACATAAATGAACGGGCCGAAGGCCGTTTTGACATAAATGAATGGGCCGAAGGCCGTTTTGACATAATCGAATGGGCCGAAGGCCATTTTGATAAGAATGGAAATCTGAATGGGCCAAAGGCCAGAATGTTTGGAATTACAATCACTTGATTTGTATTTCGTATAGTTATATATCTGTTAAATAGAATTATGTAGCGACCCCGGTCTTTTTTTCCATTTGATTATTGTATTCGGACTTACGTTCCGTGGATTCCGTTGTTATATTTGTTGTTGTTGTCCTTTAATTCCTTATTCTTGGGTTATAGGATGTGTTTAGCAGGTTGGTTGCAGATTGGTTGGGTTTAGAAACCAAGTCTGCATGTTCAGTTTTTGGCTTGGTCGCTCGAGCGAGCTTCTCTTCGCTCGAGCGAGGTCTTCGTTTTTGATTCGTCGCTCGAGCGAGCTTTCCTTGGCTCGAGCGAGCGTTGCGTCTAGTACTTAGACCTGAGAGTAGTGTTTGTTGGCTCGAACGAGATTCTCTTCGCTCGAGCGAGGTCTGTTTCTTGTGTCTGGTCGCTCGAGCGACCAGGTCTTCGCTCGAGCGAGCCTGTCCAGTTTATAAACTCAGCAGCGGGGAAAAATAACATTTTTCTCCTTCTTTCTTTCTTGAAACCCTAGCAGCCGAGAGTCTCTCTCTCTAAACATACTCTCTCTCTAGATTTCATCTCTTTCTTCTATAAATCCATCCTAGGTCCTTTGTTAAAAAGGTAGAGGAGAGTGAGGGCTACATTTTAATCTGAAGAATTGTGGATTTGGAGCATTTGGATTTCGGGTCAATCTTCTCCATTTGGGTTCTCCTTTGAGGTAGGGATTCTCCTTGCTCTTTTTCAATACTTCATCTATAGATAGACATGTGGTAATTTTTGTATTGCATGAAAACTATATCATGTTGGATTTTTGTATAAATTCATGAGGTTGAACTTTGGGTTGGTTGTTGGTTTTAGATCCATGATTATTAGATGTGCTTTGGGGCTAATTGGGTGTTAATTAGCTAATTGTTGTTGAAAGGAGAGGAAACCCTAATATTTATTGATTTAATAATTTAATAGAGGGGTTTGATCTTTGGGTAAATACTTGGGTATTTCAGATTTAATGGAAGCCATTGTTGGTTATTTTAGATGATTGAGGCCTTTTGTTCAATATTGAGAAAGAGGGAGGAAAACCCTAATTTAATGGTTATGATTTAATTTATATAATTAAATTGGAATGACTTTGAAAAGAATGTGGTTGATTAAAATGAGTTTTGTCACTATTGCCTTTGGATTTGATTTTGTGGAAACAAAAGGGATGAAGTTGGTTTTGAAAATAAAAGGAAGTGGGATTGTTTTGTGGAATGGGAAAAGTACTTTGGAATGGGTATGAATGTTGGATTGTTGTATCTTATACCACTATGCTAGTATTAGTGATAAGTTGATAATCTCATGATAATTGAGTATGTTTATAGATGTACAATATACCTGCATCTAGAGGTTTTGTCCTTGGTCATCGGTGGAGGATGACACGGTTGCGTTGAACTGTTGTGTATGCATTACACTATTGATTGATTGTGTATATGACGTTGTGTTTATATGCATTACTTGTGTATGGGAGGAGATAGGGGATGTACTCCACGGTTTAGGGGAAGAAAGGGGATGGACCTCTAAACCGGTTAATGATTATGGGAGGAGATAGGGAATGTATTCCACGGTTTAGGGGAAGAAAGGGGATGGACCTCTAAACCGGTTAATGATTATGGGAAGATAGGGGATGGACCCAGGGTTGCTACTTATGTGCGCCTATTGCAGAGATACAGCTCATATGCTTATCTATTGAAGTGTGATACAGCTCATGTGCTTGTCCACCGAGGTGTTTGTTTATTTGATATGATACATCACCAAAATGTGTATCAGTTGAGAAGTATGGAAGTGAGTTTGATTGTGATTGGTACGATACCAACATGTGTATTCGTTATGTTATCAGATATGTTTAATTTGATTTGTTATCCCGGTTGAGTTTGGAAATGTTGTTAATGAGAGATGGAACCCTTGTTGGGTTATTTGGCCAGGTTCTGAGCCATAATTGGAAGGTGGATTGTGCCATAGACTATGTGTCATGGGCAATGTAGACATTCGTGTCATGAAATTGTAATTGGATTATCTTGTGTTAATCATGTATTAGTTGCTACCCCTTGTCTTTTAGAAGTGTAAAGAGAATCAAACATTTTAGAAATATGTTCTAGAAAGGCACATCTGTTGTATGTGGGGAAATTGGAGAATAATAGTGGTCTTAGTGAATTTATTTCCTAAGTAATTGCTTATGTATAAAGGATTGGGAACGGGGTTAATGAAAGGAAAAAGGGAAAGATGAATTGCTTATAGCGTTGAATGAAATAATTGTTTTTGAGAAAAGTTTATATATATTTATATATATATTTTGTCTAAACTGTCACATTACTATTCTAGTATAAGAATGAGTGTGCATGATCATAGCTATCTGTACTGTTGTTATTGTTGAAGATCAAGTTGAGATCCCTACTGGACTATATGTTCATCCCACGTTGTTGAATCTTTTTCAGGTGTTTAGCAGGATGTGCTACAAGATTTGGATCTTCTTGTTTGTGGGCCACGGGGCCTCTTTCTTGTTGGCGGAAAGCCCTATGTGTAAAAGGGTTACACCCTTCAGTTGTTTATTTAAAAGTTGTAAGCCTAAGGGCAATTTATTAGTATGTTCATGTAACATTTATTTGCATAACGAATGAGAGTACTGATATTCATTGCTATGGATTGAATGTATGTGTTTATTTCCGCATATTATCTCTGAAATTGAATTAAGTTAATGAACTTGGTAATGACCTCGAGTAATAAAAGTGGGGCGTGACAACTTGGTATCAGAGCTACCGGGTTTGAATACCTTGAGCTCGTGGGAAGTGGTTTTTACCACAGTGGGTTTACTACGTTTGGTGAGGACGTTGCATATAGATACCATGAGAATTAGGACTTATGTGTTGCATTTCTGTGAGCATGGGATTCAGTCTCTTGGATAGTATTCATAGCCGGTGAACTTGCTTTGAGGTCCTTTTGGAAACGCGCCTGATCAACGTGGTTTCTGATAGGAATTCCTTGAGAGTTCCGGGATGAGTGGCTATCCTTGTGGACTTGATTCGATTATGTGTTTACATGTTTAGATGTTTATATGCAGTAGAGATGTAAAGTTTGAGGCTATGTGTGTCTTGTGACTTACCAATAGTAGGGTGTGCCTCGGAGAAGGCTATTGTGTTGGCACTAAGTGTATTTTAATTGGTGCTTTATAGGATGTCTACACGAGTGAGTAGAGGTCGGTTGAGTAGTAGGAACGTCGGGAGAGGCACAGCAGTTCCTTTAGTACCTGCCGTTACAGCATCGGCTGTCGGCGAGGATGTCGCACGTGAGATTGTGAGAGCAGTGCAAGACGCCCTAGCTCGTACTGAGGGCGGCAGAGGGCATGCTCTCAAGCTTACTAAGGAGTTCTTTCGCTCCGGTCCACCTGAGTTTGTGGGGAAGGCTAGACCGTTGGAAACAGAGAGTTGGTTAGAGCAGATTACTAAGACTCTTGATATGCTCAGAGTCGAAGATGAGGAGTAGAGGGTTTCTTTGGCGACTTTTCAGTTGAAGAGTGATGCGAGCTATTGGTGGAAGAAGACTAAGAATAATGTGGGTGACACGTGGGTTGCTTTTACCGAGGCCTTTTTGGCCAAGTTTTTCCCTCCTTCTGCTCGGGAAAGGTTGAGGGAACAGTTTTGGAGTTGCGTCAGGATGACACTCCTATGGCACAGTTTGAGATGCTATGTGATAGTTTGTCGAGGTTTGCTCCAGAGTTGGTGACAACAGAGGAGCGTCGTTGTTTTGAGTTCGAAAGGCGGTTGTGTTTCGATATTCGGGAAAAGGTAGCTGGATCCTTGTGGAAGGATTACTATACTTTAGTTGAGGCAGCGGCCCATGTGGAGGCCCTGATTGCTAGTGATGATGGGGTCTTGGGGAGGTTCAGGTTTCAGACCAGTCTCTGAGTAGAAGGTCTGGCGGTTGTTTTGTTTGTGGCCAGCTGGGCCATGGTAGACGTTCTTGTCCTTTGCGAGGGGCAACTAATTAGTTAGCCCTATAGTGTTACCTTGGAGAGGGACTTTCTGTAATGATTGGCCGGTGGTGTACCATGTATATTGATTTTGTTGTGGACTGGTGTACTGAGGGATGCTGAGGCACCATGTTTATGTATCGCATTTATATGCATAGTGTTGTTTGTTTAATCCTCATGTATTGGGGAGTATGTATGAAATTTCGAACTCTCTATTTATTTTGAGAAGTTGTTAATGGGGTCAAGGATCCTAGCGTTGTTGCTTGCTTGGCACTGTATATTGCATTAACTATGTGTTGGTTTGTGAATCTTGTTCATGTTAGAGTTGATTGTTGAGAACAGGAACCCGTGGACGTATGTGTTAGATGTGATGGTTTCGAGAGTATGTGGTGTTGGCAAGGTTATGTGGGATTTGTGTCTCGGGTTAGCGGGAATGGTACCTGTTTGTTGGTTTGTGTTTTGGGCTTTGCTAGTTAGCGAGTCTGTAGTGACCCCATCGGTTGTATGGGGGTAGTGTTCGTGTTGTGAGTGGTTATCAATTGTGGAGCAGGGTTTGTGAGTGAATGCTGGCAGCGTTTGTGTTCTAGCATAACGAGAATAGCGTTGGACAAATTGCCCTTCGTGATTGGGTTGGTATGATTGAGGTTGACCTTGTCGATTTTGAGTTGAGGGGATGAGCAGGCTTGTTGTGTGGCCATAGAGGGTGGTGATACCCTTAGGCACAGTGTTGATGCGGCTTAATTTGAGGAGATCTAGTGAGATTCCAAAATTTGGGGATTTATGTAGAGAACTCCGTGTTTGGGGTTAGTAATTTGAGTGGCACATCAGTGTGTGGATTACTGAGTGTGGGGTTGGTTGAGTTGATTAATCAGCTTATTGGTGTTGTGTTTTGGGTTGACATTGATCACCTTGTGGATAGTCTTGATTGTTGTAGACCTTGCGAGTGGCTTAGGCATAACTGAAATTAAGTCATTTATGTTGACTGTTGAATTAATACAGAACATTACTTGTATTGATTATGTGTTGTATATGGCAATCGTGTGTTTCATTGCATATGCATGTTGTTTGGAGAAGATAGGGGATGAACTCCACGGTTTAGGGGAAGATAGGGGATGTACCTCTAAACCGGATGTGTTGGGAGGAGATAGTGGATGAACTCCATTAGCATCACTTATGTGTGTGCTCATTGATAATAGAAATATTTCTATTTGTTGTTAATATGATATAGCTAATATGCTTATCTGTGGTGAAGTGAAAAATGCTTTATATGGGTTGCTATCTCATTTTATTGTTTGGCCAGGTGTATGTTATTAAACTGGTTAAGTAAAGGGAGGCGGGATGAAATTGCAAAACCATGAATTTCTTATGCCTTATGTGTTGATAGTATTGTTGTTATTTCTATTAACTATCATTATAGAAATGTCATGGTCTGTGTTGGTTGTGGCATCACTGTGTGCGTGATGGTTGTTGATAGTGCTATTTTGGAAAGAAATGGAAAACAAAATTATTTTTTTTTTCATAGTGTTTGGGCCACCTAAGGGTGTTGTTGAGAAATTGATTTAATTCAAGGGTTTTGAGGAATTCCAAATGAATTTTTTTTAGCAAATAAACAGTGGATGATTTTGTGTTTTGGATAACATTGTATTTGTGAAAAATATGTACAAAACTGTTGAGCTTCGCATGGAAAATGAAAGATTTATTTTGGAATGTTGGCATTGAAAATTTGACTATCTTTGAGAAATGCCTCTTGGACAAGAAAATGTTCTCTTATTGTTTACTCATAAGATTTGCTTGGGTTGGCTTTCGGGAATCTTGTTGTTGAGTAGTGACTTAGCCTGAAGCGCAAGTCAGTTGTTGGATATTGCCTCAGGAAAGGTTTGGTTTGTTAAGGTTTTCGTACTTAAGCGTTGTTGTTTGGAATGTATTCCCTTTGTGAGTCTCTTCCTTGGTAAGAGTAGCTTGACGGTTTATAGTGAGAGTGGTTTCACTCCTAGTATTGGGGGGGGGGTGTTGGTGTTGTGTAATCAGTTGGCCTTGTGTTTTGGCGCATCCTTAATTTCGGGGACGAAATTCTTTTAAGGGGGGGAGGTTGTAGCGACCCCGGTCTTTTTTTCCATTTGATTATTGTATCCGGACTTACGTTCCGTGGATTCCGTTGTTATATTTGTTGTTGTTGTCCTTTAATTCCTTATTCTTGGGTTATAGGATGTGTTTAGCAGGTTGGTTGCAGATTGGTTGGGTTTAGAAACCAAGTCTGCATGTTCAGTTTTTGGCTTGGTCGCTCGAGCGAGCTTCTCTTCGCTCGAGCGAGGTCTTCGTTTTTGATTCGTCGCTCGAGCGAGCTTTCCTTGGCTCGAGCGAGCGTTGCGTCTAGTACTTAGACCTGAGAGTAGTGTTTGTTGGCTCGAACGAGATTCTCTTCGCTCGAGCGAGGTCTGTTTCTTGTGTCTGGTCGCTCGAGCGACCAGGTCTTCGCTCGAGCGAGCCTGTCCAGTTTATAAACTCAGCAGCGGGGAAAAATAACATTTTTCTCCTTCTTTCTTTCTTGAAACCCTAGCAGCCGAGAGTCTCTCTCTCTAAACATACTCTCTCTCTAGATTTCATCTCTTTCTTCTATAAATCCATCCTAGGTCCTTTGTTAAAAAGGTAGAGGAGAGTGAGGGCTACATTTTAATCTGAAGAATTGTGGATTTGGAGCATTTGGATTTCGGGTCAATCTTCTCCATTTGGTTCTCCTTTGAGGTAGGGATTCTCCTTGCTCTTTTTCAATACTTCATCTATAGATAGACATGTGGTAATTTTTGTATTGCATGAAAACTATATCATGTTGGATTTTTGTATAAATTCATGAGGTTGAACTTTGGGTTGGTTGTTGGTTTAGATCCATGATTATTAGATGTGCTTTGGGGCTATTGGGTGTTAATTAGCTAATTGTTGTTGAAAGGAGAGGAAACCCTAATATTTATTGATTTAATAATTTAATAGAGGGGTTTGATCTTTGGGTAAATACTTGGGTATTTCAGATTTAATGGAAGCCATTGTTGGTTATTTTAGATGATTGAGGCCTTTTGTTCAATATTGAGAAAGAGGGAGGAAGAAACCCTAATTTAATGGTTATGATTTAATTTATATAATTAAATTGGAATGACTTTGAAAAGAATGTGGTTGATTAAAATGAGTTTTGTCACTATTGCCTTTGGATTTGATTTTGTGGAAACAAAAGGGATGAAGTTGGTTTTGAAAATAAAAGGAAGTGGGATTGTTTTGTGGAATGGGAAAAGTACTTTGGAATGGGTATGAATGTTGGATTGTTGTATCTTATACCACTATGCTAGTATTAGTGATAAGTTGATAATCTCATGATAATTGAGTATGTTTATAGATGTACAATATACCTGCATCTAGAGGTTTTGTCCTTGGTCATCGGTGGAGGATGACACGGTTGCGTTGAACTGTTGTGTATGCATTACACTATTGATTGATTGTGTATATGACGTTGTGTTTATATGCATTACTTGTGTATGGGAGGAGATAGGGGATGTACTCCACGGTTTAGGGGAAGAAAGGGGATGGACCTCTAAACCGGTTAATGATTATGGGAGGAGATAGGGAATGTATTCCACGGTTTAGGGGAAGAAAGGGGATGGACCTCTAAACCGGTTAATGATTATGGGAAGATAGGGGATGGACCCAGGGTTGCTACTTATGTGCGCCTATTGCAGAGATACAGCTCATATGCTTATCTATTGAAGTGTGATACAGCTCATGTGCTTGTCCACCGAGGTGTTTGTTTATTTGATATGATACATCACCAAAATGTGTATCAGTTGAGAAGTATGGAAGTGAGTTTGATTGTGATTGGTACGATACCAACATGTGTATTCGTTATGTTATCAGATATGTTTAATTTGATTTGTTATCCCGGTTGAGTTTGGAAATGTTGTTAATGAGAGATGGAACCCTTGTTGGGTTATTTGGCCAGGTTCTGAGCCATAATTGGAAGGTGGATTGTGCCATAGACTATGTGTCATGGGCAATGTAGACATTCGTGTCATGAAATTGTAATTGGATTATCTTGTGTTAATCATGTATTAGTTGCTACCCCTTGTCTTTTAGAAGTGTAAAGAGAATCAAACATTTTAGAAATATGTTCTAGAAAGGCACATCTGTTGTATGTGGGGAAATTGGAGAATAATAGTTGGTCTTAGTGATTTATTTCCTAAGTAATTGCTTATGTATAAAGGATTGGGAACGGGGTTAATGAAAGGAAAAATGGAAAGATGAATTGCTTATAGCGTTGAATGAAATAATTGTTTTTGAGAAAAGTTTATATATATTTATATATATATTTTGTCTAAACTGTCACATTACTATTCTAGTATAAGAATGAGTGTGCATGATCATAGCTATCTGTACTGTTGTTATTGTTGAAGATCAAGTTGAGATCCCTACTGGACTATATGTTCATCCCACGTTGTTGAATCTTTTTCAGGTGTTTAGCAGGATGTGCTACAAGATTTGGATCTTCTTGTTTGTGGGCCACGGGGCCTCTTTCTTGTTGGCGGAAAGCCCTATGTGTAAAAGGGTTACACCCTTCAGTTGTTTATTTAAAAGTTGTAAGCCTAAGGGCAATTTATTAGTATGTTCATGTAACATTTATTTGCATAACGAATGAGAGTACTGATATTCATTGCTATGGATTGAATGTATGTGTTTATTTCCGCATATTATCTCTGAAATTGAATTAAGTTAATGAACTTGGTAATGACCTCGAGTAATAAAAGTGGGGCGTGACAAATTATGAGTTGGGCCCAAGGCCGTTTGGAATATGTTGTTCTACAATGTTATGTAAATTCTGTATTTGATATTGTTCACTGGGGCTATCGCTCACGCTCATTCATGTGTTTGTAGGTGAGCCAAGAGAAGCACGAACCCCGCCCCAGTGGAGTCTGCCAAGAACAACATGAGTTTTGGAGAGTCAGCCTTGTGTCTCACGTACGAGACCCATCCTTGCCATTTTGTCATGTATTTACATTTTGTCTTGTTGGCAAGGACTTTATGTATATTTGTAAATAGTCTGTTATGGGTTGACTTAGTTGGATGATCCTGTCTGAAAGAATTTTATGGCACTGTGTTTTGTTGTGGGTTATTAACGTATATGAGTATGGTTTGTTTTGAAGTGCATATAAGCACGGCTCTATGGACAAAGTTTTTAATTATTGCTTCTGTTTGGCCCCTTGATTCTGTTGAGTTACGACTATTTTGTTTTGAGGCCGCAGGTAATCTCAGGATTACTAGCCGGTTATGTCCTTAACCCATAGGGGCGGGTTCGGGTCATGACAGAGCGAGGTAAATGTTTTGTGACTTGAGAAATGAACAAAACTTATTTATTGTTAGATGTCACCTTTAACATTGGCTAAGATGAGACTTTAAAAAGTCGAACATGAAGTTATCCGCAGCTTCATGAAGCTTGAATAAAGTCAAATGTGAGGTCTTAGATAGGTACTTAACGAGTGAATATGCTAAGAAACTTAGGGTTATGTGCTTGTATATCTACCAGTCTAAGATTCGTTTGGCATTAGAGAGTGACATACCCAATTTAGTAGAAGCTCCGCTGTAACGCCCTAAAAAAAAAACATAAAACCCATCACTTTAGACATGCATTGATATAAGAGAAATCAACCATTTCTATTCATTAAATCATTTCTTACAACAGCATTACATGTTAACAACAAAAGAAAATGCCATCTGGACTTACAGCTTTCCAAGTCAACACTTGGTACACAAAAGGAGAGTACTAACTCTATACAAAAGAAGCCCTTGGCTTGATATACACGTAATACAATAGAATAATCAAAAAGAGTCTTCAACTCCCATATCCATCCAAGCTAAGTCCTTGGAGGTGGCATGCTACCTGTACCTGAAAATAATATCCCATATGGGGTGAGCCAACGCCCAGTAGAGATATGCTAAACACAGTATGGGCAATAACTAAGACATTAGCAATTGATAAATGTTTAATTCCATAGATCAATTCATAACCCATTTCCATTACAAGACCACTATGTTCATGTTTCATTTCATTTTCCATTTCTTATCGATTTCACAATTTACATCAACGGCTCAGAACCTGGCCAACCACTCATATGAGACAGTGACTCATATTAAACGTTTCCCATTTTACAATAGATAAACATACTAGTTGTATCAACATCTCAACAGATAAGCATACAAGCTGTACCCACATCTCAACAGATAAGCATATTAGCTATATCAGCACTTCCATAGATAAGCATATGAGCTATATCAACACAATAACTGACAAGCATATGAGCTGTATCAGTGGAGTCCATCCCCTGTCTTTTCCCAAACAACATCCGGTTTAGAGGTCCATCCCCTATCTTCCCCTAAACCGTGGAGTACATCCCCTATCTCCTCCCACACACACCACGTATATACACATAGGTCATATACACAATCAAACAATACATAACGTTAATGTATTCTATCAACTGTCATACTCTGTGACATATCCAATTGATTAGTTTTAGTTTGCCTAATCATCATGCATTGTCTACAACAATCAAAACTACCCTCCACCGGTAGCCCAAGCAATTGTTTCTAAACAGATAATAAAAGCTCCAATAGATATAATATCGATGTTTTCAAAAGTGAGCGATTAACAAATCCAACTCCACCATTTCACAATATAATGAGTCAATTTCATTATTTCCAACTCAATTCCATAAATCCACAACCTTTCCAAATTAATTATACCAATTAATTTATACAACAAATTAGGGCTTTTTCCCCCAACTCTCAATATTAACCCAAAGGTTCAAATATCAACAACCAACCTCAATATCATTATTTTGAAACCCAAAATATACATTTTAGACTCAAAACAATAAAACCCCTTTTTAACATTTTGAAACCCTAAGTTCCAAAATCACCCAACTTCAACACTTTATCAAAACAACCAAAAATCTATGTCAAAGACCATAAGAGTGAGTAGGAATCCCTACCTCAAAAGTTGACACCCAACGAAGGAGATGAAGAAAACGAAAATGCTTCAAATCACAACTTTCTCGGATCAAAAGATAGCCCTCGACGATCAACAACTTTTTTGTAAAGACCAAAGGTGAGGAAACAACTCCTACTAGATCAATACCTAGAGAGAAGGCAAGGTTCTAGAGAGAGAGGCTCAACAATGGAGTTTTGGAAAAGTAAGAGAGAGAGAGAGAATGCAAAAAGTGATTTGAAAAAGCCTATCTGCCTTCAGATATACGCTGGATCCGCTCGAGCGGAAAACACAACGCTCAAGCGTTAAGAACAAAAAACATGGTCCGCTCGAGCACAAGGATTCCCGCTCGAGCGCCAAGACACATCAATAAAGCACATCCGCTCGAGCGTGAAAAACCAGTCCGCTCGAGCGTAATTTTCCCCCCTCCCAGAACTTTTACCAAAAATGTACTAGCTGCTCGAGCGCCAACAAGCCCGCTCGAGCGCGACCCGCTCGAGCGCAAGAAACCAGCTCGAGTGTAGAAAACCAACCTACAGAAGTTTTGCAGGGCACCAAAATACAGGGAGTGTGCAATCTCCGCTTGAGCACTCCAAGACCCGCTCGAGCGGAACGACCAAAAATGTAGCAACAAGGTTTTGGACCAAGGCTCGACCCACCTGCTCGAAACATGCCCAACACATCCTGAAACTTAATCAAATGGAATTAAAGGACGACAACAAGGTAGACACAACTACCAACCCCACGGAACCGAGTCCAGAAGACAACTGAACAGCAAAGGGAATACCGGGATCACTATAACCTTTCCCCCTTAAAGAATTTCGTCCCCGAAATTTAATACAAGTTTTTTTTTTAAAAAACAAGATTTTCTCAATTCCCAACAATATTACAACATAATATTTAACAACCCGACCCATTACCGGTCAATCTCATCTCTTCTCAAGAGGCAATTCACCACATATCTCGATATGTATAACAACATGCTTTTCCCGAAATTCAACAATTTCTACATACATGTTTCACAATTCTATATCATATTCAACATTCATGATATACCTCCATTTCTACAATACATTCAACATACACAATGTTAACACAGCTTCCAATTACCAAAACATTTACAATGTTTTACAACTTAAGACATGTATAATGTTCTTAAAGTTCAATATTATTACAATATTTCATTACATGATTACACATCAACAAACATGTCTGGATACTTTTCACGGACTTCCAACTCACGTTCCCAAGTGGCTTCCTCCACTCCATGATGCTTCCACAAGACCTTTACCAAGGGAATGGTCTTGCCTCGCAAGACTTGATCCCGCCTATCCAAGACCCGCACCGGTCTCTCCTCATACGAGGCATCCTCATCTACCTCTAAATCGGTCCAATCCAACACATGGGACGGATCCGACTCGTATTTCCGAAGCATACTGACATGAAATACGTCATGCACCCCGAACAACTGCGGTGGTAAAGCCAAACGATAAGCAACTTCCCCAATCCTCTCAAGGATCTCAAAGGGACCAATAAACCGAGGGGATAACTTCCCACTCTTTCCAAACCTCATCAAACCTCGCCTAGGTGATATTTTCAAGAAAACATGATCACCCACCTCAAACGCCAACGGCCTCCTCCTACGATCGGCATAACTCTTTTGGCGACTCTGGGATGTAACAAGCCTCTTACGGATAAGCTCAACTTTCTCCGTCGTCTCTCTAACCAATTCCGGACCCAACAAAGGTGCATCTCCCACCTCGGCCCAAAAAACTGGAGACCTACACGGTCGGCCATACAAGGCCTCAAACGGTGCCATACCGATACTCGACTGAAAATTGTTGTTGTACGCAAACTCCACCAAGGGCAAGTGCCTCTCTCAAGTCCCACTAAAGTCAAGGACACAACCTCGAAGCATATCCTCAAGGATTTGAATAGTACGCTCGGACTGCCCGTCAGTCTGAGGGTAGTAAGCTGTACTAAAGGTCAACTTAGTGCCCAAGGCACTCTGCAAACTCTGCCACAACCTAGTAGTAAAACGAGGATCTCTATGTGAGACGATCGTCACTGGGACCCCGTGCAACCTCACTATGTCCCGAATATACAAGTTGGCAAGATGATCTACCGAATCTCTCACGCGCATAGGGATAAAGTGCGCCGACTTAGTCAACCGGTCTACAACCACCCAAATAGCATCACTACCCCGCTGAGTCCTCGGAAGACCTACAACGAAGTCCATAGTGACATGCTCCCACTTCCACTCGGCAATAGGCAAGGGTTGCAACAAACCCGCTGGCCTTTGATGCTCGGCCTTCACTTGCTGACAAGTAAGGCACTTAGACACGAAAACTGCCACATCTCTCTTCATACCCCGCCACCAAAACTGGCGACCCAAATCCCGATACATCTTAGTGCCTCCCGATGCACCGCAAGGCGTGAATGGTGAAACTCTCGGAGTACTTCCTCTCAGCAAGACTCCGGCACAAACAAACGGTCTCGGTATCTCACACTCTGGTCGGGATACACCGTCAAACCTTTCTCAACCTTCCCACTGGAGATCTTCTCTCGGAGAGACTCTACCTCAAGGTCACCTCTCTGTGCCTCTAACTGTCGAGTCACAAGTGTAGGCTGCACAACAACAGAAAACAAGGCCGCAGCCTCAACAGACTCGCCCAGAAGCAAATCGAACTCGCCCAACGCACCCAACATCTCCCATTCCCCGGATGGCTATACAAGCTACATCACTAATGGATTTCCTACTAAGGGCATCGGCCACAACATTGGCCTTTCCCGGGTGATAGTGCAACTCAAAATCATAGTCCTCAATGAACTCCATCCACCTTCTCTGCCTCAAATTCAAGTCTCTCTGTGTAAACAGATACTTCAAACTTTTGTGGTCCGAGAACACCTCGAACCTCTCACCGTAAAGGTAGTGCCTCCAAATCTTCAAGGCAAAAATCACTGCTGCTAGTTCTAGGTCATGTGTAGGATAATTCTTCTCGTGTATTTTCAACTGACGTGAGCCATAAGCTACCACTTTCCCCTCTGGCATCAACACACAACCCAAACCTTCTCGTGAGGCATCACAGTAAACCGCATAACCCAACCCTCTCTCCGGAATAATCAAAACCGGAGCGGTGGTCAATCTAACCTTCAACTCTTGGAACGACTTTTCACAAGTCTCACTCCACACAAACTTGACCCCTTTCCGTGTCGATCTAGTCAACGACGAAGCTAGCCTGGAGCAATCTTTCACAAACCGGCGGTAATACCCAGCCAATCCCAGAAAACTGCGGATCTCAAAAACGCTCTTAGGCTGTGCCCAATCCTGCACTGCCTCTACCTTGGATGTATCAACAGACACCCCTTCCCTGGATACCACATGGCCTAAGAATTTGACTTCCCCTAGCTAGAACTCACATTTCCCAAACTTGGCATACAGCCTATGGGCTCTAAGCAATTCAAGCACCACTCTCAAGTGTTCCTTGTGCTCCTCTTCAGAAGGCGAATAGATAAGAATGTCGTCCACGAAAACGACCACAAATCGATCTAAGAATTCCTGGAAGATCCGGTTCATCAAGTCCATAAAGACTGCCGGTGCATTGGTAAGCCCAAATGGCATCACCAAAAACTCATAATGGCCATACCGCATACGGAATGTCGTCTTCGGAATATCCTCCTCCCTGACCCTCAACTGGTGGTAACCCGACCTCAAGTCTATCTTAGAGACACAACGGGAACCCTTCAGCTGGTCAAACAGATCATCAATACGGGGCATAGGGTATTTATTCTTAACCGTAGCCCGATTCAACTTTCGGTAGTCGATACACAATCTCAAGGCACCATCTTTCCTTTTAGCAAAGAGGGCCGGTGCTCCCCACGACGATACACTAGGGCGAACAAAACCCTTATCTAACAACTCCTGGAGCTGAATCTTCAACTCACTCAACTCGGCTGGGGCAAAACGATAAGGTGCCATAGAAATCGGCGCCGTGCCGGGCACTAAATCAATAGAGAACTCTATCTCTCGGTGAGGTGGCAAACTAACGAGGTCCTCGGGAAAAACATCCGAATACTCACAAACTACCCTCGGCAATACAATCTGGGTCTCATCACACTCACCACTCAAGAAGCTAGCAAGTAGACCACTAAGCTCGTTCCGCCCTCGCGGATCATACACCGGTGGCAACACACTGCCAACCCGATCCCCCAAGAAATGGAAACACTCCCCGCTCAAGGTACAAACTGTAACCCTCTGGCAGTAGCAATCAATAACAGCCCGGTATGACGATAACCAGTCCATACCCAAAATAACATCAAAACCCTTCATGGGCATAACAATAAAAGGGAAAGGAAGCCTACGGTCGGCGACCTCTATATCACAGCCTCTACATCCGTGTTTCAAAATCAATTCACCCCCAACAGGTGATACTACACAAAAAGGAGATGCTAATAGTGCCAACTCCAACTCCAACACAGATGCAAATGCAGCAGATACAAAAGAATGAGACACACTCGTATCAATCAACACACTAGCAACCGAGTTGCAAAACAGAAAGGTACCTCTCACAACTGATGGAGCCGGTACTAGGTCCTGTGCGGTAACAGCATACATGCGCCCAGTAGGCCCCTGATCCACCTGCTCACCTCTAGGAGCAAATGACTGCTGCACAGACTGGGATGACGAAGCTCTCGGATTGGCCCTCGAGGCCTGCACAGACTGAACTGGTTGATAACTCTGCGTCTGCCTAGAACCAGACGCTCCCGAAGTGGCACTCAACTGTGGGCAAAACCTCTTCAGGTACCTAGGCTGTCCACACTGATAACAAGACAAAGGCTGGCCCCTGCCCTGACTCTGGCCCTGAGGTCTAGCTGAAGAAGAAGCAGCTCGCTGACCCCCTCCTTTCTGCGGGCACACCGAAGACTTGTGACCCAGCTGGCCACATGTAAAACAAGTCAAGCCTCCCTGATTACCTCTCTCGGAGCCTGCACTCGGCACTGGAAAGGTCGATCTAGCCAAACCACCTTGAGACTGCTGAGGGTTAAAACCCCTCTGTCTCCTGCCATCACTCTGGCCATCCTGGCTCCTCTTGGAGCCTCTATGCTTCTCCTCATCCTCCTCCTGCATCATAAGCTCCATATGAGCTGCAGCATCTACCAAACGTCTATATTCCTAGATAAACGACCCTCCAACCCTCAACTTGAGTCCACGCCTCAACTTCCACTCAAACTCAAAGCAACGGCATTCCTCGGACACCACAAGTTCAGGTGCAAACCTGGACAGACTGGTAAAAGTAGCCTCAAACTCGGCCACTGTCAAACCTTGCTGTTTAAGCTAGCAAAACTGTTCCCTCAGCTTCTCCCTAGCAGCTGAAGACAAGAACTTCTCCTGGAAGGCATCTACAAAAGCCCCCCATGCACCACCAACACGGCCCTTCTCGTATTTCCACCATTGACCTGCATCTCCCTTCAGTTGGAAGGATGCTAAGGTCACCTTTAAAGCCCCGTCCTCGATGCCAAGCATCTCGAATGTCTTCTCCATCTGTTCCAGCCACTCATTAGCCTTAAGCGGCTCTTTCGGATCCCTAACAAACTCGTCCGGATTAGACTGGAAGAATTCCCTTTTCAAGAAAGAAGGCCCTGCCTCAGCAACCTGATTATCAGCTCTGAGAATACCCAAAGCTCCTGCTATCTCTCGGGCCAAGGCACCCATAGCCTGCTGACCCACCGGCTCGGCCACATTGGCCTGACCAACTCCCTCCTGCATTGCCAGAACGTTATCCGGTAAAGGCACTTCCTGCCTCCTAGGCCTACCACGCCTACCACCTCGTCCTCGTCCTGACATCCTATTAGAGGTAACGAAGACGTTAGTACATTCATTAATGTGCTGAAACTAAACACTCGTGTCCTAATGCATGGACAACTGTAATTCACTCCACGTAAGCACATAAATACATAAGCACTTACGAATTTCATACCCGGATAATGATAGTCCCGAGGCGTTACTAGAGTTCCGATTAGAAACAGCATTGATCAAGTGCTTTTCCAACAAGACTCACAGAAACCCAAGGATCCAACCGATATCCTAGAAATCAAATCCCATACCCAAATAGTCACATAAGCATGTTATCACATAAGCATATAACATTACATCTAAGTCTCTCAATAAGCGAGACAAACCCATTGTGATACTAATCACATCCCACGTACCCAAAGTATTCGAACCCGGTACGCTCTGATACCAAGTTGTGACGCCCTCAAAAAAAAAAACATAAAACCCATCACTTTAGACATGCATTGATATAAGAGAAATCAACCATTTCTATTCATTAAATCATTTCTTACAACAGCATTACATGTTAACAACAAAAGTAAATACCCTATGGGCTTACAGCTTCCAAGTCAACACTTGGTACACAAAAGAAGAGTACTAACTCTATACAAAAGAAGCCCTTGGCTTGATATACACGTAATACAATAGAATAATCAAAAAGAGTCTTCACCTCCCATATCCATCCAAACTAAGTCCTTGGAGGTGGCATGCTACCTGTACCTGAAAATAATGTCCCATATAAGGTGAGCCAACGCCCAGTAGAGATATGCTAAACACAGTATGAGCAATAACTAAGACATTAGCAATTGATAAATGTTTAATTCCATAGATCAATTCATAACACATTTCCATTACAAGACCACTATGTTCATGTTTCATTTCATTTTCCATTTCTTATCGATTTCACAATTTACATCAACAGCTCAGAACCTGGCCAACCACTCATATGAGACAGTGACTTATATTAAACGTTTCCCATTTTACAATAGATAAACATACTAGTTGTATCAACATCTCAATAGATAAGCATACAAGCTGTACCCACATCTCAACAGATAAGCATATTAGCTATATCAGCACTTCCATAGATAAGTATATGAGCTATATCAACACAATAATTGACAAGCATATGAGCTATATCAGTGGAGTCCATCCCCTGTCTTCTCCCAAACAACATCCGGTTTAGAGGTCCATCCCCTATCTTCCCCTAAACCGTGGAGTACATCCCCTATCTCCTCCCACACACACCACGTATATACACATAGGTCATATACACAATCAAACAATACATAACGTTAATGTATTCTATCAACTGTCATACTCTGTGACATATCCAATTGATTAGTTTTAGTTTGCCTAATCATCATGCATTGTCTACAACAATCAAAACTACCCTCCACCGGTAGCCCAAGCAATTGTTTCTAAACAGATAATAAAAGCTCCAATAGATATAATATCGATGTTTTCAAAAGTGAGCGATTAACAAATCCAACTCCACCATTTCACAATATAATGAGTCAATTTCATTATTTCCAACTCAATTCCATAAATCCACAACCTTTCCAAATTAATTATACCAATTAATTTATACAACAAATTAGGGCTTTTTCCCCCAACTCTCAATATTAACCCAAAGGTTCAAATATCAACAACCAACCTCAATATCATTATTTTGAAACCCAAAATATACATTTTAGACTCAAAACAATAAAACCCCTTTTTAACATTTTGAAACCCTAAGTCCCAAAATCACCTAACTTCAACACTTTATCAAAACAATCAAAAATCTATGTCAAAGACCATAAGAGTGAGTAGGAATCCCTACCTCAAAAGTTGACACCCAACGAAGGAGATGAAGAAAACAAAAATGCTTCAAATCATAAGTTTCTCGGATCAAAAGATAGCCCTCGACGATCAACAACTTTTTTGTAAAGACCAAAGGTGAGGAAACAACTCCTACTAGATCAATACCTAGAGAGAGAGGCTCAACAATGGAGTTTTGGAAAAGTAAGAGAGAGAGTGAATGCAAAAAGTGATTTGAAAAAGCCTATCTGCCTTCAGATATACGTTGGATCCGCTCGAGCGGAAAACACAACGCTCGAGCGTTAAGAACAAAAAACATGGTCCGCTCGAGCGCAAAGACACATCAATAAAGCACATCCGCTCGAGCGTGAAAAACCAGTCCGCTCGAGCGCAATTTTCCCCCTCCCAGAACTTTTACCAAAAATGTACTAGCCGCTCGAGCGCCAACAAGCCCGCTCGAGCGCGACCTGCTCAAGCGCAAGAAACCCGCTCGAGCGTAGAAAACCAACCTGCAGAAGTTTTGCAGGGCACCAAAATACTGGGAGTGTGCAATCTCCGCTCGAGCGCTCCAAGACCCGCTCGAGCGGAACGACCAAAAACGCAGCAACAAGGTTTCGGACCAAGGCTCGACCCACCTGCTCGAAACATGCCCAACACATCCTGAAACTTAATCAAATGGAATTAAAGGACGACAACAAGGTAGACACAACTACCAACCCCACGGAACCGAGTCCGGAAGACAACTGAACTGTAAAGGGAATACCGGGATCGCTATAACTCCGCCGTAGCATACATATCATATTGTATGTGCTACCATCGACCACTTAAGGTAGTGGCTAGATGGATCCCTGCTCTAGTACTCTGTGAGCCCTGTTAGGCCAATAATAGGCCTACAGTATCCCCTTAAACCTTGAACTATGTCATGAAGTGATGACTTGATGTCGCTACTTTAGCATGTCATCCAGGGATCATGATGAATACGATCCAGAGGACCATGTCTAGGAAAGCGGTCAAGTTTGAGTGAATTGACAAAGTGGCTAGGGAAAATTGTTGGAAATCATACCCTTGTATCGTAGCTCATCGCCCGGGCAATTGTGTCGGATTTGAGATTACGATATAATCATGAGTACAGATACAGTGTTGAAGTCAAACATGTTTATGAGCTATGACTCGCGAGGGGTTTTAAAATGTTTGATCTGGTGTGATCTAACAAATTTGGAGTGTAGACGAGATATTTCGAGTGATGTGCGATGTTAGTTTATGGTGGCTTAATATAACACTCTTACCTTTATACCTTCTCGTCAGGTCATACATTCTATTTTTCTATTTAAGGAGTGGACTGAATAAGAGATTGAGAAATGACGGTTGTGAATATAACCAATGATGTGGACGAGTGGGAGATGCTGGAAATTGGGCCGGATTTAACCCGACCCATAAGCCATGGAGCATTTACATGGGTTGTAGATAATTCATACTATTTAATAAATAAGATAATTAAGGAATTATCTAATGAAGTGTTTGAATTATTGTGGGAGTCTACAACTCCACATCTATCTACAGATATAGAGAAAATATACGTATTATTGTTTTGAGAATTTTATCAAAAAAATCTCTTCAGAATTTCTCTTTCTGTTCTTCCCTCTTAAGTCACCATTATAGAACCTAGGGATTTGGAGCGTGGATAACATATTGAGAAACTCTGGTAACTTCTTAACTGACGACGAAAGGTTTTTCAGACAAGACTCGTAATTCGAGCATCCGATCCAAACTGTTTCCGTTTCAGGTAATATGATTATCCACATATTTTCCTTCATGAACATTTAAAATGAGTAAATCCTTATTTCAAAATTCACTTGGTATAGGTTGTTTGGAATCAACTTTTTTATAAATTATATGTAATCCTTTTTCTTCTTTTTTTTCCTCCCTTGCTACACTTTCGTTTTGTATTAATTAACTGAAAAATACAAGTAAAAGAAAAAAAAAATAGACCCCCAAAAAAATTTAGAAACTAACCCCAAACAAGCCCTTGGCTGATTTGGTTAACAATTCTAAACGACATAAAAGCTAAATAACAAGGGATTGGCTAAGATATAGTCAAATGTAAAGGACACAAGAGTGGGTCAAAATTTCATTTATCCAAATATCCAATAATGTTTCAAATTTGTCAAACTAAAGTTTTCGTTTAAATAAAAAAAAAAAAATGACAAAAGTTGAATAGTTGTTCTAATTGATTTGAGTTGTAGCAGGTTGTGTATTTTGCATAAAGCAATTTCGTAGTCAAGAACAAGAAACAGAAGGTCAAAAGGATGTCACAACAGGCCAGCTAATTATCGTATCTACACCTTTCCCATATCTATAAGTAGTCCCCTCTTCTTTTGTACCATTCTATCTACACCTATCCGCATTCGATTCTAAGCACCCTATCATGTTTAAATAAATAATTTTTTAAAATCTCAGACTATTTTCATTTATTTTATTATTTTAAAAATAAAAAATAAAAAGTAAGAATGATAAACAAAGTGAAAGTTATATGTAAGTATCCTCAGTAGATAAGCCCTATTTTTAAATCTATTAAAAATTCAAATTAATTTTTTCGTTACCAACTCAATTTAGTGATCCAATGTTGTTAAATTGTCTAATTAGTTTTTTTTTTAATTTTTTTTAAATCATAACTTTTAAGGTTACTTTTTATAAAATTTATATTTCTACAATTTACTCGTCAATATCTATCCAATAAAATCAATATTGAACATTAAATCGTGTATTAAAAAAATTGAAGCTATTGAAGAAAATTTCTCAAATTTCTGAATATGTAAAATTTCACAATTTTTGTGTTTCAGTAATTAAGAAATTTCATAGTCATTGGACAAAAACTGTGATAAAAATTGATTTTTCTAAAAATTACAAATTTTTATTTATTTCTATATTTGAGAAATGAGGCTTTTATTGATAAATCTCATTTAGAAGTGTTCTATTCCAATAAGTCCACAAAGGGAAGTTATAACCTAATCAGTCCCATGTGTTTATATTTTTATTCCATAAGGTCCTTTTTTTTCTAATTTATATTTTTGTTGGACTATTATACCCTTATGTCTTTTGTTGATATATATTACATATAAAAATGATATACACGTTTCCCTCTGTTTTCGTTGTGGCAGGGTTTCATTCCTATGGGAGAGAAGACATAGAGTTTGTGGTAGTGTTTCGTTGCGGTAGGGTTTCATTCTTGTGGGAGAGAAGACGGCGACTCAGAGTTTGTGCTATGTTTTTTTTTTGCCATAGCTACAATTTCAATCGCAACTCAAAGGAAGAGAGGAGGGTTTGAATCGAAGGAACATAGGAGATGTCTTACAAACTTGTTCAATCGATTGATAGAAACCCACCTTCGACTGGATTGAATCAACGGGAAAGAGGAGATGGATTTGAATCGCAACTATTTTTGTATCTAGTCTATGTTGTTACATACTTGTTCTTCGAATGTGGGTTTGATTTGATTTGGAATGGTGGATTGGTGAAATTGCGTGGGTTGTTAGTGATAGTGATAGTAATGAAGATGATGATGAAGATGAATATGAAGATGTGAGTAATAATTTTTTTTGTTTTTAGAGAGTTTTTTTTTTTGGATTTGATTTCTAGTTCTGTTGCTACCATTGTTTCTGGTTTTTTTTTTTGTCAATTAGTATGAATGTTCACACTTCGTATTGTTTGGAAGTCTAAGAAATGAGTGTTGGAATTTTGAGGAGTTAGGTCTCTAATGCAGTAATGAGACTTTTTTTTTTTTGTAAAGAGATGAGGTGTATTTGGTTTGATTTGGATTGGTGTAATGATGGAATTGTAAGAGGTGTTAATAATAGTGATAATGATGGAGATGGAGATGAAGATGAAGATGAAGATAATGAAGATACAGAGGAGGATGTGGGTGATTTTTTTTTTATTTTTTGAGAGATTGAGATTTTTGAATTTCTGATTCTGTAATTGTCATTGATTTTGATTTTTTGTTATTGGATTTCAATGTAGCAATGATTTTTTGAGATTGGTAATGTGTCCGATATAAAAATGATGTAAATATTTATATCATTAATCAATGTTAATATTCACATTAATTTGAAATGAAAATTTGTCATTGTGTTGTCAATTGGTATTAATATTATTCACACACTCATATAATATTGAATGGTGAATATATTTTCACTGTGTTCATTACCACTGTGATAAAGGTGATGTTAATGTTCACAGCAGCATTGCATCAAATTACACAATCACAAGTGTCAACTTTTATTTTAAATACAAACATGATGTGAATGTTCACACTAAAACATGTGAATGTGAAGGTTCACATGAATTCTAGAATATAGATAAAGACACTGTGGTTTCACAATGTTAATTACCAATATGGAATGGTGATACTAAAGTTCACATCAAAATTGGATTGCCTACAAATCACATTAAGCCAATGATTATGTGTACATAATTGTAAAGCAACTAACAATAATGTGAAGGTTCACATTGATCTTTTAATCCCTAAAAATATGACTAAATCAACGTTGCATCAACTACAAACCATCATTTTTGTGTGTACACAAACATGAAGTGTACATTTATACACAATTAGATTATTGATGTGAATATTAACATCACGAATAAAATATCAAATAAATTAATTTAGTCACATTAAGCCGATAGTTGTGTACATAATTATAAAACAAGATAAACCAATACTAATATTAACATTGACTTTGTAGCAGCTAATATTATGACAATATACCATTGTGTCCTATTAAGCACAATCAAACTAACTAATTATGGTTCTTTTGTCCAATGTATTTTAATATTTATAAAATCGTAAAGGATGTGAGATTCATATTTATCTTTTTCTCGCCAATGTAAAATGTGTCTTTGGATGTCTTGTACGTCTCTATCACGCATACAACAATATCACTGAACTTCGTGCATTTGTCGAGGTCAACTTTACTGGTCCTCAACACATCAACCAACAGTCAAAATGATGTTTCCTTCAAATAATCCAGCTGAGGATCTGAGAACTTGGTGCTTTCGTCATCAGTTTTACTAACCCAATAATGTTAGATCGGTAGTTGTTGTGTTCAATTTTTGGAGGACTTGTTGTTTGTTGAAGTTCGTTTTGACGTGAAACTATTCTCTTTTTCTTTTGCCATGAAATCTATAAGCAACATATGTTTGTTCAATTGGACACAAATTTACTATTAATGGTCACAAATGGTAAATGATAACAAGTACAAACGATATGTCATGTGAGCAGTGAAATGATTATGGTGAATATGGATGTGAATAGTCAATGTAAACGTTCACATGTGGACATTACAAATCATGAATAAACAAGAAGTTAAGTACATGGTGTGAACATTCACATAATATATGTCTAATGTGAATTTCCACAACAACAAATTATAATTTGATTCACATTGAACCAAATAGAGGGGGCACATTGGGGGTTCTAATTATTTCTTCCCAAATGCACATTGAACCAAAAAGATAGTGGGTAATATGATTGTTTGCATAAACACATTATAGCACATGATAAAACAACAATGGAAAAAGTTAGATACATGGTGTGAATGTTCACATGGGTTGTTACTCAACAACAACGATAATCAGATGATGTAAATATTTACATCGTCTATGTAGGAATTCACATTGAACCAAAAGATGGAAGAAAAAATTCAGAAATTGGGAGTTCTAATTATTTGGTCACCATCAACAATCAACAACACCAACATTCATAGAAGGGGAAAATATAGGGAGTTTATTACAAAACAATAGCATATGACACCAAAAAACAACAATAATAATCAAGTAATGTAGATACTTACATCAATTATTTAGATTCAAATGAACAAAAAACAGAGGGTGTAAGGATGCATGCTTACATTTGCTTGTCATTATGGCTGGCCACGAACGAACAACGGTTACAAAACAATAGTATATGACAACAAAAAAACAACATTAATAATAAGGTAATGTAAATGCTTACATCAATTATTTAGATTCAATTGACTGAAAAACGAAGAGTAGAAGGATGGGTGCTTACATTTGTTTCTCATTGTGACTAGCCATGAGCGAACCATGGTTGGTGATATCGAATCAATGTAAACATTGATCAAAATGGAATACTAGTCACCGGCAACTGTGGGCAACGGTGGATGACGGTAGGATGGTGGTGAAGCGATGTGAAACCTAGGGTTAGGGTTTGGGAGTTTTTGCTGCAACGGTGATGGTTTTGGGAAGGAATGATTTGGGGACTGAAATATGGAACGATAATGGAATAGGATCGATTTTGATTTCAGAATATAATAGGGACGGGAGAGATTGATGGTGTTTTAGTCTTCTAACCTTAAATAGGATCTAATGGAATAGTCAAAAAGAATATGGGTTAGATGGAATAAAACTCTTAGAAAGAGGATTTACTAAAAAAGCTTCCTTTTCAAAATTACAAGAGATAAAATATATTTTTGCCAAACCCCAAGTGGGTTATTGGTAAAATTTTGGATAAAAAAAAATACAATGTTGCAATTTTTTAAAAGATGAGAAATTTGAATTTCAATAAAATTTGTAAAATTTCAAAGCTTCTCAAAAAAACTGTAAAATTTTGCAATTTCTTACATCTCGTCTACTAAAATTTATATTCATATAATAAAATACCTCTCCATAACAAAATAACTCTCCATTAGTCCACCGTTTATTGACTTAACAATTTAGGTCAACATCAACAGTGTAACTTATTAAAATACCCATTTCATCCTTGTAATTTATATATTTGTTGTGAAGTCAGTTTGTTGTTGTGATTTTAGCAAATTGTTGTGGGATTAATCATGAACTCAATTTCCTAGTGGTCGAGGTATGGGATTTGTGGTAAGTGAGGGTAGGGAGAGGGGTGAGATGGTTGTTGAGAGAGCAATAGTAATTTTTCTTAAGAATGAAAGGTAAATAAGGGTACTTAAGTAATTTTCCTTAAGATTGGAAGGAAAATAATGTCATTTTCTCATTTATTTTAATTATTTTAACAGACAAACTCTAACAAAAGCTAATGGTTATTTTAAAACTACAATTGGGCAACCTGTATTTTAAATAAACATCAAGTGTAATGGTATTTTATCAAAAAATAAGGAGTAAATTACACTCATCTCCCTTGGGGTTTGGAGAAAATACAAGTATTCTTACACTTTTGACATAATTATACTAATCTCTCTTAAGGTTTTAATTCATATAACATGTGATAATTTTTCATTAGTAATTTGTGAGTCATATAGATAAAAAATAATATTGTTATATTTTTTCTACTAAAATGTATATTTACCTTTGTTTATTTATGTGTCTACCAAACTTTAGTTTTGTTGGCTACTAAAAGCGAGGTTAATGGTATTTTATCAAAAAATAAAGTACATGTTATGTGTGTGTGTGTGTGTGTGTGTGTGTGTGAGACAGAGAGAGAGAGAGAGGGGGGGGGGGGGGAGAGCATCAGTACAAGAGTCAAGTCCTATTTTTAAAATTTTATTAAAAATTTCAAACTAATTTGTACAATATAACAAATAAGCAGCTTATTTGTTATAAGCATGTCATATGTAATGCCCCCAAATTATTATAGTAAATCCAATCCTTAAAGCAGAAGAATAATAGAAATAATATGCTTTCATTCATCAGAGTTCGCTTACAAAACTTAACACGTGCGTTATACCTTCACAAATGTTCATCCTGAATCTACAACATGTGTTGCAATGTTAAGAGAATTAAAACTAAACATATAGTCATATGCCCTATAGGCTTACATCTTTCCAAGTCATTGCTTGGTTACACAAAAGTGAGCCTAGCTCAATACAATTTAAGCCTTTGGCTATACAAAAGAATATAACAAAATAAAGAAGCTCTTGCTCCCAAAAGTCCCTCCAAGCTATTGCCCTAGTGGAGGCATATCACCCTAGCAGAGGCATATCACCAACACCTGAAAATGGTTTTCCAAAATAAGGTGAGCCAAAGCCCAGTAAGAATAATGTAACACAATATATGAGATTTAACAAAGATATACATACAATGTGCATAAACAATGTTTGTGACTAGACATTCACATTTTATATGATTGTAAAGTCCCAAAGTTCATATTTTAATCCATTTTCTGTCAAGCCCTCAAACCCGTCCCTAGAAGTTTGGGCATGACCTGTTCGAAAATGAACATTTAACCTGTTGTATATAATATACGGGGCCTTATCGGAAGCACGTAATATGAAAATAATGTTACATATAAACTCCATTGAGCTACATCTACATGCCAGGATCTTATATACATCACGTGCATTATAGTGGATAGATAAGGTTCCAACTATGACCCGAAGCATCAGTTATATACATACGCATATACAGTCCCAGCCCTATAATTGGGCATATACAAAAATCATTGAAGTTCTATACATTCAACCTTAAGTGGGTAATCAAAAGTAAATCAACACCTTAACAGATTTTACAAAATAAATGGCCTCGTGCAGTGCCTGGACCCACGAAGGTTGACAAAAGAAAACGGGTCATGGCTAGGACTGACCACCTGGCTGATTACCTACAGAAACAGACATAACACAAAGTGAGCCAGGCTCAGCGAATAGTAATACATAAATAAAACGATGCTTATCTTGAAATATAATACATCGAAGTGGAAGAAGATGCACACTTAGGTAGCCTGATTCTGTATTAATTTCATGACGGCCTTGGGCCCATTCTTGAAACATAGTGACTGGAAACATATTATCTTGAAACATGATGGCTATAAGCCCTTAAACGTAGGGACACAGAGCCCTTAAACATGATGGCGTTAAGCCCTTGGACATGGTGGCACGAGGCCCTTGAATAAGTTGGCATTGAGCCCTTGAATTATTTGGCATTAAGCCCTTGAACATACTTGTATGAACTCAAGAGGTGTCTCACACGGACTCTAGAGGTGACTCACATTGTAGCACTTAGTTCCGTGTAGCACTTTGTTCCATATCATAATAACATAACAACTTGATTTCGGAGTCTTACAGAATGAACGTATTTCGTTTTTCCCATTTCTTTCTTTACATAGTTTGAAACACTAGCATAGTTGTATATCGTGCGTAAACACAATACTCATGAAAATCATTAGCTACATGTGAAGCATATAATGGTACTACTACTCACAGTGTTGCGAAGAGGTGCTAGTTCGTCCCGGAGTGTGACCTGCACACGTTCATCATTTGGCAATTAGTTCATTTCCTTTGTTGAGTCCTTTCCGGAGTCATTTCACTTCAACTGAATTTAACATACATTAATAGGCATAAAATACAAATTCTAAAAATATCCGAGGGTCCAGCACCCAAAACGGAGCAAACCATGTTTCTCAGCATGAGCCGCACGTGCGGCAGTTGGCCCCACACGTGCGGCAGTGGTGCCCCGCACGTGCCTTTTAGGCAGAACCAAACCCAAAATTTTCAATATTTGCCGCACGTGCGGCAGTGACTCCCGCACGTGCGGCGATTCCCCTGTTTTGGTCCAAAAATTGCAACAAAACCTTGTTCTTTTGGGAGTGTTTGTAAGGCTCTACATGGAAACTTTTAAGTGCTAAATCATGGTTTAAAAACATGTAATTAAAGGTACAACATACCATAATCTAACTTGAATTAACCCATGAACACAACTCAATCGGTTTGAACAAAAGTTGAAGCTCATCAACATAATTTCATTCTTGAGGCTCTTAGCTTTACACATACATAACATAAATATACAAAAACATGGCATAAACATGAATATCAATTTGATAAGTAAAGAGATAAAATGATGCTCTCACTAGATAACTTGAATTGGATCCAAAATACACAAATGATAGGATTATCATACCAAGTCTTCAACACACACACACACACATCCAAGACTTCATTCCACACTAGATCATACAACATCAAGAGCTTCCTACTTCCAATTGAGAAAGAGGATTGGACTAGGGAATTTAAACTTACCTTAGCTTCAGTTCCTCTCAACTCTTCCTTGCTCTTAACCTCTCTTCACTTTTCTCCCAGGGAATATGGTATAAGAAAGTTACTAAGTCTTGAGTTCAAAGAGGCTTATATAGACATACACTTACAAAGAGTGAATAAAGATGAAAATCGATCGTTTAAACATCTAAAATTGAAATTTCACCGAAACACTTAATATTACCTAAAAATTATGCTGATCACATAAATAAAATCAATTTCAGATAATTAAGCCCCAAGGCTTCCAATTTTTGCTTCTCACTTATAGATGTAACAGATACTTTTCTTGTCAAACAGATAGGCATCCTTAAACATGAAATTCCCCTACTTAACCATAATTTCTCAAAGGATTTCACAATAAGCATTCAAAAACTCAAAATAGGGTCTGAAAATATATCAGAAAACATGTATGAGGGTTGGGTTATTACACTCTCCCCCCCTTAAAAAGTTTGGTCCCTCAAACTTGGTGTACCTTAGGGTAGAAACAAATACGGATACTGGTGTTGCATTTCCTCTTCTCTTTCCCAAGTTGCGTCAGTTCCATAATGTTCTTGCCATTCCACTTTCACCATTGGAATTTCTCGATGTCGTAATTGTTTCACTTGTCGGTCCAAAATGCGGATCGGTTTTTCCTCATACATTAGCTTGTCATCCAACTCAATTTGATGATAGTCAATGACGTGTGACGGATCCGGAAGATATCTGCGAAGCATGGAGACATGAAACACGTTATGCACTTGACTCATATTTCGCGGAAAAGCAACCCGATAAGCTACTGGACCTACTTTTTCCAAAATTTGGAAAGGGCCAACATAACAGGGTGTCAACTTACCCCTTTTTCTGAACCTTGGGTGGCCTGTCATCGGAGTGACCTTTACAAAGACATGATCATCTGCTTTAAATTCTAAGTCCCTTCATCGGTTGTCCGCATAACTCTTCTGTCTACTTTGTGCCGTTTTTAATCTTTCCTGAATAGTTTTAACTTTTTCAGTGGTCAGCTGAACAATTTCAGGCCCTAACAAAGATTTATCTCCAACTTCAGCCCAACACACGGGAGAACGACATGGTCTTCCATACAGAGCCTCATAGGGTGCCATTTCGATACTTGAGTGGTAACTATTGTTGTAAGCAAACTCTACCAATGGTAGATGGGTTTCCCAACTGTCTTGGAAATCCAGCACACACATTCAGAGCATATCTTCCAGAGTTTGTATCGTTCTCTCGGATTGACCGTCAGTCTGAGGATGGAAAGCTGTGCTAAATCTTAATTCTGTACCCATGGCTTCTTGTAAACTTTGCCAGAATCTGGAAACAAACTTCGGATCTCTATCCGATACAATTGAGACCGAAACACCATGAAGCCTCACAATTTCATTCACATAAATTACCGCCAGTTTATCTGCATTATACTGAGTTTTTACTGGGAGGAAGTGAGCGGACTTAGTTAATCTGTCTACAATGACCCATATTGAGTTCATACCTTAAGGAGTCCGTGGTAACCCCACAATGAAATCCATGGTCAAATGTTCCCACTTCCATTCGGGGATTGGAAGGGGCTGTAGCAACCCTGCTGGCCTTTGATGCTCCGCTTTTACTTGTTGGCATTGCAAGCACTTAGCAACGAACTCCGCAATCTCCTTCTTCATACTTGGCCACCAAAAATTTTTTCTAAATCTCGGTACATTTTGGTACTCCCTGGATGCATTGAAAATCTTGAGGTATGTGCTTCTTCTATCAGTTTTTGTTTAAGGTTCAACACATTGGGGACACATATTCGGTTTTGAAATTTGAGCACCGTATCTACCAAACTGAATCCCGGCTTCGGCTTGGTTCCTAACTCATCACGTATCTTCCTTAAAGTGTCATCTTCCATTTAGTTCAATTTAATTTCCTCAATTAAGGTTGGTTGGGCTCTTACTGCTACCATTAAAGCTTCTTGTCCATGTAATACAAGGTCTACTTCCATTTTAGTCAATTCACCTGCTAATTCCTTCGCTCTGTAATCAAATGTGTTAAAGTTCCCGTACTTTTTCGACTAAGTGCATCCGCAACTGTGTTGGCTTTGCCAGGATGGTAGTGGATCTGCAAATCATAATCTTTAATAAGTTCCAACCACCTTCGCTGCAGCATATTCAGCTCTTTCTGAGTAAAAAGGTATTTGAGACTCTTATGGTCAGTGTACACTTCACAAGTAGTGCCATACAGATAATGTCTCCATATCTTCAAAGCAAAGACTACTGCTGCTAACTCAAGATCATGCGTGGGATAACTTTTCTCATGGGGTTTCAGTTGACGAGAAGCATAAGTGATAACTCTTCCATTTTGCATAAGTACACAACCAAGCCATTTGTACGAAGCATCACTCTAAATGACAAACCTTTCAGTACCAGATGGTAAGGCTAGCACTGGTGCTGTAGTCAACTTTGTTTTCAATTCTTGGAACGCAGATTCCCGCTCTTCTGACCATTCAAATGCAAGTCCATTTCGAGTCAGTTGTGTAAGCGGCACAACAATTTTGGAAAAATCTTGAACAAACCGTCTGTAATAACCGGCTAACCCCATAAAACTACGCACTTCAGTCACATTAGTGGGAGTTGGCCAATTCACGATCGCCTCAATCTTGTGTGGATCGACAGAAACTCCTTATTTTGTGATAACATGCCCCAGAAATGCCACCTCTAGTAGCTAGAATTCACATTTCTTCAGCTTTACATACAATTTCTTTTCCCAGAGGGTTTGAAGGATCAAGCGAAGGTGATTCTCGTGAGTTTCTGCATTCTCTGAATAAATTAGAATATCATCAATAAAGACCACCACAAATTCATCCAAATAGGGCTTAAAGACGCGGTTCATCAAATCCATAAAGGCTGCTGGGGCGTTCGTAACTCCAAAGGGCATAACCAAGAACTCATAATGACCGTACCGGGTTCGAAAAGCTGTTTTCTCAACATCATCAGCCTTAACCTTTAATTGGTGGTATCCAGACCGTAGATCGATTTTGGAAAAGACTTGTGCCCCTTGAAGTTGATCAAATAAATCATCGATCCTTGGCAACAGGTACTTATTCTTGATTGTTACCTTATTAAGTTCTCTATAATTGATACAAAGCCGGAGTGTTCCATCCTTCTTTTTCACAAACAAAACTGGTGCACCCCACGGAGAAACACTCGGGCGAATGAACCCTTTATCTAGCAAATCTTGCAGCTGAATCTTCAGTTCCTTCATCTCAATTAGTGACATTCTATACAGGGTTTTAGAAATGGGTTGAGTTCCCAGGGCTACGTCAATTGTAAACTCAATTTCACGGTCTATTAACTGCCCTGGCAACTCTTCTGGAAAGACATCCAGAAATTCACAAACGACTGGGATCATGTCGGTACTCCCATTCACTACTTGCTCCTCCAAAACGATGCATAGGTACCCCTGACACCCTTTCTGAATTAATTTACAAGCCTTTGCTGCAGAGATCAAATACGGTGGAGAAGTCACTTCATGCCCCTGAAAAATAGACTCGGATTGTCCCAGAGGGTGAAAACTAATTTGCTTCGTCACACAGTATAGTTGCACCATTTTCACTCAACCAATCCGTTCCCAGAATAACATCAAAATAGGTCAGGTCGAGAGGTAACAGATTAGCATACACCCAAATATCCCCAAGTTGGAGTTCACAAGCTAAGTATATAGAAGTACAGATCATGGGGTCTCCCAAAGGTGAAGACACGCACAACATATAAGACAATTTTTCTTCAAGTTTATCTAGCTTAGGAGCAAATAATCTCGACACAAAAGAATGGGTAGAGCCAGAATCAAACAGTACATAAGCAGAATAACCGTGAACCATAAATGTACCTGACACCACCGTTGCAGCATTTTGCACATCTCCCGGGACCAAAGCAAACACCCTGCCCTGTCTTGCAGTATCTTTGTTGTTAGGTTTATTAGCTGCCTTGGTGTTGGAAGTTGGTGTAGATCCCGCTGAACTAGTAGCAGCCTTATTCCCGTTTTGTTGATTCCTTTAAGGGCAATCCCTTATCGCATGACCTATTTTTCCACAGTGAAAGTAGGCTCCATACCCTCGATAGCACGTTCCACGATGCCTCTTTCCACACTCTGAACATACAGGAATTGAACCCTGACTGGGGGTAGAAGTAGTTGAAGTCCCTGAATTTTGTTTCTTGTTTGGTGGAGCAGTTGTCCCCTTTGACCATTGGGTATTCTGCCTCTTCCCTTTCCATTCGGAAATTCGGTTCTGATTAGCGAGGTTTCCTTCTGCTATAACCGCCCTCTCCAACACATCAACATAGGTGGGTAGTTTCAACATGTTGACCTTGTCCAGAATAGCACCCCGTAGTCCCCCTTCAAATTTACGCGCCTTCTTGTAATCTGTATCCACCATATGAGGTGCAAACCTTGCTAATTCTGCAAACTGGGCTTCATATTCAGCAACAGTCTTGTTTCCTTGTCTGAGAGTTTCAAATTCAGTCACTTTCTTATCTCGCATACTTTGAGGAAAATACTTATCATAAAACAATTCCAAAAACCTGTCGCATGTCAACCCTTGATGTGTAGTTCTCGTAAGCATCCACCATCTCTGGGCCTCGTCCTCAAGGGTAAAGGCAGCCAGTTGCACTTTTTGAGCTTCAGTGCAAGGAAAAACTTCAAATAATTTCTCTATTCCCAACACCCATGCTTCTGCTTTCATCGGCTCTATTCCTCCTTTGAAGGATGGCGGTTTCATCTTTTTAAACTCCTTAGTAAGGGTGATGGTCCGGTCTTCAGCATCGAAATCTTGTACTACAGGTGGAGGTACCGGTGGTGGTGGCGGTTGTTGTTGTGGCTGTTGCTGTTGTTGCCGTAGGGTTTCCGCCATTTCCATAATCATTCTCTCCATCCTATCCAACTGTGCAGAAGTAGCATCTTCCGCATCTTCGGTCCTTGTCCTCACCATAGCCTACACAACATTCAATTATACAAGAGACATAATTTCAAATTGTTAACATTATCAGAGTTCATATAACGTTGCCATCGATCTCTCATATACTTTCAGGGCGTTATGCATGATACCTAAATCTCTTCTAGACACCCTAACGCTCAATGGATCTGTGTGTGAGATAGCAACTCGTGCTCTGATACCACTTGTCAAGCCCTCAAACCCGCCCCTAGAAGTTTGGGCATGACCTGTTCGAAAACGAACATTTAACCTGTTGTATATAATATACGGGGCCTTATCGGAAGCACGTAATATGAAAATAACGTTACATATAAACTCCATTGAGCTACATCTACATGCCAGGATCTTATATACATCACGTGCATTATAGTGGATAGATAAGGTTCCAACTATGACCCGAAGCATCAGTTATATACATACGCATATACAGTCCCAGCCCTATAATTGGGCATATACAAAAATCATTGAAGTTCTATACATTCAACCTTAAGTGGGTAATCAAAAGTAAATCAACACCTTAACAGATTTTACACAATAAATGGCCTCGTGCAGTGCCTGGACCCACGAAGGTTGACAAAAGAAAACGGGTCATGGCTAGGACTGACCACCTGGCTGATTACCTACAGAAACAGACATAACACAAAGTGAGCCAGGCTCAGCGAATAGTAATACATAAATAAAACGATGCTTATCTTGAAATATAATACATCGAAGTGGAAGAAGATGCACACTTAGGTAGCCTGATTCTGTATTAATTTCATGACGGCCTTGGGCCCATTCTTGAAACATAGTGACTGGAAACATAATATCTTGAAACATGATGGCTATAAGCCCTTAAACGTAGGGACACAGAGCCCTTAAACATGATGGCGTTAAGCCCTTGGACATGGTGGCACGAGGCCCTTGAATAAGTTGGCATTGAGCCCTTGAATTATTTGGCATTAAGCCCTTGAACATACTTGTATGAACTCAAGAGGTGACTCACATTGTAGCACTTAGTTCCGTGTAGCACTTTGTTCCATATCATAATAACATAACAACTTGATTTCGGAGTCTTGCAGAATGAACGTATTTCATTTTCCCCATTTCTTTCTTTACATAGTTTGAAACACTAGCATAGTTGTATATCGTGCGTAAACACAATACTCATGAAAATCATTAGCTACATGTGAAGCATATAATGGTACTACTACTCACAGTGTTGCGAAGAGGTGCCAGTTCGTCCCGGAGTGTGACCTGCACACGTTCATCATTTGGCAATTAGTTCATTTCCTTTGTTGAGTCCTTTCCGGAGTCATTTCACTTCAACTGAATTTAACATACATTAATAGGCATAAAATACAAATTCTAAAAATATCCGAGGGTCCAGCACGCAAAATGGAGCAAACCATGTTTCTCAGCATGAGCCGCACGTGCGGCAGTGAGCCCCGCACGTGCGGCAGTTGGCCCCGCACGTGCGGCAGTGGTGCCCCGCACGTGCCTTTTAGGCAAAACCAAACCCAAAATTTTCAATATTTGCCGCACGTGCGGCGATTCCCCTGTTTTGGTCCAAAAATTGCAACAAAACTTTGTTCTTTTGGGTGTTTGTAAGGCTCTACATGGAAACTTTTAAGTGCTAAATCATGGTTTAAAAACATGTAATTAAAGGTACAACATACCATAATCTAACTTGAATTAACCCATGAACACAACTCAATTGGTTTGAACAAAAGTTAAAGCTCATCAACATAATTTCATTCGTGAGGCTCTTAGCTTTACACATACATAACATAAATATACAAAAACATGGCATAAACATGAATATCAATTTGATAAGTAAAGAGATAAAATGATGCTCTCACTAGATAACTTGAATTGGATCCAAAATACACAAATGATAGGATTATCATACCAAGTCTTCAACACACACACACACACACATCCAAGACTTCATTCCACACTAGATCATACAACATCAAGAGCTTCCTACTTCCAATTGAGAAAGAGGATTGGACTAGGGAATTTAAACTTACCTTAGCTTCACTTCCTCTCAACTCTTCCTTGCTCTTAACCTCTCTTCACTTTTCTCCCAGGGAATATGGTATAAGAAAGTTACTAAGTCTTGAGTTCAAAGAGGCTTATATAGACATACACTTACAAAGAGTGAATAAAAACGAAAATCGATCGTTTAAACATCTGAAATTGAAATTTCACCGAAACACTTACTATTACCTAAAAATTATGCTGATCACATATATAAAATCAATTTCAGATAAATTTCTGCTTCTCACTTATAGATGTAACAGATACTTTTCTTGTCAAACAGATAGGCATCCTTAAACATGAAATTCCCCTACTTAACCATAATTTCTCAAAGGATTTCACAATAAGCATTCAAAAACACAAAATAGGGTCTGAAAATATATCAGAAAACATGTATGAGGGTCGGGTTATTACATTTTCCTTCCTTCCATTTCAAGTTAATTTATTCTTCTCAATTCATGAGCCAATCCCATTATCTTTCAACAACCCAACTGAGACTACAACTCAGTTGTTTTTCAAGTCAATATAATACCACACAAATACTTCAATTTGCCATTTTATGGAAATTTCATCTACGGGATCGGCACCCATGTATACATAAAATTTCAGGACTTTCATCCAGGACACTCCGGCCAACTTAATTTCTATGAAGTTCATTCCCTATCTCCTCCCAAACAATGGGGTACATCCCCTTTCTCCTCCCAAACATCATACATATACAATGTATTTAAAGCATGGTCACATTCAATGACAACCAACATTAGATTAGTTTTAATTTATCTAATCCTCATGCAATTTCTACAACAATCATAGCTATCTTCCACTGATAGTCCAATATAGATATTTCTAAACAGATATATAATCTTCTCAATAGATAAATTATTCAAATTTTCATGGGTGAGAGACAGCATGTGTCCAACTCTACCTTTATATCAATAATAATCCAATTTCACATTACCAATGTCAATTTCAATTATTTATACAAAATAACAATTTGATCCAATTAGGGCAAAACACCCCTTTTTCTAAATATCAACCCAAGCACCAAAATCAACTATTTTGACACAATATAACTTGTCATTTAAACTCCATATCCATTTGTCTCACATTCATCAAAAAACCCTCTTTTTATTTCCTACCCGAACCCTAGGTTTGTTCAATCTACTCCCAAATCCCACCATTGTTACACAATCATCAAATAGCTAAGTTAAAACCATATGAAGGTGTGAAAAATCCACACCTCAAGATTAGAAGACCATAGCAACAAAGGAGAAACTTCAAAGACATCGAAACCAACTTCTACTTGGATCAAAACGGAGCTCTTAAGGTGTTCTACATTTTTCTCAAAGGCACTAGGGTAAAGATCTCAATGGATCTAGGTGAAATAGTAGAGAGCAGATGAGTTTTAAAGATGAGTCTTAGCATACAGTTTTAGGTGATTCTTGAGTATAAATTGAAGCCCCATAAGAACTTAACTTCCATCATCCAGAACTCACACTTCCCAAACTTAGCATACAGTTTATGGGCTCTAAGCAACTCAAGCACCACTCGCAAGTGTTCCTCATGCTCCTCCTCAGAGGGTGAGTAAATCAAAATATCTTCCACGAAAACAACCACAAAACGATCTAGAAACTCCCGGAAGATCCGGTTCATCAAATCCATAAATACAGTCGTTGCATTGGTCAGCCCAAAAGGCATAACTAGAAATTCATATGTGGCCATACCACGTACGAAGAATGCCGTCTTCAGGATATCCTCCTCTCTTACTCTTAACTGGTGATAACCCGATCTCAAGTCTATCTTAGAGAAGCAACAAGACCCCTTCAACTAGTCAAACAGCTCATCTATGCGAGGCATTGGTACTTGTTCTTAACGGTTACTCAGTTCAACTTCCAGTAATCTATACAAAGTCATAGTGCTCCATCTTTTTTTTTAGGAAAGAGAGCCAGTACTCTCCAAGGTGAAGTACTAGGGAAAATAAGACCCTTATCCAACAATTCTTGGAGTTGAATTTTCAACTCACTCAACTCAGCAGGTGCAAATTGATACGGTGCCATAGAAATCGGTGCCATGCCATGCACTAAATCAATAGAGAACTCGATCTCTCAGTGAGGTGGTAAACTAGTAAGATCATTGGGAAAGACATCGGGGTATTAACAAACCACCCTTGGCAACTCAACTTGGACTTCATCACACTCACTACTCAAGAAGCTAGCAAGAAGACAACTAAGATCACCCCGCCCCACGCGGATCAAATGTCGGTAATAAGACTCTATCCACCCGGTACTCCAAGAAGTAAAAGCAATCACCGCCTAAGGTACACACAGTAACCCTCTGACGGTAGCAATCTATAATAGCTTGGTATAACGATAACTAGTCTATACCCAATATAACATCAAAGCTAGACATATCAATCAATACAAATGCAAATGCAAATGCAAATGGAAGTCAACGACCGGACAACCTCTATGTCACAACCTCGACACCCCTGCTTCAAAATAACCTTACCACCAATAAGTGACTCCACACAGATAGGAGATGCTAACTGAGGCCAACTCTAATCCCAAAATCGATGCAAATGCAGACGAGATAAAAGAATGGAAGGCAGTTGTATCAATCAAGACATTAGCAACTGAAGTGCAAAACAAAAGGTACCTCTCACTATAGATGGAGCCGTTACAAGATTTGGCTTTGTAACACCATATACACACCCCGTAGGTCACTGCTCAACCTGCTCACCCCTCGGAGCATAAGTCTAATGCACTGACTGAGCCGAAGAGGCTCCCTAATTGGCCATCGAGGCCTCTACTGACAGTGTTGGCTGGTGAATTTGTGTCTGCCTTGAACCAAACGCACTAGATGTGCCACCAAACTGTGGGTAAAATCTCTTCGTGTGCCCAATCTACCCATATTGATAACAAGTGAGCGGCTGGCCCTCTTCCCTTGACTCTGGCCCTAAGAATGAGCCAAAGATGATGTTGCTCGCTGCCCTTCCCCTCTCTGCAAGCAAGCTGGAGACTTGTGGCCCAAATGACCACATTTGAAAGAAGTGATGTCTCCCTAACCATCCCTTCTAGAACCCGAACTTGGTACTGAAAAAGTGGACCTCGACTGAGCTCCCTGGGATGACTAGGGGTTAGAACCCCTCTGCCTCTTTGTAACAACCCCCACTTCGCTTTAGTCATACTTGTATATATTTGTTACATTGCATTTCTTGATTTGTTTTGCATAAGTGTTGCTTGAATCCTATATTCCCTCTTGGTGTGTGTGTGTGTGTTCAGCCGAGGTCGTCTCGAGCCTAGGTCGCCCCTCTGATACTCTTACACTTAGGACCATCTTGGGATTTCCTTTGGCTAACCTCCATCCGCACCCCGACATATTGGCCGAGATATCATTGTCTAGGCCGAGGTGTTCATCACCAAGGCCGAGATGTGTACTATCTGGGCCGAGATGTTCCCCTTGAACCCAAGTGATCTTGCCCTAGACTGGTACGACCTAGACCGAGGTGTGGCACATCTAGGCCGAGGTGTGCCACAGCTGGGCCAAGTGTTGACCTTTTCTAGCCGAGGTCATTGTCTCCTTGTTTGCCGAAGTCTTGTTGTTAGCCGATGTCATTACTCGCCGGAGTCTCTTGCCGCCTAGCTTGTTGTATACGCTTTGTCAGAGACTTGTCTTATCAATCAGTCACCTTTTTTAGCTGAGCCAACCAACCGCTGCCACGTGTCCGAGCTGAGGGTTAAGACAGCCGGAAGACCTAGAAACAAATCATTTTTGTCTCAAAGCCTTTGTTTTTAGAGAGAGAAGCTCTAGGAGAAGAAGGAGGAGTTTTAGAGTGAGAAAGTGGGTTGCAAGCTTGATTCTTAGAGTTCAAACCGTTAGAACCTTGATTTGAGGTGAGAATCTTGATTTACTCTTGTTATTTTTCTTGATCATCTAGCTACATTGCATGATCGAATCTGTTTTGCTTGTCATGCATTGATTTAAAGATTGGTTTTAGAGAGAGGAAGTTAGTGTTCATGAGTTCTTGAAGAAAAGCCCCGTTTGATCCGAAAGTTTGTAGCAAATTCCATGTATTTGTGTTTGTTTTCGTAAAATCTTCTCGTATGGGTACTCAGGTCCGTGTTTTTAAACTCATAGCATGAAATCTCAGGTTTTATAATCATAAGTTGTGATTCTTGCATTCATCTCCTTCATGATCTTCATGTTCATGTTCTTGATGTTCTTGAGCTGAGGGAAACCCAGATTTTTCCCGACCTCATTTATCCTCGAATGTGGCCCTCGGGACCACACCTCGGCGAGAAGGTGTGGGACCTCGGCCAAGACCTGGTTGGTGCCCAGCATATTTCCCCGAGATGGGAAACAGTGTTTGTTTTGATTTGACTTAGTTTAGTAGAGCGCCGAGATCATTTGTATGCATGGGAAGTTTGTTTAAAAGAGCATTCAATAGACTTGCCGTGTGTTTGTAGGACTTGGATTCGCCTTGACGCCGACATCCGAAGAACTATGTGAGTGGTATTTTAATAAAGATATGTTGTAAAACCTTGTTTTGCTTTGTTCGGAAATTATTTACAAGCATGAATGATTATTCCTACTTGCAATAAGTATTGTATCTTGCTTTGATGGCATTCTCGGAAAGTCCGTATGTGCTAGGGGACTATAAGCATTTGTAGCACAAAGTTTGGAAGTCCGTACGTGCTAGGGGACTATAAGCACTTGTAGCACAAGTCCTTAGTGTTCGGGGACTATAATGCAACGACACCCTTGTTAGAGATCTCTCTTGTCTTGTCTTGCCTTGCCACTGACGGTTTTACCGCGTGGGCTTGTTTGTCCGAGATGTCACCTCTTGTATTACATTGATGTTAGTAAGCATCTCTTGGAGCCTTGAAAGATTTGAAATGAGCTTGATTTATTTCATGTATTGTTTGTTAAAAGATCTCGGATATCATTCATGTAAACCCTTTATTATTTATGCCATTCACTGAGTATCCAAGCTCACCCTCTCTATATATATGTAGGTGATGAGCAGGGCGGCGACGACGCCTAGATGTATTTGCTGATGTATTTTTGCCGATGTGTTTTGCTGATGTATCTTGCCGATGTATTTTGGATTCGTGTTTTTGCATCATATAGCGGTCCCGGGTTTACCCCTTGTTGTACAGTGATCCGGACGTGTGTCCGTGGATGTTGGTAGTTGAGTATTGTCTTGTTTACATCCTTTCTTGCTTTGTATTTGAGTTATAGGATGTGTTGGGCAGGTTTGTTACAGGTTAGTTGAGTTTGGGAACCAAGTGTTGCTGCCCAGAATTTTGGCTGGTCGCTCGAGCGAGGACTTGGTCGCTCGAGCGAGGGTAGTTTTTGTGTCTGGTGGCTCGAGCCAGGAAGGCTTCGCTCGAGCGCAGACTGCGTCCAGTACAGACCTGAAGGTTGTGGATGTTGGCTCGAGCGAACCTTTTTCCTTCGCTCGAGCGAGCTTCGTATTGCAAATCGGAAAATTTGCACTGGTCGCTCGAGCGACGGGGTCTTCGCTCGAGCGAGCCTGTTTATATCAGCAAGACAGCACCGAACTAAACATCACTTTTTGCAAACTCTATCTTCTTCAAACCCACTTTTTGAGAGCCTCTCACTCTAAAATTATATTCTCTCTAAGATTTGATCTATCTAGGGTGATTTCCTAGCCAAGTGTCTTTGTTAAAAAGATAGAGATCATCGAGGGCTTCGTTTTAATCGGAAAATCTTTGATTTTGGAGCAAGTTGGGTGTTGGCCATCATCTCCTTTTGAGCTAAATCTTTGAGGTAGGGATATCCTACTCCTTCTTATGAGTTGTGTCTTTGAATTTTAGCATTTTGACATGTTGGTAGTTGTTGTGTAATTTTGGGAAACTTTGGGGCCATTGTGTAATTTTATAAAAGTTTGGGGTTTTGGTCTATGATAAACCTAGAGGCATGTTTGGTATATAAACATGGAATTAATGTTGAAACATTAATGAAATTGGAACCTAAGGGTTGTAATGCTAATTATGGAAAATGTCCTAATTACATTGATTAATTAATTTGGATAATTAATTGGGAAGAATGAGAAATTGGAATAGAATTGTCTCATTGAGCATGATAATAGTAAGAATACATTGATTTTATGTATTGATATGTGATGTGTATAATTGTTGTTTATATGCATTGTGTTGTGTTGGAGAAGATAGGGGATGTACTCCACGGTTTAGGGGAAGATAGGGGATGAACCTCTAAGCCGGATGTTGTTGGGAGGAGATAGGGGATGAACTCCGTAGATAGAGCGTGTATGCTTATCTAGAAGTGTATTGACAGAGCGTATATGCTTGTCTTTGGAAGTGTTGATATAACTGTTATGTTTATCGTTGTTGAATGGAAGTGTTGGCATGAACGTTTGTTTCATGTGAGATGTTTGGCCAGGTTCTGAGCCAAGATTGTGAAATGACAAGTAAAAAGGAAAGGAAAATGGAAATGAAAGGAAACATAGACTTAGGTGTCTTGGATTTGGATCATGTTATGAAAGAATGTAAAAGTGTTGACCACCTGTTGAATTGTTAATCTTTTAGTCATTATTCATAACTGGTTTAGTATATTTCTACTGGGCTGTGGCTCACCCTATATGGGAACATCATTTTCAGGTACTGGCAGCATGCCACCTCCAAGGACTTAGCTTGGGAGGCTAGTGGCGGACAGACTTTTTGGATGTCTTTCCTTTTTGTTATATATTACATGTAAATTCAAGCCAAGGGCTTTATGTGTAAATGAGTTAGTACTCTACTTTTGTGTAACCAAGTGTTAACTTGGAAAGCTGTAAGCCCTTAGGGCCTTTGCCTTGGTTGTTAACATGTAATACTTTTTGTAGTACAACTCTGATCAATGGAAGGATGTGGATCTTTTATATATCATAGCATGTTTTTATTATTGGGATTAATGTCATTATTTTGAGGGCGTTACAACTTGGTATCAGAGCGTACCAGGTTCGAATACTTTGGGTACGTGGGAAGTGATTAGGATCACAATGGGTTTGTCTCGCTTGATAGAGACTTAGGTGTATTGTTATATGTTTGTATGATAACATGTTTATGTGATTATTTGGGTATGGGATTTGGTTTCTAGGATGTTGATTGAATCCTTGGGTTTCTAGGAGTCTTGTTGGAAAGGCACTTGATCAATGCTGTTTCTAACCGGTACTCTAGTAACGCCTTGGGACTATCATTATCTGGAAATGAAATTCGTAAGTGCTTATGTGTTTATGTGCTTACGTGGAATGAATTACAATTGTCCATGCATTAGGACGTGAGTGTTTAGTTTTGGCACGTTTATAAATGTGCTAACGTTTGTGTTACCTTTATTAGGATGTCAGGACGAGCTAGAGGTGGTAGGCGTGGTAGGCCTAGGAGGCAGGAGGTGCCCCCACCGGAGGAGATTCCGGTAGTTCAGGAGACTCCGGCGGTTCAGGAGGGGGTTGGTCAGGCCAATGTGGCCGAGCCAGCGGGTCAGCCGGCCGTGAGTACTTTGGCCCAGGGGATAGCAGGGGCTCTGGACATCCTTAGAGCAGGGAACCTGGCAGCTGAAGCAGGGCCTTCCTTTTTGAGGAGGGAGTTCTTTCGGTCAAATCCGGAAGAGTTTGTCGGGGATCCTAAGGAGCCACTGAAGGCAGACGAGTGGCTAGAACAGATGAGTAAAACGTTCGACATGCTAGGCATTGAGGACGGAACATTGAAAGTGACCTTGGCATCCTTCCAGCTGAAGGGAGATGCAGGTCAATGGTGGAAATATGAGAAAGCTCGTGTGGGTGGTACTTGGAAGGCGTTTGTGGATGCTTTTCAGGAGAGGTTTTTATCTGCAGTGGCTAGAGAGAGGCTGAGGGATCAGTTTAGCCAGCTTAAGCAGGAGGGTTTATCTGTGGCCGAGTTTGAGGCTACATTTACTAGCTTGTCCAGGTTTGCACCTGAACTGGTGGCGACAGAGGAGCGCCGTTGCTACGAATTTGAGCGGAAGTTGAGGCGAGACCTCAAGTTGCAAGTTGGTGGACCTTACATTCGAGAGTACAGGTATTTAGTGGATGCTGCAGCTCATATGGAGCTGATGATGCAGGAGGGAGAGGAGGAGAAACAGGGAGGCTCCAAGAGGGGCCAAGAGGGACAGGGCGATGGTAGGAGGCAGAGGGGTTATAACCCTCAGCCGTCCCAGGGTGGTTTGGCCAGGTCGACTTTCCCAGTACCGAGTGCAGGCTCCGGGAGGGGCAGTCAGGGAGGGTTCACCTGTTTCAAGTGTGGCCAGCCGGGTCACAAGGCTTCAGTTTGCCCGCAGAAGGGCGGGGGTCAGAGAGCTGCTTCTTCGTCAGCTAGACCGCAGAGTCAGAGTTCGGGCAGGGGGCAGCCCTTGACTTGTTTTCAGTGTGGACAGCCTGGGCACATGAAGAGGTTTTGCCCACGGTTGAGTGCCACTTCAGGGGCGTCTGGTTCTAGGCAGACGCAGAGTTTTCAGCCGGCCCAGTCTGTGCAGGCCTCGAGGGCCAATCCCGGGGCTTCGTCGTCCCAGTCAGTTCAGCAGTCCTATGCTCCGAGAGGCGAGCAGGTGGATCAGGGGCCTACAGGGCGCGTGTATGCTGTTACCGCGCAGGACCTTGTACCTGCTCCATCAGTAGTGAGAGGTACCTTTCTGTTTTGCAATTCGGTTGCTAGAGTATTGATTGATACTGGTGCGTCTCATTCTTTTGTATCTGCTGCATTTGCATCTGTGTTAGAATTGGAGTTAGCAGTATTGGCATCTCCTATTTGTGTGGTGTCGCCTATTGGGGGTGAGATGGTTTTGAAACACGGATGTAGAGGTTGTGATATAGAGGTTGATGATCATAGGCTTCCGTTTCCTTTTGTAGTTATGCCCATGAAGGGCTTTGATGTTATTTTGGGTATGGACTGGTTGTCGTCATACCGAGCTGTTATTGATTGCTACCGCCAGAGGGTTACTTGTTGTACCGTGAGCGGGGAGTTTTTCCATTTCTTGGGAGACCGGGTTGGTAGTATTGTGCCACCGGGGTATGGTTCGCGGGGGCGGAATGAGCTTAGTGGTCTACTTGCTAGTTTTGAGAGTGGTGAGTGTGATGAGACCCAGGTTGTACTGCCGAGGGTAGTTTGTGAGTACCCGGATGTTTTTCCCGAGGATCTTGTTGATTTGCCACCTCACCGAGAGATTGAGTTCTCTATTGATCTAGTGCCCGGCACGGCGCCGATTTCTATGGCACCTTACCGTTTTGCTCCAGCAGAGTTGGTTGAGTTGAAAGTTCAGCTCCAGGAATTGTTAGATAAAGGCTTTATTCGCCCTAGTGTTTCACCGTGGGGAGCACCGGCACTCTTTGCTAAGAAGAAAGATGGTGCCTTGAGATTGTGTATTGATTACAGGAAGTTGAATCGGGCTACAGTTAAGAATAAGTACCCTATGCCCCGTATAGATGATTTGTTTGACCAGTTGAAGGGTTCCCGTTGTTTCTCTAAGATAGATTTGAGATCGGGCTACCATCAGTTGAGGGTCAGGGAGGGGGATATTCCGAAGACGGCATTCCGTACGCGGTATGGCCATTATGAGTTTCTGGTAATGCCATTTGGGCTTACCAATGCACCGGCAGTCTTTATGGACTTGATGAACCGGATCTTCCGGGAATTCTTGGATCGTTTTGTAGTCGTGTTCGTAGACGACATCCTTATCTATTCACCTTCAGAGGAGGAGCACGAGGAACACTTGAGAGTGGTGCTTGAGTTGCTTAGAGCCCATAGGCTGTATGCCAAGTTTGGGAAGTGTGAGTTCTGGCTAGGAGAAGTTAAGTTTTTAGGCCATGTGGTTTCTGGGGAAGGGGTGTCTGTTGATACATCCAAGACTGAGGCAGTGCAAGATTGGGCACAGCCTAGGAATGTGTTTGAGATCCGCAGTTTTCTGGGATTAGCTGGGTATTACCGTCGGTTTGTGAAGGATTTCTCCAGGTTAGCTTCACCGTTGACCAGATTGACTCGGAGGGGAGTCAGCTTTGTATGGAGTGAGACTTGTGAAAAGTCGTTTCAAGAGTTGAAAGTTAGACTGACCACCGCTCCGGTCTTGATTATTCCGGAGAGAGGGTTGGGTTATGCAGTCTATTGTGATGCCTCACGAGAGGGTTTGGGTTGTGTGTTGATGCAAGAGGGGAAAGTAGTAGCTTATGGCTCACGTCAGTTGAAAATTCATGAGAAGAATTACCCTACACATGACCTAGAGTTAGCAGCTGTGATCTTTGCCTTGAAAATCTGGAGGCACTACCTTTATGGTGAGAGATTCGAGGTGTTCTCGGATCATAAGAGTCTGAAATATCTGTTTTCACAGAAAGACTTGAATTTGAGGCAGAGGAGGTGGATGGAGTTTATTGAGGATTACGACTTCGAGTTGCACTATCACCCGGGAAAGGCCAATGTTGTGGCCGATGCCCTTAGCAGGAAATCCGTGAGTGATGTAGCTTGTATAGCCATCCGGGAGTGGGAGATGTTAGGGGCCATTGGAGAGTTTGATTTGCATTTGGGCGAATCCGTTGAGGCTGCGGCCTTGTTTTCTGTTGTTGCGCAGCCTACACTTGTGACTAGAGTGTTAGAGGCACAGAGAGGTGACCTTGAGGTAGAATCCCTCCGAGAAAAGATCTCCAGTGGGAAGGTTGAGAAGGGTTTAACAGTGTATCCCGACTTGAGTGTGAGATACCGAGACCGTTTGCTTGTACCGGAGTCTTGCCGAGAGGAAGTACTCCGAGAGTTTCACCATTCGCGCCTTGCGGTGCATCCGGGAGGTACTAAGATGTATCGGGATTTGGGTCGCCAGTTTTGGTGGCGGGGTATGAAGAGAGATGTGGCAGTTTTCGTGTCTAAGTGCCTTACTTGTCAGCAAGTGAAGGCCGAGCATCAGACGCCAGCGGGTTTGTTACAACCCTTGTTTATTGCCGAGTGGAAGTGGGAGCATGTCACTATGGACTTCGTTGTAGGTCTTCCGAGGACTCAGCGGGGTAGTGATGCTATTTGGGTGGTTGTAGACCGGTTAACTAAGTCGGCGCATTTCATTCCTATGCGCGTGCGAGATTCAGTAGATCATCTTGCCGCCTTGTATGTTCGGGACATAGTGAGGTTGCACGGGGTCCCAGTGACGATTGTCTCAGATAGAGATCCTCGTTTTACTGCTAGATTGTGGCAGAGTTTGCAGAGTGCCTTGGGTACTAAGTTGACCTTTAGTACAGCTTATCATCCTCAGACTGACGGGCAGTCCGAGCGTACTATTCAGATCCTCGAGGATATGCTTCGGGGTTGTGTCCTTGATTTCAGTGGGACGTGGGAGAGGCACTTACCATTGGTGGAGTTTGCCTACAACAATAGTTTTCAGTCTAGTATTGGTATGGCACCATTTGAGGCCTTGTATGGCCGACCTTGTAGGTCTCCAGTTTGTTGGGCCGAGGTGGGTGATACCCCTTTGATTGGTCCGGAGTTGGTTAAGGAGACGACGGAGAAAGTTGAGCTTATCCGTAGGAGGCTTGTTACAGCCCAGAGTCGGCAGAAATCTTATGCTGACCGTAGGAGGAGACCGTTGGAGTTTGAGATAGGTGATCATGTTTTTCTGAAGATATCACCTAGACGGGGTTTGTTGAGGTTTGGGAAGAGTGGGAAGTTATCCCCTCGGTTTATTGGGCCTTTTGAGATTCTTGAGAGGATTGGCGAGGTTGCTTATCGTTTAGCTTTGCCACCACAGTTATCCGGAGTTCATGACGTGTTTCATGTGAGTATGCTTCGGAAGTATGAACCAGATCCATCACATGTGTTGGATTGGACCGACTTAGAGGTAGATGAGGATGCCTCGTATGAGGAGAGACCGGTTCGGGTCTTGGATAGGCGGGATCAAGTCCTGCGTGGCAAGACCATTCCTTTGGTGAAAGTTTTGTGGAAACATCACGGAGTGGAGGAGGCCACTTGGGAACGTGAGTTGGGAGTCCGCGAGAAATATCCGGACTTGTTTGTTGATGGGTAATCTAGTGTTGCAATTGTGTGATTGTAATGAACTTTAAGAACATTTAAATTGTCTTAAGTTGTAAAACATGGTGCATGTTTTGGTTAATGTAAATGTTGTAGAACTTGCCTTGTTATGGGAGTTGATTATAATATTGCGTATGTTGGCTATATTATAGAAATGGAATTGTATCATGATTATTACTTATGATATGAATTGTGAACCATATATGTTGGAGATGGTTGAGATGGAAAGAAAATGCATGTTGAAATGTATATGTTGTAGAATGCCTCTTGATAAGAGATGGAATGACCGGTAATGGGTCGAATTGTGGAATGTTGTGGTATAACATTGTTTAAAAGAAGGGAAAACTTGCTTTTCAAAACTTGTTTTTAATTTCGGGGACGAAATTCTTTAAGGGGGGGAGGTTATAGCGGTCCCGGGTTTACCCCTTGTTGTACAGTGATCCGGACGTGTGTCCGTGGATGTTGGTAGTTGAGTATTGTCTTGTTTACATCCTTTCTTGCTTTGTATTTGAGTTATAGGATGTGTTGGGCAGGTTTGTTACAGGTTAGTTGAGTTTGGGAACCAAGTGTTGCTGCCCAGAATTTTGGCTGGTCGCTCGAGCGAGGACTTGGTCGCTCGAGCGAGGGTAGTTTTTGTGTCTGGTGGCTCGAGCCAGGAAGGCTTCGCTCGAGCGCAGACTGCGTCCAGTACAGACCTGAAGGTTGTGGATGTTGGCTCGAGCGAACCTTTTTCCTTCGCTCGAGCGAGCTTCGTATTGCAAATCGGAAAATTTGCACTGGTCGCTCGAGCGACGGGGTCTTCGCTCGAGCGAGCCTGTTTATATCAGCAAGACAGCACCGAACTAAACATCACTTTTTGCAAACTCTATCTTCTTCAAACCCACTTTTTGAGAGCCTCTCACTCTAAAATTATATTCTCTCTAAGATTTGATCTATCTAGGGTGATTTCCTAGCCAAGTGTCTTTGTTAAAAAGATAGAGATCATCGAGGGCTTCGTTTTAATCGGAAAATCTTTGATTTTGGAGCAAGTTGGGTGTTGGCCATCATCTCCCTTTTGAGCTAAATCTTTGAGGTAGGGATATCCTACTCCTTCTTATGAGTTGTGTCTTTGAATTTTAGCATTTTGACATGTTGGTAGTTGTTGTGTAATTTTGGGAAACTTTGGGGCCATTGTGTAATTTTATAAAAGTTTGGGGTTTTGGTCTATGATAAACCTAGAGGCATGTTTGGTATATAAACATGGAATTAATGTTGAAACATTAATGAAATTGGAACCTAAGGGTTGTAATGCTAATTATGGAAAATGTCCTAATTACATTGATTAATTAATTTGGATAATTAATTGGGAAGAATGAGAAATTGGAATAGAATTGTCTCATTGAGCATGATAATAGTAAGAATACATTGATTTTATGTATTGATATGTGATGTGTATAATTGTTGTTTATATGCATTGTGTTGTGTTGGAGAAGATAGGGGATGTACTCCACGGTTTAGGGGAAGATAGGGGATGAACCTCTAAGCCGGATGTTGTTGGGAGGAGATAGGGGATGAACTCCGTAGATAGAGCGTGTATGCTTATCTAGAAGTGTATTGACAGAGCGTATATGCTTGTCTTTGGAAGTGTTGATATAACTGTTATGTTTATCATCGTTAAAATGGAAGTGTTGGCATGAATGTTTATATCATGTGAGAAGTTTGGCCAGGATCTGAGCCAAGATTGTGAAATGGCAAGTAAAAGGACAGGAAATGGAAATGAAAGAAAACATAGACTTAGGTGTCTTGGATTTGTATCATGTTATGAAAGAATGTAAAAGTGTTGACCACCTGTTGAATTGTTAATCTTTTAGTCATTATTCATAACTGGTTTAGTATATTTCTACTGGGCTGTGGCTCACCCTATATGGGAACATCATTTTCAGGTACTGGCAGCATGCCACCTCCAAGGACTTAGCTTGGGAGGCTAGTGGCGGACAGACTTTTTGGATGTCTTTCCTTTTTGTTATATATTACATGTAAATTCAAGCCAAGGGCTTTATGTGTAAATGAGTTAGTACTCTACTTTTGTGTAACCAAGTGTTAACTTGGAAAGCTGTAAGCCCTTAGGGCCTTTGCCTTGGTTGTTAACATGTAATACTTTTTGTAGTACAACTCTGATCAATGGAAGGATGTGGATCTTTTATATATCATAGTATGTTTTTATTATTGGGATTAATGTCATTATTTTGAGGGCGTTACATGTTTGTATATTATCACTGAATAAGAATATGTTTAAGCAGAATTTAATGATGAAAAGTTGTAGAATGTAGTCTTGATGATAAGAAGAAAAAATAGTAAAAAAAAATGACAAGATGGTCATTTAGAAAATTTTAGAGCATGACAGCAGCAATTTAAGGGGTAATTTGTTATGAGATCACAAATCTCAGGAAGAAGAATATAAATCTTAAACATAAATCTTGTATTTTCAAATGTGAGGAAGGAATCTTAAACATAAATCTTGTATTTTCAAATGTGAG